>CM075851.1:72019252-72456986 GCA_037975125.1 Latrodectus hesperus | reverse complement strand
ATTAATTGTTATGGCAAAAGAGATTCAATCTTCTGTCCAAGTATCATATTAGATGGCTGCATCTCAATTAAATAGGCATTGTGGTTAATGTGAAAATCAGGGATAAGATCGTGGAAAATTATTTTCGCATTTTCAGGGATACAATTGGCTCTGCTTTAAATTTAACTGATGAAAATAATTAGCCACATACAGCTTATGTGTCGACGATTATCTAGAAAGAGAAGACATCCGCCTGATGGATTGGTCAGCCAGATTTTCAGGTCTTAAATCTATAAAACATGTTTGAAATACTTTGATAAAGGTAATTGGAATTATCAATCCTTCTCCATGATCTTATGGGCCTGAAAAAAGCCTTGTTGAGTTAGGGGTAGAAATTACCTCAGAAATTCGTAAAATGTCTTATTTCTATTATGAAATCACGATGCGGATCTTACATAATTAGTATAAAAGAAAATTAAGTTTTCTACTATCGCATTTTTTGTCCGAATCTGTGATTATTGTTTCCCATCTTCCTACTCTGATGCATCTTACGGATCATTAGCAGTGCCAATTATTGAAGAGCAAAACATTTTGCATTGTATCAATATAAATTCAAATCAAATTACATTGAAATCTATTCAGTAGTTTTGAATATAATTGATTTAGTTCGAAAATTTAGTCATTATATAGTATACTTTCGTCTCAATATTAAAAATCTATATGCTAAAAATTAACAAGTAATTTTTATTTGTACAAAAATAGTGTATTTTGAAGGCAAATTGAAATAGCTTCGAAAACACAATGCATGATATTTTACCGTAATTCTTTTTGCCGCTGCCGCCAGGTGTAGGAGGTAAAATTTGTGACGTCTCCGGCTCTATATTTGCGATTCTGATAAATTAATTATGGTATAAGCAGAATCATATTTCGAGAGAAGGCTTTCTTGCACATGCTTTTATAATTAAAATTGCACCCTTATCAGCCATCAAAATTAGTAGTGTTTTTATCCAAAAATAATTCCCTCAATCACATAAGAGAAGTGAAATACTTCGTCGAACATTACTTATTGCCAAAATTCAAATGAATTAAATGTCAACATGTACCATGCACAAATAAATTGCTTTTGTCTTTTAAAAAGAATCTATTGTTCTATTTAAAATATCAAGGACTAATTACGAGCTTAAACTCTTGTAAACACAATTTCCGTCAAACCTCAACGTAAACAGAATGTTACATTTCGAAATGAATGAGCGATTTCGGCGACACAAAAAAATTCAGGAAATTACGAAGTACTTCTTGATTGTGAATGATTTGTAACGCAGAAAACGCCAAGTTGAGCACTTTGGCTATCATCCATAGGATTAACTGATTGCGTAGGAGTGAGAAAAAGTGAACTCAAGGCGAAACGTCTGGCTCGATTGGACAATGCGTGTGATGGTGAGCCCTCTAAGATGTTTGAAATGCTGTTGTGCAAATACACTCACGTTTTTTTTAAACACGGGCTAGATAATAATAAAAGTGCTAGTTCATGAACTTTTTAAATATAAAAATATAACAACAAATTTTGAAGAAATAATTTCTCATTTCAATAATTAAATATTACTATATGGATTTGATTTGTTTAGTTTATTTTTCCAGTTTTACGATCATTTTTTTTTGTTCTGATGTAACTGAGACTTACAATTTAAAATGTATTTTCAATCAATACAAATATCCACACCCGAGATTGGAGATGAACGTAGAAAATTTTATTAACTGCAAACTAGAGTTTGCATCGAGATATTATGATGTTAATTGTGATTCGATATTATAATTATGAATAATTATATCAAGATATTATTATTCAAAATATAAATTAAATAAAAAATTATCGTAATCAAAAACTCAAAGAGAAGTACATAAATATTTTCTAAAATCCACAGAAAAATTAAGTCATTTCATCAAATATAGTGACTTAAGTGATATTTATTCGGGTTTGCATTTTTGTAGTTGTTCACTTTATACTGCAGGTCCTAGTCGTACGCTAAAAGTGACCGTTGAGCAGCAAACAAACCAAGCCTTATTTGCAAGTATTCTACTCACATTAAACATTCAGCTTTTTGACAAATGTTTAACGTGTACAGGCATAGAGTCTTTAGACACTCGTTTTTACTAACCTCTACTTTATGAACACTCGCGTTTTTACGAACGAGTGACGAGTTTCTAACATAACACCAAACATTATAATAATTTTAACTCCTATTTTTTTTTACACAAACTAAAACTTAAAAAAAATCTCTTTTTTGTGAAATTTCGTTATTGACAAATAGTTATTTTTTCTTTTCGTTTTTGTGTTTTTATTTCTTATGATCTGATTTTTTTTTCAAATGTTCTCTTATTGCATTTATTTTTTTATATGTTTAAGGGGATTTCAAATCTTACGAAGTATATGGGAAAATAAAATTGATGCACTTAAAAACAGTTTGAATAAAGTTTTTCTTACTATAAAATATAAAATAAAAAAGGACCTATTTGTAGTATTGATTTAGTTTACTAATTTACTGTCACGCTTTTCACTCCAGGTTTAATTTGACCAGGATGTATCATTTAAAGTAGATTTTGAACCATTGTAAACTTCCATTTCGAGATGAGAATCAAGTCCATGAGCGAGTGAAATGACCATAATTTCAGCCATTCGACTGTTTCATTTGTTAAATCATAGTATTGAATCGCTAATTAATATGAAGTTAAATTTTTACGCAAGAATTTTTTGTTTCATGAATTTGAACTAATGCTTTATGATATTTTATTTATGCACAAATAAACATTTTATAAACATCAAACTTGTTTCAATTTTCATTCACTAATATATAATATTTTACGTTTAGCTGACCAGTGTGATTCAGATTTAATTAATTTTTCTTTTATTCTGCTATTTTTACAGCAAATAAATTAAAAATTTACAAATATATGGCTTAAGTATGTTATTCAAATCTGATTTAATTATGTATTTTGAAGTTTCTGTAATTAATTTCAGTTACATATGTATTTTTCCTCCTTAACATTTTATTTTCCTCAATAACATGGACGATTATCTAAAGTTATTAATTATTTGAAAATAATAATTTGTATGCCTATTACTTACATTTTATTCCTATGCGCATATATTGCTTATACTATTAATATGTACTTTTCTGTAGATAACATTTGATTAAGTGGTACAACAAATGAAAAATAGTATTCCATATAATTTGTATAGAAATAACCAAGCCTATTTAAATCAAAATATACATATAAAAATCGAAAATAAATTATTAATTGATGGTAAGACAATTTTGAAAAAAAATTTAATTATATATATAAATATATAACATTGTAATTAACTAATGTTTTGTTCAAATACTTCTTTTTGTACTTGTTTCTGACATGAAACTTTTGGCTTAAAGAAGCTTTCATTGATGTTTCGCAAATAAAGAGTATCGAAACAAATTTCCAAAGCACTTTACAATGAATACAGATTTGCTAATCTTAAGAGGATAATTTGTATTGACTTCTGTCAACTTTAAGTATAGAAAGTTTGGAAATACTCCGAAAAAACGACATTGATTCATGTAGAATGAATGACACAGAAAAAAATGTCAAAAGAATTCGTTGTGCTCCAAATGAAACCATCGCTCTTATTTCTGCAATAGATTTTCTACGAAATAAGAACGAAATTTACGAAAGTTTATACTTTCTGTTGACATGAAAACGTAAATTATAAATTCAACAATGATTGTGCCCAAACACAAATAAATTCTTAATTAATTATACTATTGAATAATCCTTAAGAGTAAAATGACATTCACATATTTACATATTTATTTATTTTTTAATTTAGAGAATATAAAATTAATATATTACAAATGGATAGGAAAAAAACTGATACATAAATTTTTAGAATGTGAGAATTTGATTTGATCGATAGTAGTAGACAAATATAAATAAAATAAATTAATTATACAAAAAATGAGAAATAGGAAAATACTACGAATTGTAATTTAGAACAACCTAGATCACATAAATCTTATAATCTTGAATTATGATCATTGTTACTCAAATTAGATACCATCTTTTCATTTCTGTTAATTTTCTTCATTTTAAAGAGTCCTTGATAACATTTATTGGCAAGATTTCATCACTTACGCCCTGAAAAAAGTTAAATAAAATTTACTGTTAAATGCAAAAATATAATAACCATATTATATTACTGAATCTTACTGGGAAAATATTGTAAAAATTTCAACATAATTCTGTAAAAATTTTAAACATCGTATAATAATTTTTCTAAATGTCAAAAATTATAAAATAGTAGATTCAGGTTTTAATCAAATATAAGTTGCCGAATGAAATATTATGTGAAATCTGAGTACAAGTTTTGAATTTATGAATGTTTTAAAGTATAAAAATATAGAGACTATTTTAGTCTATATATTTTGTTACTTTTAATCTATCACCATTTTAATCTGAAGCAAAAAACCAATAACGTTATTATTAATAAATTATATACTTTTTAATAATATATGGGAATACTATACATGTATACACATGCACATATATGTATATAATTAATAATAACTAAATGTGCTTACCTTAGTTTCTATCTGTTCTAAAACTTTTGATAAATTTTGCGTTGTGTTAACATCCAAGAAATGATCTTTTAATTTCTCGAAATTGGGACTTGTCATGAAAACTTGGAACATTCGTTTACCGCAATACCTAAAAATAAAGTTATTATAAGACAAATAAAGATTTTTATTTATATCTGAATTTCAGTTTTAATTAAAAAAATATTGAGAAAGAATACAATTTTCAAAGGCAATCATTAATTCAATATAAACTGTAGTATTTGTTGGCACAAGCTAAGAAACTCGGAGAACAGCGCCCTCTATGTAAACGAGATCTTTGAGGAAGAAGGAACTTAACTGTGACTGTCAACTCATTGCTTATACTTGCTTACTATATTTACTACTTTTTAATTGCTATTGTTTTTAAATAAAACTAATAAAAATCTGTACATGACCCGTCACTTCTTACACGACTTATAACGCTACAAACATTTGAGTTTATGGATTAACAATGCTTTTATTAATTTGTATTTTCTAAAAATCTGATCGTTTCTGGATTTTCTCAATAACATATTTCTGAAACTTATAGCAGGTTTTTAGAAATGCGTTTTTGATTATGATTTATGATGATAGATGAGCATAGTTATTAAAGGTTAAAGTAAAACTTGTGTTGATTGTATGTTTTTCTTATGAAAGAGCTTGTCTTGAGATGTGATGACTGTTGTAAAACATCATTGACTTATTCTATACAAAGTATTTTTGTTTACGTCAGCATATCTTTATAAATAATTCTTTAATATGTATTTATGGGTCTACTTATAAATGGAAAATGTATTTGAAACAACTGTTTTTAAATGTTCCCATAGCAAACAGATGCTAGTCATGTTAAAATTTTACAATTTGTTTTATAGCATTTGTTATTCTTATAATGAATAGATTACTCACTGTATACTGAAGGATTTAATTGTGATTAGATTCACACTGCTGGAAAAAGTTAGGACAGTTATATTTTATAAATTATATGCTTTAAATTTTACCGCAATTAATGTAATTTTTCTTTTATTTTCAGTAAATGAGTTTTATTTACCACTAAGAAAATAGTAGATAATAGTACTTAAGGATTTTTGGTCGGTGAAAAAAGTAAAAGGACACCTGCAAAAAGGATCTCATTTTGCAATCTGTAGCAGTTTAATATATTGAAAACCTTGTTCTTTTAAACTGTCTTTCTTTCAAAAGATATATTTTGTTGAAAAAATCATTAATTTTTGTACAGTTAAAGTGTCTAGGGGTAAACCTGTACGTGAATTTCAAAGAGACCAAATTGTGGCATGTAAAGATGTGGTAAGAAGTGTAAGAGAAATTTCAAAGTACCTACCTATCAGTCCAAACACTGTTTCAAACTTCTTGAAAAATCTAAAGAGTCAGAGGAAAGCAATGATTGGCAGACTTAAAAAATTTACTCTACATAATCAAGGAAAAATCTGTAAAAAAAACTTAAAAAAACGCGTTGAAGCATTGGAAAAGCCGAAGATCCATCTGGCTTCACACATGTAACCAGAGAAACACTTTACAACTACATAAAAAGATCGGATACTTTCTTATTCAAGAAAAGGAGGCAACATCCTAAATGAAACGAAAGACACATTGAGCACCGGCTACAATGGATCAAAGAACACATGTATTGAAATTCCAAATGGACTTCAGTTATTTTTTCGGAGGAAAAATAAATTCAATTTAAATGGCCCAGAAGCTTGTCAATATTATTGGCATTGTCTAAGTACACAAGAAGAAATTTATTTTTCTTGAGACAAATAGTAGGAGGCAGTTTAATGTTTTGGATATCAGTTGGCAACGTTGGAAAGAGCAATCTAATGTTTTTGGATGAAAACAGAAACGTACAGATTACATTCAAATTTTAAATTCATAACTTCTTCTCTATGGTGCTGAGCTAGGCAGAGAAAATTGGATCCTTCAGCAATATAGAGCATCAATTCACACGGCCAATGGCGTTAAAAATTGGCTTAAAACAAATAATGTTCGGATTTTGCCATAACCTGCTAAAAGTACAGACCTCGATATTGTTTAAAATATATGGCCAGTAACTGTTCGGCATGTTTATGCCAGAGGCAAGCAATAGGAATCTTTGATCGAACTTCGAGAAGCTTTTAATTGTGTTTCGTACAATTTTTGTCAAACCAAAATTCAAGAATTACATGATTCAATGGGAAATAGAGTCTTTGAAAGGGTAAAAGCACAAATGACAGAAGAATTCCTTAAATTAAGACTTTTATTTTCATTATTAAGAACTGTCCTTCTACTTTTTTCACACAGTATGATGTGAATGAAATTAATTTTTAATTACAATAAGCGAGTAGTTTTTTATTTCATGTTACATATATAGTTATCTGATTGTAAATAAGTTTTTAAAAATGCTTTAATGAAAATATATTGTAAAAATTCAAAGTTATTCTATTTATTTTTAAAAAAAACCTTAGTGTCCTACTTTTTTTTTAAATGTAAAAAGCACCACTAATTTTTTAATCCCTGTACATTTATTAAAACTAATAGAAATTCACAAAGATTTTGTTTAAGTGTCTGAACTCACATAGACTCTTAAAAGAATCAGTAAATAAAGTGAATTTATTATACATTAAAAATGTACCTGGTTATAGCTGAACAGTCGAATACAAATAAAGCAGCACATTTTAACATTTGGCAAGCAAGTATGGAGGACAACGTATTCAGTGGTCCCACCACTTCTGTCAAGGATACAAGAAATTGGGCTGCTGTTTCTCTTGATGCTTTATTTGGATGTCTTTTGAAACAAAGGAGAAAGATAAAGTACATTAACATATTTAATTATTTTACTATTCACTCCAGAGGTTATTTTTAGTTTCAGTTAATTAATACATTGGTCTACAAAGAATGATAAGCGAAAATTTGAATAAAAAATATCTAATTTAAATTTCTTCGCATTTGAGGAATGCCTAATAAATATCAAAACGCGTCTGTTATAAAATTTATAAAAAAATATTTAAAAAATAAACATTAAGAAAATGATAGGTTTAAATACATGTGTAGCGCCCTCTATCTGCAGCGTAACCCATGGCATCGTCAACGAGAAGGCCAGTCCCTCTCCAACAACCGACGGTATGAGACATGTCCATATGACTCTCATGTTTATTTTCTTTTCTTCAAATTTAAATGTTTTAATTGTTATTTAGTATTATTTGTAGTATCTGTGTGTATCTGTGTTGTGCTCAAATTGTACCTTAAATTGTAATAAAATATTTTGAGCTATTTAAGGAACCTATTTCTTTGTTCCTATTAAACCAGCTACATGCTACACGCTACACATGATAAATTAAACACGCGACGAATTTAAGAAAAATGAGTGAAAATTATACTCCGAATCGAGTATTTCGAATTGTATTTCTTTTCAAACGAGTATTTTGTATCACACTGAAAATGTAAGAAAGGTTAAGATTAAAATATTACTTTTATTTCTTATAATTAATTTAAGGATTTAATTAGTTTACATTTTAAAGTTGGATTAGGTATTAGAGTTTAGGAGTTTAATTTGGAATTTAAAAATCAAATGAATGTTGTGCAATTTGTATTCAAGTTAAGTATTTTAGAATATTTTACGCCTTTCTTTATGATGATTAATTGGTCTATTTCTATCATTTTCATTAATTTTAACTTTTGCAATATTACATTTGGCTTTTAATAAGTTGAAAAATAGTATTTTCTTGAGCAATGAAGCAGAAACCTAATAAATTTTATCCCCATGAGAATAAAAATTAAAAGTATTTTTTTAATACTTAATTTTGTTTTCATAATGATCACATATCAATTGTCCAAATGCGAAAACTTATCTCCACAAACTAAGTATTAAAAAATGAAAAATTTTTCTCACTTTTTACCACTAAAGATAACCGATTGAAAAAACCTTGTCAACTAGTGAAAAGAAATTTAGTAAGGAAAAAATAAATGATTAATGAAATCCGTTGAAAATTTACCAACCTGCTTCCCTCTTGAATGAAAGCAAGAGTAGCTTTTTGGGGTGAAGTTGACTGGATAATTTTGAATAAACATTGAATGACAAGTCGAAAATAGGCTGCCAATGTCCGGTTGCCTGATCTTCCAAGAAGAACAGCCAAGACTAACCTCAATTTCTGAAAGAGATTTTAGTTATTAAAAAAGTTTGAAAATTATAGCTAACGAGTCTCATTTTTATAATTCTTGTTTTAATTAGCGAATCGATTCGAATTTTTGATAAAATTGGTATCGATCTCTTTTTTAAATAATAATTCGTGTTTCCTACTAAATTTGACTTTTAATGATTATTATGATTCGTTTAAAAAGTATATTAAGCAAAATTTTTATATAATCTAGACATTGTTTATCATAGTAAGATAATATTGTGAAACAAAAACTTTGAATGAATCTCTTAATGTTATAAAATAAGAAAGTTTTAATACCCAAAATAAAATTATTAATTTTCCTTTTAACATTATTCAAGAAATTACATTTATTGCATTACATTAAATCATGAATATGTATCAGAATATGATAAGATAAACTAATTAAAATAAAATAATATGAGATAATTATCATATTAGGAGGAGGGTTTAAATCTATTATGGAAAAGTAAAATCCCGTATTTATAAACAAAAGAGTTTCTTTTCTAGTTCAGTATACTGTTAATAGATGTCGCCACTATGCAATGCAAATTTTTGCAGTTAATTTTTTTTATCTGTTTATTATATAGAAATGAGTCTTAGGATAGATAACTTATTTATACATTTTCGCAAAATTATTATTTAATAAATAATTCATTTTAAGCTAAAATTATTCATTTTTTGCGCTTTATTTTTTGTTGAAAATGAGGAGAATATATTATATTTCCTAATGTGCAATTAGTGAAAGTCATTAACTATTTTTAATTTCCTAGTAGTATGTCTGCGGTACAGATACGTTTCCAATTACGAAAAATCTTTCAAATTAGAAACGTAAAAGGTTAATTATGTCCTGGATAAATATGCATTGAGAAAAAATATAAAAATTTACACCTTAATTAATTAAAATCGGACCAATTAAATCCATTCTTCAAAGGCTTGAAATGCTGAAGATAAATCAAGGGTTTATTTTGAAATATAGAACGGTATAAGCATCTTGTGAAATAAAAATAGATATTGATAGTAAATAGTGACATTATGAGAATAATTAAGAAATTAATGTATTCACAACTACCCTATTTATAACATGTGAAAAATGATTTTTAAGTTTCAGATTTCATAATTTGATCACAAACAGAATTCGAAGTATTCGAAGACACGATATTAAGAGCTATTGTCAGAACCTGACTAAAGCAGGCGAATAAGGGGCGGTTGGTTCGAGTCCCTCTTAGAGGCTTTAAAATCGAATTGACAGTTTATTTTACGTTACTAGTCGAACAGTATCGTTAGCGAAAACGAATCGAATTTTTTGTTGTGATGCAGAGAGGCCCCCCTTCAATTTGTTGTACCTCCTCAAAAAAGTTTATGCCTCGGATCCTAACTATTATAATCGCAAAATGGATGTTAACTGAGAATGTATGCAGTTATTTTCCTGAACTTATTAATATGCAGTTTAAGCCACTATATTTAAGGGTCTTATAAAATTAAATTTTCAAACAGATAATTGCTTTATTACATTTCATCTCTCTTACTGGTTTTTACTATCGATTAGTAAACTATTTTCCTTTGAGATGTGTAAATTTATTTATTTAAGTGTTTATATTTATGATCTGAAATTTAACAGAATTCACACGAATGCGTAAAAAAGTTTATTAACTCTCAAAACTTCTTTTTCCTCTTGTTGCTTATGTACTCAAATTTAAAAATACTATATATCATAATTTGATATTTAGAAATATAGTTTTGATTTGTATGATTAAAACGATTGTCTGAATCTTTCTGAAAAACTTACAATTTATCACAACTAATAAAGCAACTTAAGTTGTTAATTTCTAAATGGAAAAAAACATTTTGTTTGAAAAATATAGGCAATACTTTATTTAAATAATTATAAATTTGTTATTTATTGTAAATTATGAATTTTATTTTGAAAATTTTTAGTATAATTTGCAATTTTAGTTTCAAAATAGATTTATTTCTTATTTACAAAAAGAGAGTTTGGAAACAAAAAGTACTATACCGAATTTGTTTTAATGATTTTTGGAGTATGAGAAATTATGTTAGTAAAAATCTGCTTTTCTTAAATAATTGATAAGGATGTAATTATGAATGCATTAATTGCTCATATTCATTATTAAATAAACAACAATAAGATTTTAATACCGTTCAATTTGTGCATATTTTATAAAATGTAAAAAGAAGTGAAACATGATAATTTTAAGTATAGAACCAAATAATTTAAATATCAAATTTAATATTTTTTTATATAAAATACTGTTTTATATATAAGTGTGAATTTGGGAGCCGTATAGAACTTAAATTTCATTTTTTAAAAGTATAAATTCAACATCCCATTTAATATTAACCAGTGGACAGTGTTAGCCTAATGGTTAGATAATTGGCCTTTCTGTCCGCTAGGGCTTCCTATGTCCTATGGCGATTCCTATATCGCCAAAAACCCACAGAGTACATGTGATATACGTGCTCGTTAAATCTGTGGAATCAAAAGTTCTGTGTTCGGTCGTTGAACAGTTACAGACCATGGTTACAATGGCCAGGAGAAAATTTTCTCCCCCTTCAGATGATATCAAAATTGAGGAGTGGATCCTTTGGTAGTGCCATCTATCGGAGGAATCTTTGATTATTTTCACCTTAGTGGGGAACTGGTTAAATGAAAGACACACCCTACTAACTAATGATAATAAGTCGCATAATCATCTGCAGAGAGAACTTGGCTTGTCCAAGTGTCATAAGTAACAACAACAAAATGAACCTTATACACAAATCTTAATTTTTCCAATTGAAAATATATATCTATAATCAATGATAGAGAAAGCATACATAGTTCGCGAATTTTCCAAATATTGCATATATCTAAAAATACTTATACGATTTTCTGAGCTATGCAAATTGACAAATTTAAGACCTACCAAATTGAATAATATCATTCTATGATTGCACTTTGTAGACATCCTATTTCCTCTCAAAAAATTGAGAACACACACTTTTAAATATTATTTTTATAGCTAGGCATTCCAGTACTTCCATATAAAACGGCATAGAATTTATTTTATCAAACTACTTTAGTACTTTCATGTAGTACCACTATCTAAAAACAACATTAATGATAGTATATAATATGGAATGTATTCTTATGAATTTACATGAACAGAACGGTGGTTAGCTAGCTATTCTTTGACATGAATACAGGTAAAGTAGAACTGAATCGGAATTTATTTCACTGTTGATTTTCGAATAGTATGAACCTTCTCAAGACTGTATACTTACATTCTCCAATTTTTTCCCTAGAAGAACGTAGAGATGGCCACAGGTGAGGATTGCTTTCCCAGCTACAGACTGTCTGAAATTCTTGACTTCGTTGCAGACGGCCACAATGATCTTAGCAGAATTTTCACTCACCAAAGATGGATGGTGTTTGGCAAGGCAAATTATAGTTAGCATGGCCTGTTCCTTTAGTTTCCTGACATTGAAAAAGTCCATGATGTTAATGTTTTTTTTTTTTTATTTATCAAACTTTGGTGAGTGGTAAAATATTACTAAAACAAACTTTTCCGCACTGAATTATTGATAAATATACAAATCGTTAAAGAAAATTTATCGTTAGTAAGAATAGATAAATTAAATCTTAATAAAAGGAAAGAGATCGAGTATAAAAATGTTTTCCTCTAAAGAGATGGTATAAGAATAAAATAAATATTTACGTTTAGATTTTAGGTGCAAAAAAAAAAAAAAAAAAAAAAAAATTGACTAAAAACACATTTTTCAATTTTAATGTTTTAAAAAAATATTGATATTTTTTCTTCTAATGATGGTAAAATTTTGATTCTAACAGCACTATAGAAGTATTTTATTTTCCTTTTTAAATTATGTAAGCAAATAACTTCGATAAGTGCCATGCCAACTGAAACCGAAATAATCGCTACCCTTGTTGTTTTTATAAAGCAAATTTATTTGGAAATTGTAGGGTTTTTTTTGAATTTAATGAATTTAGTTTTGATATTTATTATAAAATTATATAATAATAATAAGCCTCGATTTAATAATCAATTTAAAAAAAAAAAAGCTGTTTGGGGATATTTGTTGTTTAGAAATATGAGACAAAATAGCAAGCGACAATGTTGATGAAGAAAGTGTTTGAATATAGAAACGAAAAATATAATCTCTGTATTTCTGCCATTATAGTTATATTCCTCGAAACCTAAAATACGAAATTCATTTTCAAATGCGTTTATTTACTTACTTTTTCTGATAACAATATTTTATAAAAAATATTTAGAAACTAACACATGGCATAAAAATTTTATGTTAAAATAAAAACAATTATTTTCTACTATATTAAAGTGAAGCATTCTTCATTAACTCACACTTGTAATAAATTTTATATTTTTATAATTTCTTTTTATCTCCAAATTTAATTCTCATTATCAGAATTTGAGTATTCATCATCACTTGCAAAAAGAAGATGAAAGTCATAGCATATTATCTATTATATTCAAAGTTTTAACAATTATTCTTGTTCATTAGTAATTGAGGGTTGATATTAATTTTACCATTTTCGTTGAAATACCTTAAATAATTATTTGCTTTGATAATTCGAAAGATTTCAAAAAAATATTTTTCAGATATATTCTTATTATACACATAAAATACGTTACTTCAGTGATCATATATGTTTTTATAACAAGGGAGTAGGACTATAATTTAAAACTGTATTTTCAAAACATGATGTCCATTTTAAATTACTCGTTCGAATCCTATATTGGGTAAGCCATTTAATTATAAAATATAAAATTATTTTCTGTTTTCATACTTTGTATTTTTGCTAGTGTTCACATTCAGGCCTCATTGATAAAGGAAGACTTCAAATAAGATGATTTAATAAATATTAAAAAGTGGTTTTATTTTCTTAGCAACAATATCGGTTATATTTTTATTGTGTTATGTTATCATATTATATTTTAAAATTATTATTTTTATTAACATTTACACCATCTATATATGCCTTGCCGTATGCTCGGTGTCCGCGTGTACTAATGGATAAGGTGTCAGACTTCGGAAAAGAAGATTGCAGGTTCGAGTCCTATCGCTGATGGTTGTTCACTTATAAATATTCAATTAAAAGAGTGATCTAATAATAACGTTTAAAATATAAATATATAAAAATATATTTATAATTCATTTTCTAAAAAAATGTACTTGCTATGCAAACTTTTAAAAAGTATATTTACACTTAAAATTAACTTATATTCACAATGTAAAATTAAGATTACAATAATTAATTAATTAACTCGTATTATATGATATTAAGAAAAACATATTATATTTATTTAAAAATTATTTATTCACTTTGTGGAAGATTGTAAGGCATTAACGGATAAACAACTTTAACATTTTAAGTGCTTTTTATACTGATTTTTAAGAGAGTTTGAATACGGAATAATATGTATATGAAATAAGGCATCCGATTTGAAGTCAGAAGACTGCAGATTCGAGTCCTGTCGCAGACGATATTTTGTGATTATACAGGCTGGTTATTTTTTATGTGATTTGATAAAAAAAATTTCACTTAATTTCTCTATTTTCAGATTAAAAACTGTCTTTTAATTGAAAAAGTTAACTTATTTTACACATTTTCATTTGTAAATTTTCTTTCATACATTCTGAATATATCCCATTTGCGTATACCCACCTTGTGTCCGCGTGGCCTAAAGGATAAGGCGTCTGACTTCGAATCAGAAGATTGCAGGTTCGAGTCCTGTCGCGGACGATGTCGTGTGATGTACGAGCTGAGTATTTTTTTACCTGAATTGATTAACGAATGTCATTAAAAACTGTCTTTTAGTGGAAAAATCTACTTTATTTTACACATTTTCATTTGATAACTTTATGATTTTTTTTTTTTTTGCAATAATAAGTATAGAATTATGATATAATAATCAAGTCAAATTTCTTATGTAGAATTTTTTTTTCCAAAACATTTCTTAACGTAAAAATAGTGGATTTTTATTTAAATTAGAATCCTATCGAATAGTCTGCTTTCAAGACTATTATCATCCTTCTTTTATGAAATTTATTACTTATATCTGTTTTACAACCCTCATCGTATTAATGAATGTAGCGATAAATAAAAATGAAAGAATCAGTTTTTAATAAGTTTTGACTTTATATTTATTAATTACATTAATTTCCATCCATGAATCAAATAGCCCAACAAAGTTGACAGCCGTTATAAAGCATTTAAGCACCTGTCACGTATACACGTTTCGGGTGACAAAAGGATGTTAATACTAAGCAAGACGTATTTACATGTCTGAAAGAGGACATCCAAAAACATGCCTGAACCTAGCTCGATCGACACAGTTACAGAAAGCAAGCAGCACACTCCATCTGCTCAATAGTGGCTGGGACCAAAACGGGATTCGCATTCCAAAAAGCATGACCCTATCTCTATTCTAAGGTAGGTCCTGAGTTCGAATCCTGGTTAGGGCATTCCTTTCTGTCTCTATGCATGTGTTCATTTTATCCCTTCACTTTCCGGGTAAAGATGGGGCACACAGTGGGTGTCCCATTATATATGATGCCATGATATGAATAAGTATAAAGTGAATGAAGCCGGGCATTAGAGAACCGACCATTAAAAGAAACTTTATCCCACGGTGTGAAAATGTGCGTGTAATTTGGTAATAAATGACATATAATGTACATTCTCCAATCAGTACATTTAAAGCTTTTATTTCTTTCAACTTCTAATATCGGACTACTGAAGATCATTGTGTTGAATTCTGGGAGCACACGTCGTTATTTATCTCGTTAAAAGGGATACTCCGTTAATAATAGATTCACTTACAATTGATTTATGTTATTTTTCACCTACTTCCCATTTGATTTCCAGGAAGAAGGTTCCAGGTAAAATAAATGTCTGCTGCTGAGAAAAATACGTGATGTCAAATAAATTGTTTCTTTAATCAGTTAAACTTCAAAATTTTGACGTAAAGAAATTTTAATTTCGAGTTTTTCTTATGAGTGGCCGAGCTGGCAGCCGAATGGTTAGTGCTCTTGCCTTCGGTTCAACAGTTCGTGGGTTCGAATCCCACCTTGGGTATGGATGTTTGTAGTGGTTCGGAATCCACTTTAAACCGTAAGTCCCGGTCTAATTAGCCCTCGTGTGCAAAAAATAACCGTTGAGCGACAATCAAAACCGTACGAGTGTTTTGAATTACAAATGTTGTATGAAGTTTGTATCATAATTATTGCATTCGTAAATCTGTGAATATAATGACTGTGTTTACAGATAGAGATGTTATGCGTTTTTGGAATTTCTTCATGTATGCATTGAGAGCACCCGAATGGTCATAAGACTTCAATCGGACTAAGAAAATGCGTCAGACTGATTGAAAATCATAATATACAGTTATATTAAACCGGAAAAATATATGTGGTTTGAACGAAATTTTTTGGAACATAAATTCGTAATTTTAAATAAAGTTTTTTTAAACACACACATAATAAAATTATTAAATGTAATATAGATTGTTAAGATTACTATAATTCAAAATTATTTTATATAGTTAATATTTTTTTTAATATTAAACTTGCTTGGGTCAGTCATACGTCCGCGTGGCCTAATGGATAAGGCGTCTGACTTCGAATCAGAAGATTGCAGGTTCGAGTCCTGTCGCGGACGATTGTTGGTAACTCGTCGTGTTGTCGTAAGACTTTTTGGCATGATTTAGAAATTTATATAATAAATTGAACTTTTATTTTTTTAAATTAATTTCTTTTTTAATTTCCTTCAAGTAGGTTTTTATTTATAAATATTCAGTTAAAAGAGTGATATAATTATACCGTTTTAGAATATAAGTATGTAAAAATATATTTAAATTTTATTTTATAAAAAATGTACATACTATATAAATTTTAAAAAGTATATTTACACTTATTATATTAACTTATATCCACAATGGAAAATTAAGATTACATTCATTAATTAATTCATATTATGTGATTATAAGAAAAACTTTCATTATATTATATTTATTTAAAAAGGATTTATATTCACTTTGTAAAACTTTTTTTTTTTGCGAGGCATTAATGGATAAAAAAACTGTCATTTTAAGTGCTTTTTATACAATTTAAATCCAAAAATTATTCAGATTGACGGATTGTCATCGGAATTATTTTGCGTGATTTGAAAAAAAATTTTTTTTACTAAGATAAAATTTAAAATCTTTCAGTTAAAATTATTCGAATTATTTATCTTAACAAGTTCATAAATACAGAGTTAAAGTATGATATTTAAAATAATTTCTAATGTATAAACTTTTTTTTCCAAAAAAAAAAATTCCTTAACGTAAAAAAGTCGTGGATTTTTATTTAGACCCGAATCCTAGAATATCCTTCACGACAATTGCGATCTTCCTGTTATGAAATGTATTATTTATGTCTCTTTTACCAGCCTCATCATATTAATGAATCTAGGTATGAGTAAAAATGAAAGAATGGGCTTTTTAATAGGAGAGTTTGGACGATATATTTACTAAATACATAAATTTCCATCCATGAATCAAATAGCACAACAAAGCTGACAGCTATTATAAAGCATTTAAGCACCTGTCACGTATACAAGTTTCAGGAGACAAAATGATGTTAATACTAAGCAAGCCGTATTTACATGTCTGAAAGAGGACATCCAAAAACATGCCTGAACCTGGTTCTTTCGACACAGTTACAGAAAGCAAGCAGTCCACTCCAACTGCTCAATAGGGGCTGGAACCAAAACGGAATTTGCACTCCAAAAATCGGGTCCCTAACTTTTAGGCCACGGCATTGTCCTGGGATGGTTCGGGCAAGGATGTTCCTTTCTCTCTATATGCACATGTTTCTTTATACTTTCACTTTCAGGGTAAGGATGGCACACCCAATGGGTGTCCTATTGTATAAGTTGCCATCAGATGAAAATATATATCTGAAATGCAGACGGGCATTAGGGGGTGACTTTAGGCTACGGTGTGAAAATGTGGCTGTAATTTGGTAGTAAATGACATATAATGTCCATTCTCCATTCAGTACATTTAAGGCTATTATTTCTTTCAACTTCGAATATCGGACTACTGAAGATCATTGTGTTGAACTCTGAGAGCACACGTCGTTATTTTTCTTGTTAAAAGAGATACTCCTTTACAATATATTCACTTACAATTGATTTATGTTATTTTTCACTTACTTTCCATTTGATTTTGAGGAAGAAGGTTCCAGATAGAATGAAATTCTGCTACTGAGAAGAATGTGTGATGTCAAATAAATTGTTTCTTTAATCAGATAAACTTCAAAATTTTTACGTAAAGAAATTTTAATTTCGAGTTTTTCTTATCAGTGTTTTCTGAATTACAAATGTTGAATGAAGTTTGTATCATAATTATTGCATTCGATAATCTGTGAATATTATGACGGTATTTACAGATGGAGATGTTATGCTTTTGGAATTCCTTCATGTATGCGTTCAGAGCTCCCGAATGGTTATAAGACATCAATCAGACTAAGAAAATGCGTTAGACTGATTGAGTATTATAATATACAGTTATTTTAAACCGGAAAACTATGTGTGATTTCAAAGAAGTTATTTGGAAGATAAATTCTAAATTTTCAAGATAAACATATTTTAAATAGAATTTTTTTTTTAACACACGTAATAAAATCATTAATTGCTATATAGATTGTTTTGATTATTATAGTTCAAAACTATTTGATGTATTTAATATTTTTTTGTATATTTTACTTGCTTTGACCGTTTGGTGTGTCCCCGAGGTCTAATGGATAAGGCGTCTGACATCGAAACAGAAGATTGCAGGTTCGAGTCCTGTCGCGGACGTATACTGTGATTATATAGGTTAGTCCTTTTTTATGTGATTTGATAAAGAACTTCACTTAATTAAGCATACTTCTCCACTTTCGCACTAAATACTGTCTTTTAATTGAAAAACTTCACTTATTTAACATATTTTCATTTTAAATATTCTTTCATTCATTTTGAAAATATTTTATTTGCGGAGCACACTAAAGAGTCAGCGTGTTCTAATGAATAAGGCATCTGACTTCGAATCAGAGAAATGCAGTTTCGAGTCTTGTTGCGGACGATATCATAGAACAATAAGGGGAAAAATCTTGTGCAGTTTGATAAATGAAATTTCACTAAATTAAGTGCATTTCTCTATTTTTGCTTTAAAAATTGTCTTTTAATTCAAAGTTTTTTTTAATTTATAGATTTTCCCATTTGTAAAATTATTTTATATATTATGAATATATTCTATGTGCCCTGCGTGCACAGCGTGTCCGTGTGGCCTAATGGATAAGGCGTCTGACTTCGAATCAGAAGATTGCTGGTTCGAGTCCTGTCGCGGACGTATCCTGTGATTATATAGGTTGGTCCTTTTTTATGTGATTTGATAAAAAAATTCACTTAATTAAGCATACTTCTCCACTTTCGCACTAAATACTGTCTTTTAATTGGAAAACTTCACTTATTTAGCATATTTTCATTTTAAATATTCTTTCATTCATTTTGAAAATATTTTATTTGCGGAGCACAATAAAGAGTCAGCGTGTTCTAATGAATAAGGCATCTGACTTCGAATCAGAGAAATGCAGTTTCGAGTCTTGTTGCGGACGATATCATAGAACTATACAGGGGAAAATATCTTGTGCAGTTTGATAAATGAAATTTCACTAAATTAAGTGCATTTCTCTATATTTGCTTTAAAAATTGTCTTTTAATTCAAAGTTTTTTTAAATTTATACATTTTCCCATTTGTAAAATTATTTTATATATTATGAATATATTCTATGTGCCCTGCGTGTACAGCGTGTCCGCGTGGCCTAATGGATAAGGCGTCTGACTTCGAATCAGAAGATTGCAGATTCGAGTCCTGTCGCGGACGTATCCTGTGATTATTTAGGTTGGTCCTTTTTTATGTGATTTGATAAAAAATTCACTTAATTAAGCATACTTCTCCACTTTCGCACTAAATACTGTCTTTTAATTGGAAAACTTCACTTATTTAGCATATTTTCATTTTAAATATTCTTTCATTCATTTTGAAAATATTTTATTTGCGGAGCACAATAAAGAGTCAGCGTGTTCTAATGAATAAGGCATCTGACTTCGAATCAGAGAAATGCAGTTTCGAGTCTTGTTGCGGACGATATCATAGAACAATACAGGGGAAAATATCTTGTGCAGTTTGATAAATGAAATTTCACTAAATTAAGTGCATTTCTCTATTTTTGCTTTAAAAATTGTCTTTTAATTCAAAGTTTTTTTTAATTTATAAATTTTCCCATTTGTAAAATTATTTTATATATTATGGATATATTCTATGTGCCCTGCGTGCCCAGCGTGTCCGCGTGGCCTAATGGATAAGGCGTCTGACTTCGAATCAGAAGATTGCAGGTTCGAGTCCTGTCGCGGACGTATCCTGTGATTATATAGGTTGGTCCTTTTTTATGTGATTTGATAAAAAAATTCACTTAATTAAGCATACTTCTCCACTTTCGCACTAAATACTGTCTTTTAATTGGAAAACTTCACTTATTTAGCATATTTTCATTTTAAATATTCTTTCATTCATTTTGAAAATATTTTATTTGCGGAGCACAATAAAGAGTCAGCGTGTTCTAATGAATAAGGCATCTGACATCGAATCAGAGAAATGCAGTTTCGAGTCTTGTTGCGGACGATATCATAGAACAATACAGGGGAAAAAATCTTGTGCAGTTTGATAAATGAAATTTCACTAAATTAAGTGCATTTCTCTATTTTTGCTTTAAAAATTGTCTTTTAATTCAAAGTTTTTTTAAATTTATACATTTTCCCATTTGTAAAATTATTTTATATATTATGAATATATTCTATGTGCCCTGCGTGTACAGCGTGTCCGCGTGGCCTAATGGATAAGGCGTCTGACTTCGAATCAGAAGATTGCAGGTTCGAGTCCTGTCGCGGACGTATCCTGTGATTATTTAGGTTGGTCCTTTTTTATGTGATTTGATAAAAAAATTCACTTAATTAAGCATACTTCTCCACTTTCGCACTAAATACTGTCTTTTAATTGGAAAACTTCACTTATTTAGCATATTTTCATTTTAAATATTCTTTCATTCATTTTGAAAATATTTTATTTGCGGAGCACAATAAAGAGTCAGCGTGTTCTAATGAATAAGGCATCTGACTTCGAATCAGAGAAATGCAGTTTCGAGTCTTGTTGCGGACGATATCATAGAACAATACAGGGGAAAAAATCTTGTGCAGTTTGCTAAATGAAATTTCACTAAATTAAGTGCATTTCTCTATTTTTGCTTTAAAAATTGTCTTTTAATTCAAAGTTTTTTTCAATTTATAGATTTTCCCATTTGTAAAATTATTTTATATATTATGAATATATTCTATGTGCCCTGCGTGCACAGCGTGTCCGCGTGGCCTAATGGATAAGGCGTCTGACTTCGAATCAGAAGATTGCTGGTTCGAGTCCTGTCGCGGACGTATCCTGTGATTATTTAGGTTTGTCCTTTTTTATGTGATTTGATAAAAAAATTCACTTAATTAAGCATACTTCTCCACTTTCGCACTAAATACTGTCTTTTAATTGGAAAACTTCACTTATTTAGCATATTTTCATTTTAAATATTCTTTCATTCAGTTTGAAAATATTTTATTTGCGGAGCACAATAAAGAGTCAGCGTGTTCTAATGAATAAGGCATCTGACATCGAATCAGAGAAATGCAGTTTCGAGTCTTGTTACGGACGATGTCATAGAACAATAAGGGGAAAAAATCCTGTGCAGTTTGATAAATGAAATTTCACTAAATTAAGTGTATTTCTCTATTTTTGCTTTAAAAATTGTCTTTTAATTCAAAGTTTTTTTTAATTTATACATTTTCCCATTTGTAAAATTATTTTATATATTATGAATATATTCTATGTGCCCTGCGTGTACAGCGTGTCCGCGTGGCCTAATGGATAAGGCGTCTGACTTCGAATCAGAAGATTGCAGGTTCGAGTCCTGTCGCGGACGTATCCTGTGATTATTTAGGTTTGTCCTTTTTTATGTGATTTGATAAAAAAATTCACTTAGTTAAGCATACTTCTCCACTTTCGCACTAAATACTGTCTTTAAATTGAAAAACTTCACTTATTTAACATATTTTCATTTTAAATATTCTTTCATTCATTTTGAAAATATTTTATTTGCGGAGCACATTAAAGAGTCGGCGTGTTCTAATGAATAAGGCATCTGACTTCGAATCAGAGAAATGCAGTTTCGAGTCTTGTTGCGGACGATATCATAGAACTATACAGGGGAAAATATCTTGTGCAGTTTGATAATTTCGCTAAATTAAGTGCATTTCTCTATTTTTGCTTTAAGAATTGTCTTTTAATTCAATGTTTTTTTTAATTTATAGATTTTCCCATTTGTAAAATTATTTTATATATTATGAATATATTCTATGTGCCCTGCGTGCACAGCGTGTCCGCGTGGCCTAATGGATAAGACGTCTGACTTCGAATGAGAAGATTGCTGGTTCGAGTCCTGTCGCGGACGTATCCTGTGAATATATAGGTTGGTACTTTTTTATGTGATTTGGTAAAAAAATTCACTTAATTAAGCATACTTTTCCACTTTCGCAATAAATACTGTCTTTTAATTGAAAAACTTTACTTATATAGCATATTTTCATTTTAAATATTCTTTCATTCATTTTGAAAACATTTTATTTGCGGAGCACAATAAAGAGTCAGCGTGTTCTAATGAATAAGGCATCTGTCTTCGAATCAGAGAAATGCAGTTTCGAGTCTTGTTGCGGACGATATCATAGAACTATACAGGGGAAAAAATCTTGTGCAGTTTGATAAATGAAATTTCACTAAATTAAGTGCATTTCTCTATTTTTGCTTTAAAAATTGTCTTTTAATTCAAAGTTTTTTATAATTTATACATTTTCCCATTTGTAAAATTATTTTATATATTATGAATATATTCTATGTGCCCTGCGTGCACAGCGTGTCCGCGTGGCCTAATGGATAAGGCGTCTGACTTCGAATCAGGAGATTGCAGGTTAGAGTCCTGTCGCGGACGTATCCTGTGATTATTTAGGTTGGTCCTTTTTTATGTGATTTGATAAAAAAATTCACTTAGTTAAGCATACTTCTCCACTTTCGCACTAAATACTTTTTTTAAATTGAAAAACTTCACTTATTTAACATATTTTAATTTTAAATATTCTTTCATTCATTTTGAAAATATTTTATTTGCGGAGCACAATAAAGAGTCAGCGTGTTCTAATGAATAAGGCATCTGACTTCGAATCAGAGAAATGCAGTTTCGAGTCTTGTTTCGGACGATATCATAGAACTATACAGGGGAAAATATCTTGTGCAGTTTGATAAATGAAATTTCACTAAATTAAGTGCATTTCTCTATATTTGCTTTAAAAATTGTCTTTTAATTCAAAGTTTTTTTTAATTTATACATTTTCCCATTTGTAAAATTATTTTATATATTATGAATATATTCTATGTGCCCTGCGTGCACAGCGTGTCCGCGTGGCCTAATGGATAAGGCGTCTGACTTCGAATCAGAAGATTGCAGGTTCGAGTCCTGTCGCGGACGTATCCTGTGATTATTTAGGTTGGTCCTTTTTTATGTGATTTGATAAAAAAAATTCACTTAGTTAAGCATACTTCTCCACTTTCGCACTAAATACTGTCTTTAAATTGAAAAACTTCACTTATTTAACATATTTTCCTTTTAAATATTCTTTTATTCATTTTGAAAATATTTTATTTGCGGAACACAATAAAGAGTCAGCGTGTTCTAATGAATAAGGCATCTGACTTCGAATCAGAGAAATGCAGTTTCGAGTCTTGTTGCGGACGATATCATAGAACTATACAGGGGAAAATATCTTGTGCAGTTTGATAAATGAAATTTCACTAAATTAAGTGCATTTCTCTATATTTGCTTTAAAAATTGTCTTTTAATTCAAAGTTTTTTTCAATTTATAGATTTTCCCATTTGTAAAATTATTTTATATATTATGAATATATTCTATGTGCCCTGCGTGCGCAGCGTCTCCGCGGGGCCTAATGGATAAGGCGTCTGACTTCGAATCAGAAGATTGCAGGTTCGATTCCTGTCGCGGACGTATCCAGTGATTATATAGGTTGGTCCTTTTTTATGTGATTTTATAAAAAAATTCACTTAATTAAGCATACTTCTCCACTTTCGCACTAAATACTGACTTTTAATTGAAAAACTTCACTTATTTTACATATTTTCATTTTAAATATTCTTTCATTCATTTTGAAAATATTTTATTTGCGGAGCACAATAAAGAGTCAGCGTAATATAATGAATAAGGCATCTGACATCGAATCAGAGAAATGCAGTTTCGAGTCTTGTTGCGGACGATATCATAGAACAATAAGGGGAAAAAATCTTGTGCAGTTTGATAAATGAAATTTCACTAAATTAAGTGCATTTCTCTATTTTTGCATTAAAAATTGTCTTTTAATTCAAGGTTTTTTTTATTTTATACATTTTTCCATTTGTAAATATTATTTTATATCTTATGAATATTTTCTATGTGCCCTGCAATTCAGTGTGTCCGCGTGGCCTACTGGATAAGGCGTCTGACTTCGAATCAGAAGATTGCAGGTTCGAGTCCTGTCGCGGACGCTCTCGTATAGTAGTACAATTAGTTCACATTTTGTCTCATTTCAGGAAAGAATGACCTTAAAAAGGGTCTTTTATTTGAAAAATCTCTGTTATTTTACATATTTTCATTTGTAAATATTAATGTATTTTTAACAATTTGACAGTTAACTAATCAAGCAAGCAGAATAAATTCAAAATTTATTTAAAGCAATACTCAAACAAACAGAATTGCTTTAAATAAAATTTGAATTTATTCTGCTTCTTTGATTATAGCATTCAAGTTGTGTTAAAAGATATTTTCAAAGAGTACACTTTCAACTTAATCTCACGAAAAAATATTGCTAGTATGAGTTATGGCGCTATCAGTTTTCATTGAATAGTTTTTATGCTTAATTTACAATGAAATTCCCACATAATTCTTGTACAATTGAGTGCAAAATAATCTGTATTAAAAAAATAAAAAACTAATATTATATTACAAAAAACTTTTCTTAGTGAAAATTCGAATCCATACTGGAGTTAATCATGAGGAACATAAATTGCATCTTTTCTCCAAATATAAATTTTCTGTAAAATAAAAAATCCTGGGGTTTTTACTTATGCCATTTTTATGGCACCAATGATATATTGAATAACATCAACAACTTTGCATATTTTGTTAACGTTGGATGTTATTATGGTCAATTACAGATACACTTTGTAAATAATGTTCCTAAAATTCACGATATTTAGGATATTGTCCTTTGAATTTTTTAAGTCAAATCTTTAATAAGTAATTAGGTAAATTTGGCATAGTTTGAGGAATATTTAATAAACTTTTATAGGTAATAATTTTTTTTATTGTTATCAGTATTTTCTTCAACGGACTGTATTAATTTAGTATTTGATGCATATCTTGTAGTTTGTTTCATATTTGTAGTGGGATTTTAAATTTTATTATTTTTTTGATTTCACCTCATTTTCCATCATCTTTATATTTTAAATAATCAGCAAAAATATAAAAATATTATGTAATTTTTTCCAGAAAAAAAATGCAGTTAAAATATTTAAGTTCCTAATTTGTTAAAGTTTTTTTTTTACTCTGATCCCGCTATCGAATATAATTTTAACAAAGAACAGAAATTCATCTATAGTGCGCTAGTAATTTCCCGCTGCATTTAATATTTTACTTTTTTCATCTCAAAGAGATTCTAGATTAATTGCACAAAACTTATGGAATAGATTTCTAATATAGATTTTTTTTTACTATTTTTAACTTCTTTTTTTCCTCACGTTCAAGGTGTTAAACATAGCAATGCATAAATAACAAGAGATTTAAAATTTATTACTCAATAAATTTCCAACCATAATGATGTTCTTATTTTCTAAAAAAATTTAACAGCTGATCAACTTAATTAATTTTTAATACCTGTTGTCTAAAACAATTAGCTTAAATTTTTTATATAAGTAGATATGACTGATAATGTCAAGCCTTAAAAATGTAAAGCAAATTGAAAAATATTATAAATTTAAAGATACGTTTTCCAAAAATATTTGCGTCGATTAAAAATCTAACTACACATTTGGAAGTTCTTAAAATATAACTAACGTTTTCGTGTACAGTATTTAAATAATTTATGTATTCAAAATCCATACCAACTGAGTACATTATCAAATTTGAAAGCAATTACATACATACATATATATATATATATATATATATATATATATATATATATATATATATATATATATATATATATATATATATATATATATATATATATATATATATATATATATATATAATTAAAAACACAGATATTTTTCCATCTTAAATTATTATATTTCCTAAATTATAAATAAAATCAATGCATGTTTTTATTTATTTTTCTGAGATATATACACTACTAGCCATTAAAATTTAAACACCAGGAAAGCGGCACACCACACACGTAAAATTTAGATGACAGGTAGAACTTGCGGTGATATGCAAATGATTAGATTTTCAGCGCATTCATACAAAGCAGGCGACAGTAGCGACATCTACAATGTGTATGAAACCAGAGATTTGACAGCAGTTTTCTCATACTCAATTTCCGTTTCAACGTTGTTTTCGGCAAATAAAGTTGTTGTAATGCCTCGTGTAAGAAGAAATGCCTGTCAGCACGTGTCTGACTTTGATCGAGGAAGGATTATAGCCTACCGGGATTGCGGTTTATCGTACCGCAATATTGCTGCTCGCGTCGGTCGAGACCCCATGACTGTTAGCAGAATATGGAATCGATGGGTTCAGGACAATCATACGGAACGTCATGCAGGATCTCAGCGGCTCCCCATCACTAACATACGAGAAGACAGACATCTTATCCGCATGGTCTCAAGGGATCGTACAGCCACGTCACGAACCCTGAGTCGAGAAATGGAGTCATTTGCAAGACAACAAGTTTCTGCTCGAACAGTTCGACGACGTTTGCAGAAGCATGGATTGTCTGTACGGCGACCATGGCTTCGGCTACCATTGACGCTGCGTCACAGACAGGAGCGCCTTTAATGGTGTGATCAGCGACGAACCAGACGCGGGAAAGGCATCACGTCATCTTTACAGTTGAATCTCGGTTCTGTATACAGGACCATGATGGCCGCATCCATGTTTGGAGGCATCGTGGAGAACGCGCATTGCCAGCTTGCATTGGACATCGCCATACTGGCCCATCTGCTGGAGTGATGGTATGGGGTGCCATTGAATACACGTCTCGATCCCTTCTTGTTCGCATTACCGGCATTTTGAACAGCAACCATTACATTTCCGACGTGTAAAGGCCCGTGGCTCTGCCCTATCATCGAGGCCTCCCTAATACTTTGTTTCAACAGGATAATGCACGACCGCATGTTGCCCGTACTGTTCTGAACTTCCTTGATACAGAACAGGTTCGACTGTTACCCTGGTCAGCACGTTCTCCTGATCTGTCACCAATTGAGAACGTGTGGTCAATGGTTGCCGAGCGATTGGCACGCCATCACTCTACATCCACTACTGTACATCACTCTACATCCACTACTGAACTGTGGCATAGTGTTGAAGCTGCATGGACTGAGATCCCCGTACATGCCATACAATCTCTGTTTGACTCCATGCCTAGGCGGATAAATGCTGTTATTGCAGCCAGAGGTGGCTGCTCTGGTACTGATTTCTCAAGATCTATATATCCTAATTTCTTGTAAATCTTATAACTTGTTCTTTCCACTATGATGTATATGTCCAATAAATATCGTTCTGTTATTTGCATTCCTTTTTGGTGTAGCAATTTTAATGGCCAGTAGTGTAGTTCAATTTAATTCTTTTAGGTGGTATTTAAGAAATTCTACGGATAGTTTTAGACTTGCACTCATATATATATATATATATATATATATATATATATATATATATATATATATATATATATATATATATATATATATATATATATATATGTACAATATTGTTTTCATAAAAATGAATTAAATTTATAATAAATTAAAATAATTTATTATTGTTTCGATTTGCAAAAAAAAAATAAATAAAAGAAATAAATAAAACATAAGAAATGATGAAATGGTTTATTGATACCATTTGCTGTATAGCAGATGAGCTCTCTCTCTCTCTAATAACCGAAAACAACAGTACAAACTCCTAACAACATACGTACATAGTGGTGCAGGTAATCCACTGACAGTATCTTAAGGTTAACATGTTTGAAATACTGCCCCATGACCAAGCGGTTCATAGTTTTTAACCACGATCAAGTGACGAGATCAAGCCTGAGCTGGCACCCTCCTATCCACATCCACACCACAGTAACAGAAGGACTTTGGACGTCATAGATAAACATGAACACGTTCCCACTTCCACGGAGCTCCAATAACGCAGTGAGAGTTAATGTAGTCACCCTCCCAATCACTGGACCCGGCATATGATGCTCCACCCTGCTGATCACCACGAGAAACACCCTGAAGCTTAATTAGCCACTGGAGCTTATTCCTAACAAAAGCTGAAAATTATTAAAGGAAATTTTTTCATGCGCGTTTATGATTTCCAAGAGTATTTTTTTTTTTACATAAGGGGAAGCATTTACATGTGACAAGGGTAAGAACCCAGAAAGCGTCTCTCCGAGAACTGAAACTTCAAATACCATCTCCTTTGTTCAGTACAGGACTATTTTAATCTTAAAGAATGCTGTCATGCTTCTAGACGACAGTTAACCATGAAACGTGCTTTGACAAAATATTTACTTTTTATTTTTATAAAGTTCTTCTTCTTCTTTCTAACCTTCATGTCTAGGAAAATAATAGACGAGATGCGCGAGTCCATTTACTTTCAGAAAGTCGAAAACAAGCATGGGAGACCTATATAGGTCCTCAAGAGACAACCCCAGGCACCTAAGGATATGTGCCGGTGATGCCGGTTCATTTTGACATTTCGGACAATTCAGGTGCACCTTGAGACCTCTCTCGAATGTAAGTCCTTTCAGGTGTCCACTAAAGAATCGGGAAAGTGTTGTCTGAACGTATCTATCGCAATCAACAGCAAGGGATCTTCCAGGACAATCTGCTTGATACCAGGGTAGTTATCCCGGAGGGAACGAGCCAAATAAGGAGAAAAAGGGCAGCCTCTGTAAGTCGTGAGACCCGAGCACCAAAGGTAAAGGACTGACTTAGCTCTGATGCCCGTAGGCTTTACCTGGGTAAAATGGAACAGCCTTCACGCCTTGGGTGGCCCTACCAGGAGTAAACACTCCCGACGTACGCTCTTCTTAAGAATGATTAGGCAAAAAGAAAAACAATAAATTAATAAGAGAAATTAAGTTCGAATAAAATGATTTAATGAAAACAACATTACCAAGATTTACCGAACAAGTCATCGATTGCTTTTCTCATTTCGGCCTCTGCCGCATCATTGGTAGGAAAAGGTTTCATATCTTTGACAGTTTTCTCGAACTTCTGAGCCCATTGGCATACTCCCGCTTTAGCTGCGAATTCGATGTCTCTCCTGCGGAGCAATAATTAATGATACAATTAAGCAAAAACTCAATACATTAATAGGCTGTTTGAAGTCTGATATTATTGAACTTAACGAGATTCAATTATCACGATCGAAAATTCCTGAAAAATGAAACGTCCCCATAATTATTATTTTTTATTATCCTCCAAACAAAATTTTTAAATAATTTTTTAGTTATTAAAGGAAAGATTAACTTAAAGTTCT
Source organism: Latrodectus hesperus (assembly GCA_037975125.1). NCBI lineage: Eukaryota > Metazoa > Arthropoda > Arachnida > Araneae > Theridiidae > Latrodectus > Latrodectus hesperus. Next base: position 72,427,281 of record CM075851.1, on the reverse strand, counting down.
AATTGACCTCTTTTCGATTTGCTTCGCTTCTTTCGATTGTTCTAAATATAAAATTCACTGAAAATGACTATTCTTATGAATTGTTTTTTAAAATAACTGTGTATCATTTAAAATTGAGTATCAGAAATTATTTTTTTATATAAATAGGAATTCAAATTTTAAAAATAAAATTCGTGGGATTAATGTTAAAACATGCCGACCGATTGCTGAGTGGTAAGCGCTCCTGACTCCTGAGCTGTGTATCCCGGGTTCGAGTCCCGGTTTGGTCAGGGATGTTATTTTCATTCTCTGTTCTTTCTGTGTTTCTCTGTTCTTTTTTCTGCGATGATGTATGAATGTGGCCCACCCTATAAACGGGTTTGTGGTGGTATGGCGCGGGCAAGGCTACTCGCCTCCGTGACTTGGTTCACAGGTGTCCACTGGGTAACGACAAATGAGTAGTAGTTTCTGGCCTTGTTGTGGCATAGGGTTCGTCAACAAAGTGCTCGCCGTTGGAATAAAATATTAAATTATTTTGATCATTACGGATAAGAATTTTATCTGGCATAACCGAAATACACAAATGTATAATTTTATGTGAAATGTTTTGAATATTCAAAATATATTTGAGATTTTTTCTAATTATCACCTCTGGTTATGATCAAAGCAATAGCTGATAGCTTTAAACTTGAAAACAGCGATGTCTGCTTAGACAAGCAGGTGATACTATACATAAAAGACATAATTACTCTGTAACGTAACTTATGTTTGACATGTTTGTTGGTTGGTTTGTGCTGTATTCATGGGGAGATCTAAATATGACCATGAGTGTGCAGAACACAGTTGGCTATCTCCTTGATGTATTCTCAGTATAGACTCTTTTCTGTGTCGAGCAGGGGGAATTCCTCGAGCTGATGCCAGAGATCTTAAAAGTGAAAGGGCAGTCAAAAACGTGCCTTGGTGTCAGTGGAATACTATCGCAATTAATGCAGAGACGGTAGGTTCTGTTGCCATCTCTCTGGATCTTCATATCTCGATAGTGACGGGTTCTAATGCGAGGGATTGACATGTCTGTGAAAACAATGCAAAGAACAAATAAAATATATAAAGAAAGAGCTGATTCAAATTCCTTCTTTACCAACTTGGCATTGATTAGCAGCAAGTCAGTTGATCTCGGTAGCACATCTGTTGAACCACAGATAATCGGAAAAATCTTTTGCTGATAGGAATTTTAGTTCTTCTTCTGATGGCTAATGTTGAATTGTATAGTAAATTTTACGGAGCCGTAGATTTAAAATGTCCATAAGATGCTTCGCAAACTGATGGTAGGTCCTTAATAGTCTGGAATTCTTTTACATAAGAAGCGAATAGATTTCTTCGGTAAAAAGGAACAAAGCATTGGTATAAATTATGTATCATTGTTTTACCATAAATATGGTATCATATACTATATTGCACTAAGTCTGGGAATGAGGGAAATGTTATGTTATAATCTAGGCTTGAAGACTGTTTGAAGTGACCTTTGATAGACATCATATACTTCAGTAAAAAGTTTTACAGAATAATTACATAATTTACAATGGCAGCGATATATAAAAAACATTTACTATTGGATTGAAGAATTTTCCAGACGATATCAGCTAGAAATTACCTAATCGTTGTGTAAATTTAAATGAATAACACGTGCAATTGATGTGAAGTCTATCGAGAACATATGAGATACAATAGAAAGGCTTTTTTGCCTGATGTTGCTGAACATTTTCCATGAGAACACTTGTAATTCAGAATAGTTGCTTATGCAATATGGCGGAATGTTTCTGAAGTGGTCTTCACTGGAATTGATGAGTCAACTTTTTGACTCAGCAAAGTATATTGAGTTGTTATAATCTCCCAAGATAAAAGGAAATAATATATGATATTGAGACATTGTTATATCATGACAATTCATTGCAATTACTGTTATTCGAAAGGATTTTTCGGAAAAATTTAAAATCTTTTACAGATATTTCATGTTTTCTTGGCATAGAGTGTATTACAGATAAGCCTATAAAAATCATGGAACTAGTATTTCTGATTATCATTCAAAGTTCTTTAAAATTTTACGGAAGACAAAACCGTCAAATCAATATCCATCGAATTCAACTTGCTTTTCCAAAATGAAAAATTAATTTCATAAACGATAAATTTAACTGAATTTTTATAATCTCAACACTTACTGCCACGGGCATCCATCGTGTTTAGATCCAGAATTAAGTCTACCACGGTCTTGATCAGAAGCCCATTCTGTTGTTGATAGCTCATCTTGTTCAATCATAATCTTCTTCAAATCAATTAGATCTTCTTGAACATTAATCTTGCCTGGCTTTGTTTGTTTTACTGTTGTCCTTTTCACATTTTTGGGGGAATTCTGGATGAACATTTTTATGAAAAAAATTGAGAAAAGTGAACATGAAATAATATATACTAAAACTCAAACGAAAACATATATTGATTTAAAATGCCGCTGCACAAATTCTTCGTGACCAAATTGTTTGTCACGTCAGTAAATATGAAGACATTAAAATTTAATTTGAAGAATACAAGATATATATTAGGTTTGGGAATGAGTACGTAGCGTTTTTACCAAAGACTTTTATTTAAACAAAAAACAACAATTATATCAATAAGTTAATTAATTATATTTTCGCCTTGCTGTTTACAACCTCTACCCACCTCTCAGCCAGTTTTTTAAGGACTTTTGGGGCACTTTTAAATGCTCGAAAAGAATACCACAGTCAACAAAGAGCTCGACATTGCCCAGCTACACCGCGTGAATGAGGCTATTTGACTGAAAAGACCTGATCGACATGGTCAAACCATACTCCTTCACCACAACTCCAGGCCCCATGTTGCACAAGTCGTCAAAGCCGCACTCCAAGAGCTCGAATGGGAGGTCCTCAGCATCCGCCGTATTCTCCGGACCTTGCACCGACCGATTACCATCTTTTCCACTCCTTGTCAAACCATATGAAGGACGTTACCTTCGATAACAAAGAGGTCCTTAAAAACTGGCTCAACAACTTCTTTGACACCAGACCAGGTGATTTTTGGCGGAACGGCATCAACAAATGGGTCGAGAGGTATGAAGAGGTTATAAATAGCAACGGCGAATATATAACTGATTAATTTATTGTTATAATTATTGCTTTTTGTTTAAATAAAAGTCTTTGGTAAAAGCGTTACGAACTTATTTCCCAACCTAATACAAGTATAGTTAGAAGTCAAATAATAATATGTGTTTTATAAGTAAGAGATAAAAAATTAAATATATAAAGTGACCCAAAATTTAGTTGACACTTAAAAGTTCAATAAATGACAAAAAGATGAATGTAGAATGATAAAAGTTGGAGCAAACACTTCAAGTTATTTGAAATTTTCTCGAAACTCTAAAAGACAGAAATTAACCAATTCATAATGCTTCAACGAATAATGAAATAAAAATTAAGAAGATTAATTCATTAATTATATTTGCCAATATTGTAAATAGCATATTTGTGTGAAAGAGGAGTTACATTGTCTAGTGGGATAGTTTAGTATTTCTAACGTGAATTAACAGTTAAGGGTATGATTTCACATATTTTTGCAGCCAATAATCACATAGATTGGAATTTGAAAACTTGGAATGCAGATAAGAACTGATGTAGTGACTATGCAATCAATCCTCATCGAATAATGTAAAAATGAGGTATTTTACACTTGTAACAATACAGATAAGTAAATAGTTTTCCTTAAAAAAACTCATAACTATCAGATGATATCTGCGAAGATGATGATACTGGGAAACTGTTGAATGTTGTAAAGAACATCTTCTGTTGATGTTCGATAAAATTCAACTTTCCCTTTTTAAATTCCATTTTCCCACCATACCATCACACGCAGATTTTAAAACTTTTCGTTTGATATCATTTCATTATCGTTGGCTTAGTTTACCATATTGGCATGATTAAAATTAAGACAGAAAATTCTTGTCTAAATAGTTTTGCAGATAAGTTAGCAAAAGTTATCAGTTTAGCAGTATGATAAAAATCACTTATGTGGATCCGATCATAAATGAAGTGATAAATTCTCATTATCTTGCTTTTCACTATAATGGGATTACTCAATAGCTCTCATATTTCCAGCACATCAGGTTCTGTAACTGAAGCAGTCGTCAGAACTTTCAAATGGAAAGTGAGTTACGTCAGTCCGCAACAACTGTCAGCGTTCAGTTTTTTTGAAATGCTCCCGAATAACTTTCTTTTTATTTCACGAAATCAAGAGATTACTAATTCATAAGGAAATTTATGTGAATCAAAGCAGAGATTATTCGTTATTGTTTACCCCATAAAAATGCATAGAATGCTGATGTAAGCTCTATTTCATGAAGAATATATATATATATATATATATATATATATATATATATATATATATATATATATACACACATATATATATGACTTCTCTTTATATTGATAACCCTGCTAAAGGCTGAATAAAGGTTCAGTAAGAATTCAAAAGCTTCTAACTTCATATATATATATATATATATATATATATATATTTATAACTACCTTTTTTCAACATTTGAGATAGGATCTTAACCATTTTAAAGTCATTTTTATTCCATAGTTATAGAGTCCAGCAGAAATAATTAATCCTGATAATATATCTTCACAAGAGCCTTATATTTTGATAAAATTAAAAATTACCATTATCTCTTATGAATACCTTCTTCTCTTTTCTATATTTTATTTTAGGAGATGTTCACGCATTGTTGCTGATACTTTATTTCTTTCTCTTGTCAGCTTTTGAAATTTCTTTCTCTTGTCAGCTTTTGAAATTTCTTTCATGACATAGTAAAATTGCATATTATTTCATACTTTTTTTGTGCATCAATTTATGATTTATTGGACACTCCAATGTTTATAGTGAATTTTGGATCCTTCTGAATATTGTTTGAAATTATATATAGAAATAATTATCGCAAGGTAATTTTGTGCTGTATCTTTTTAAGCATAAATTCTAAATTTTTTTAAAGTTATCTGCATACTTAATTTAGATTTGGGATTTTTATTCATAATTCCCCCTAAACAATATGATACACTTTAATTAAAAATTCTTAAATTATATTATTGCATATTCAATTATTAAGCAGAATGTAATTACACAATTTTTTAACACCTCTTAATATATTCATCCCAATGGCCATATAAAACTATGATATTTTTATCATTCTCTTTTAAGGAATTTATATCAAATTATTGGCAACTAATTCAATATATTTTGAAATATCATTGCTTATGTTCCTTGAAAAATAAAAAAGAGAGAGAATACCGATATTTGTTATTTTCTTGAGATCTAACTTAAGTATATACTTTTCTGAAGCAAATCCATACCTTTTCTTTGACTTTCATTTCATTTTTGAGTTCTGTGCTCTTGTTTTTTAACTTTGTTGCTTTTTGCGGTGTAGTGGATGATTGAACTACTTTTTCAGTTATAGCGACTGGGGTACGTGGTATCTCTTTGCCTTTTCTCCAAGGTGACAGCTCATCATCAAGCATATCATCCGTTTCTGGTATTAATGTTTCCGTAGATATTGTAGAGTTTCGAAAAGGGTCGAGCTTAGTAGGAAAATCAGTGGCATCAAGTCCCATAATGTTTTCAACTTCATTTACATTTAAAGTTTCTTCACGGCCTCCCGATTCCAGTGAATCATCGATTTCTGAAAATTCATCTCCCGTTATGATTCCGTCTGATCCTCGGTCTTCCAGCGAAAGCAATGATTCATACTCCAACTGATGAAGTGAATCGGACGGATATTTGTCTCCTTTTACTGAGGAAGGTTCGTTAAAAGAGGCATCGACTTCTTTGCATGGATGTTCTTGGTGACCGTCGGGTGTATTGATGACCGATGGAAACACTTCGAATGGTTCTATTATCTCATTTTCATCCATTTCGTCAATTTCTTGGATACTTCCGCTTGTCTTCGGAGTGGTTACCGTCAATATATTGAAATTGTACTTAGACGGATCAAGGGATTCCATTTGACGAGTTGATGGGCTCTCAATCTGAAATACCAAATATTGCCCATAAGTGCAATTGATTACACAAAAAGCTAACTTTTATTATATAGGAAATTAAGCAATTGGTAGTTGTTGTCAGAGCATTTGGGTGAATGAATATTTTCTTCTTCATAGTATGGCTTATACCTTAAATGATAGCGCCTTGTGGTTGCAGACACATATTTGTTAGTTGTATACTTGCACTATTCTAAAGATACTGATCAGATTAAACGACAAAAATGAATGGAAAGTTTAACATTATTTTTCAATATCTGAAAAAAAAAAAGTCACATAATCCGCAGCGGCGTAACCCAGCAGCTATTTTTCCGACGAAGTCGAAAACTTATACAGCTGATAATGTAATAAAAAATACACGTTATGATTAAAAATATAATAAATTCTACAGAAAAAAATATTTATAATGACAAAGATCTGATTCTAGTGAAACTTATCGATTTTTAGATTTTAATTACTTTTGAAACTAGGTTAGACATATTTTAAAAATAAACTATAATTGTTTCGTTAATAGTTAAATGAAAGAAATTAATTATTTTCGAACTGCGCATAGAATACATTTTTACTTTTGTACCGCGAATGCTTTGTTTTTCACACGTTTGTCGACATTTTTTTTCATTTGCCTTCCCTATAGCTTTTAATTTAAAATTTGTGCTCTGTAGCTTAATAATTTTCACTTCACTATGACGATATACGAATACGAATGTTTTCAGAGCGAAACAGTTCAGGTCAAGACAGAATGCGAAATAACGTTAGTGAATTTGCAATTTTATTATCGTTCAGAGGAATTAAATTCGTTCTTGAATGCAATTTGACAATGCTGATTATAATTAAAATAAATTAACCGAGTCGTAGCGCCATCTGTTATTTATTATATGAAATACATATTTATAATCATATATTTAATTTTTCAATGTTTTGAAATTTCAATTTCGTAAACGTGAGAAAGTTATTTAGTCTATTTATTTTTTAACATTATATGTACGTAAAATGTGAATAGCTAGAAATTATTATGATTGCAGTAATTTTTAATGCTTTTCGATTGTTATAAAACGTTATAAAAATCTCATTTGAATTTTCCTTTATAATGTACTAATTTTTTCTATCTTTGTAAAAATTATATTAATAAGAAAATGATAATAATAAAAATAATAAAAATTATAATAATGAAAATCGTTAATAATATTCTCATGGACCATATATGTTTTTACATGGCTAACTCAAAATAGATCATTGATGATCCAAAAATAGGAATGGGAAGTATACCTATTTATTATGTTTTGCATAAAGTATATGTTATGTTTCACATTACATTTGAATTTCTTATTATGTATACTAGATATGTAACTTAATGACTGCATTTGTTGTCCTTTCTTTACAAATTTATATAAAAATACTTATGAATGATGTGCTAATAAAGCAATGTGCTAATCAAAAATGCTTAAAGAATGGAAACAAGAGCTATGTTTTTACAATATAGTTTGCAGTTGTATCATTTCACCAGGTATAATTCAGTTTGTTAATGGATATTTTAATTTTAATTTTAACAAACTAAAATTAGTCTTCGATTAATAATTTTTTTGTAATTTATTGTTGCAAATTTAAGAATAATATTTTATTATTGAGAAATATACATGGCAGTTTTTTTATTGTAATAAAACAAGTTGATCTTTAACTTTAAAATTCGGCTTTAGCGAGATTTAAAATTTAAATAAATTATTCAAAATTATATTAATAAGCAGTTAGGATTGCAATTTTTTCCAAGAGCACAAAATTTCAATTTTATAACTTATGATATCTAACGTATCTAACGAGAAATAAAAAAGAATGACTGCTTATGGAGAATCTTGAGTATATATATATATATATATATATATATATATATATATATATATATATATATATATATATATATATATATATATATATATATATATATTTGTATCTTTGTTACAATTATATGTTCGTGTACGAATTACTATTATCGTAGAAGGAAATGTTAGATATAGAATATGAGGTACAATTGGTATAATTTAGTTTTTTCCCCAGAGCATAGAATATTAATGATGAGTATCAAAAGGATAAAATCCTGCTAAAAATGATGCAAAAATATTAGTTTTAAATAAAAAAAATTTACAATTTTAAAAGTAAAATTGATATCATAGTGCTGCCCTCTATTGTTAGCTGAAAATACTACACACTGTTTTGAATTAAATCAATTACGCTATAAGAAATAAATAAATAAAAAATAAAATAAAATAAAGAATAATGTTACAGAATGTAATGTGTGAATTATACATAATTACATTGTTTCGTGTAAATTCACGGTTATTTAAAAAATAACAGATTCATTTATGTTTATTAATCGATTCTGTAACTCTATTAATCTCTGTGTTTCCTAATGTTTTAGTTTTCACAAGAGTAATAAAAGTAAAATTTGTGGAAAAAAATTCAATTACTTATTAAATTTAACAATACCAATAAGACTGAATAGTTTCACTTATCGATTAAGCAGCAGCAGAACAATTTAGAGGGAAGTGCTTTAACATCGAAAAGCAATATTTGAAAGTATTTTATGCAAAAAATAACTGATAGACTAGAATATTCTCAATCAAATTAGCTATCTATGATTAAATTTTCAATATTATGAATTTTCCAAAAAATATTATTCCTTTTTCAGATTTGTAATTTGAAATTAACAATAAGAAAAATACAGTTTCTGTTGAATGACAAAAAAATAATGTACTTTTAAAAATTACCTTTACTTCTTTCTCGCCTTCGCTAAGTGACTCTTCTTTATAAAATGCATCTTCTTTTAAGCACTTTTTGCAATCTCCAGTGTCACGAGCTGTATTGTATTTTTCTCCGTCTCTTCTACTAAGGACCGGTCTCCGGTCTCCTTGTCCTACTTCCCCTTCCTCACAGCTGGCAGGTGGTGACTGTAATTAAAATTCTTTCTGACATTAAATAAACAAATTAAAATTAAAGAAATGAAGCAAACATTTATTTCCAAACATGAGACTTGAAGTTCGTAGTCGAATTGAGAACATTAAATAAGATCTTTTATAATTTCTAAATAAATTATAAATTAATTATTGCATTTCATATTCATAAAAATTTGCTCCAAATTCATACATGATTATACAAAAACAAAAAAAATTGTCCCTTTAAGTTTATCCATGAATTTTAATATTCTTCGGATGGGCCATGATAAATTTTTGTGTACTTAAATTATTTAAATATAATATAAAAGTATAGATACTACTTTTTGTAGTCACTAAGCCTAACTTTTGTGCTGGTTGATACATTCATAAGATATGTAATTTTTTAAATCGAATTTTTTATCAATCAAGAATTATAGAATAATGAATTTAATGTTTGTAATACATAAAATAAAAACTTTATCCCAAAATTTATGATCAGATTATATTAAAAAAATATAGAAACATTTTTAAATTAATGAATTTTGATTATCTGATCTTTTGAAGGTCAAATTATTGACATTTGAGACAATTTATTTCTTAGTATTTGTGTGTAATCAATAATAGCCCCTTTCAAAAGTATTCCTCTTTGGATTTACAGATTTTTTCTATCTGGAAAGAAAAAAACGTTTTTAATCTTTTTGATGTATTGCTTAAAATAATTCGTAATACGAATCGAAAGCTCTGACTATATGACTTTGTGAAAATTCTCGTACTTTAATTCCAAAAAATTCTTTCATTCAAGCATATTATCACATATATGGTATTTATAGTAAAGAATAAATGAACTGGTTTACATTATGTTCTCGAAACGAATCTCCCTCAGCATTATCGTCACGAGAGTTGCAAATTGTCGTCAATTTTTCTTCAAATTCTGATTCTTCCTCCAAAATGTCAGACTGAATCTCAGAAAAGAATTTAGAGTCTTCATTAGCATCAGAAATGTCATTATTTGATATTTTTTGTAAAGGTATATCTTGAGTATCTTGTGACAAACTGCTGAAAGAATAATTAAGCAAAATGATTAAAGTTATCGTCAGTATAGTATATATAAAAATATAATATTAATGTTATATCCTTTACTAAAATTCAGATTTAAATTACTGTACTAAAGTATATGGTATAGTTTAATCTTTGGAAATAAAAATGAATTTTAAATCTGAGTATGTTTGAAAATAATAAGAATGTTCGTTTTAATTTCAAATGAGATTAATGAAATTAGATTCATCCAGAGGCTAGATTTTAAGTCATTGTAGTAACTTGAGTTATGGCTGATATTTTGAATCTTACATCTATATCGATTTTTATCAAAAATAGTATTCCAATCCACTGATATAAAAATGGTTAAAATTTAAATTTTTTAATTTGTTCCATGAAATTAACGATTAAAAAATTTCAGGGTTAACTATAATAAATGACATTAACAGAGGGAGCTATAAATAAGCTAGTATAATTTATAAACCCAATGAATTCCTATAATTAACCAATTTTTATTAAGAGACTATTAGCTAGGTCTTTCTTAATACATTTGAAAACAAACGTATAGACAAAGTTTTCTCCCTAAATAATCAGAAGAAATAAATTATTCACATTTTAAAGAAATTGTTTTTTTTCAGTCACAATATTATTTCGTGCAAAAGCAATGAATGCACTGGTCATACTATTCAAAAATGTGATAAATGATACCCAGTAAGTATGCTCTTATAGAAACAGATTGTTTAAAATAAGTCTTAATTTTAAGGCTATTGAGAAACTACTGCTAATCGGCTTAATGATTATAATACTAGCTTATCGATTATAGAATTTTATAAAACAATGTATTAAAAAAATAATAAGAATTTGTGTGATAAGATATTGAAGATGTACTCTTGCAAATTTTATCGAGTTTGAAGAGAATTTCGCCAGGTATAACCACAACATTTTTAGGAAAAAAAGCCATGATTTTTAATTTTATACAGTGCTATGTTTGAGTAAGAATTGAAAAAAATACTTACCTATTCTTGCAAATAAAGTTGGAACTACTAAAAGAGTTTTTCCTATTTTTCATCTTACTATAAAACTGATTGAAAGAACATTTCCTGTTTACTTTGGATTTAGGGTCTACATTTTGTTTTAGAATGTCCTCCCCTACTATATTGGTTTTCGAACAGAATTTCGGAGTCACGCATTCTTCATATTCTGTTTGCCATTCAGTTCCGGAAGAAATTGCAGAGCATTTAGTGGATACGGATACTAAACTAGCAGATATTCTAGAACTGTGTCCTGTGGTTGGAGCGGTATCAGTGGATCCGTCATCTTCAGACAAGGAATCGAAGTCCTCTTCAACAGGTTCTCTCAAATTGGCCATGCTTGAAGCTTTTATGTTGCTGCCTCTTTTGAGACAGTAATTTTGCAATAGAATCCTTGACGCTTCTGTTCGAATCGCAGGAACAGGGGAAGCTCTCATAATTGCCAAGAGAACTATCATACAATCGTGACTGGACTTTTGAATAGTGCTACTGGAATACTCCATACAAATTTCAATGCAATTGCTCAAGGCTACTAAATCAAAAAAGTAGTATGGAAAGCATTTTAGTTGTCTTTGAACAAATTTCAGTACCGCATCCATTTGTAAAACATCACTTGTATTTAACAATTCCCAGATTATGGTCATAGGATGGATATAATACATCAATCTACTTAGCAATTTTTCACTTTTTGATTTTATTTTACTGTTTGGTGATGTCAAGGTTTCTCTTAAAGCATTTACTATACATGATATGTAAGGTGTCAAGTAATAACCCATTTTCTGAACAATATATTTTAAGATATCGAATCCGCTAACCTGCACAGGTCGGTTAGAACTTGACAAGAAAGCACAAACCAATTTAAGTAAATCCACCAAATGGCATTCCAAGTGATATTCATCACATGAAGCTTTCTTAAATGCTACCGCTAACTTGTTCACCATAACCGCTCTTTCACAGTCTCTTGTAGCAACAATATTTTCCAACAGGTTAAGATCCACAATTCCAAATGCCTTGCTGAATCGCAATTTTTTACTTTTCTTCAAATATTCTATTATTAAAGTGGAGATGTTTTGAGTTTTGGAACTTAGATAGGGATCATTCTTCTCAAACTTGAAAATGTTTGCATAGACACGTTGAGCATCTGTTTCAGCCTGGCGTAAGAATTTATAAAATCTTTCATTTTGAATCATTTCGTGAAATCTCTTTAAGGTACGATAGACAGGAATCGTCAAAGGTTGCTCGCTTTCTTTCGTCATGAATTTACTCAAGGGTCCTATAAGATGTGCATAAAAATCATCACCAATATCTTGGTCGAAGATAACACAGACACCATAGAAAACAGAAGAATCATTTATACTTTCTCCAAAATTTAAAAATTGAGCAATAAATCTGGAAAATAAAATTAAACATTTTTTTATTATGAATGCTGCTATTGAGATAGAAATTAAATTTATGTGAATTATTTATGTCCAGATACCTGGGTATATCTTTGGTGTGCCTAAAAAATGCTCTGAGGAAATGAAGAACCTTGAGCTTTGTACTTTTTGATTGGGCTTCATGGAAACATTGAAATATTTTAGGCAGAATTGGCATTAACAAAACATCCGTTTTGTTGCCTAATCTAGGTACAGCACAACACAATAAATCCAAAGTTAGATACCGTGCTCTTTCACAAGGATTATAAAGATGATCAGCTAAAAATTTTACTAGATTTTTCCTGAAAATCAAAATACCGAATCATGTGATGTGATTGAAAACGCGACTTCATTATTTCATATTGAATGATATTAATTTTGAACAATTTGAACCATAAAGGTACAAATCTTATTAATAAATTCTCAAAATGTTGTAATCGAAAGCAGGATTTTATGCTTCACGTGATTAAATAAAAATTGACAATAACTTATTTTATAAAAAACATTTGTTGGTTATATATTAATATTTACTAAACCTTTTTTGATTTTCCATTGAAAAATTAATTTTTTATAATTTGAGTTTTATTTTATGGCATGGATTTCTATGAGATTCTCGGAATTATTTACTAGTATAATTTTAATTTTATTAACACTTATTTGCTCATCAATTTATTATTGTTTCAACATTTTTGAACTAAAAGCACATATGCTGTCAAAACGGAAATTGTTAAGGAGCCATTATATGCTTTTTAAAGTAAATCTTGGTAATACTGAATAGTCAGAATAACGTTTTTTTAAATTAATTCTCTATTTATAGTAAATAATTTGAGATATAATTTTTCATGAGTCATTTTAAAATAAAAATGAAACTTATATTTTTGTAAATATTACATCAATTGCTCTATTTGTAGACGTGTGTAAAGATAAGCATAATTTTTTGTATTGTTTTATTTTTCATCTCTGTTATAGTTATACTTGTTTTTGACAGCTTTCTCTATTATATAAGAATCTTTTAAAAGTATACCTGTTCTTATGTGCTTTTTAAATACAACAATGGCTCCCTAAACTAAACATTTCACCTCTCGGTTCCAAGAAGTGAGGCAAAGTTTTCGCCATTGTCTTTTTAATTCTCTCGTTTCTTTTAGATTAAGGTTTTTTGTTCCAAAAAATAAATAAATGAGATTCAAATCTTAAGTCAACCTGAGAAGTTTTTTTTTGGTGCCATGTTTTAAGCGGTGTGTTGGGTTCAGGGGTGGGGGGGGGGTGGGCAGGTATTGGAAAGAATCCTGTTGCAAGAATTTTCTGCTTTGTTGTTGCTCCTGATTTCATTTTCTGGATAATCAAATCCGGGAATCCAATCAAGTAATGGGAGAAATTCTCCATCGCTTTTAAAAGGAAAAAAATAGCGATATTTCAAGTAAAAAATGAATGCAGAGTTTGAATAAAAGCAGCAGATAAATTTCTTTTCCTTAGTTTTTATAATAAAAATGTCTTAAGCAGATTTGTTTTTTTTTTTTTTCAGATCAAAATTTACCTTCTGTTGTAGAATTGTTGGGTAAATCTTTAAGGCTTAATATTTTTTTATAATGGAGATAAAATAAAGCTAATTTTTAAACTAATCTCTTAAGGAAATCTAGTTAGGAATTACTATTTAAGCATTTTTAGAAGCACGTATTAGTACATTCATTAATCTTTTATTTCTACCTAATTAAATAAATGATTACAATAGATTTACTCTAATTATATGAAAAAACTAAACTAGATTTATTTTAAATTAATGTATATTTGTAAAGCTTCACTAACAAAGTTCTTAAGATAAGTTTTTTTTTGATATAGTGAAAATAGCAAATATTTTACTTTTCTCAATAAATATGAATGTACATAAGTAGGCTGATGAGTTCAAAATAACAAAACATCAGCAAAAATAATGTTCCTCAAATTCAGCAAAATATTTTTTTGGTCACTGAATTTTTGTCGATGATAGAATATTACATTAATGTTCAGATATTACAAATTCAAAACATTATCATATATAATTGCATATTAAAATAAGTCAGTTTATTCTGACACAAATCGACAATATGTAATAAAAAATACATATTCTGACTATATTCATTAATTTTTCACATTTTTTTGAACTACGTTATTTTAATTAGTACTTTAACTTTCACTTCATAAAATAATATAAATAAGTGTCTTTAACCCAAACAAAAGGATTTATGGTCATTCTTTTTAATAATAAATTAGTAGGCACAGTCAAATTCTATTTCCTTATTTATTTTTTATCACATTCATCTTTTAAAAAATCTGTTTTATGCAGAATTTGAGAATGAAATTGTTATTATTACAATAAGTTACTAAGACAAGGAAATTTTTTCTTTGAAGACTATTTTTCGATCGATCGCTGTAATTTTAGATAAAACCATTAAATATTATAAAAAATTCAACTTTTTAATTCTCGAAGTTGTTTGTAATTTTATCTCTAATTTTCCAGTTCTGTTAAAGAAAAAAATTCACATTACTAACTAATCTGGTCATTGAAATTTGCGAAATATAGGAATATAACTTTTTTTTTATTTGATTGTTCTGAATTCCTGCTCATTTATATAATATATTATGCCTTTTCACATTCTAAGTTCTATAAAATAACTAATGAATTTCTTGGCATTTTTAATAGTCAAAAAGAGAATAATTTATTGAATTTGTAGCCCATTGATTTTTAGTCCTCGAAGTATTCTCTGTCACCATCTAATTCCTTCAACCAACGTGTTTCCAGATATGCAATCCTTTTGCAGTTGAAATCTGTGATTTTAAACTCAAAAAAGTCCCCCGAGTGATTGATACAAGCACTCAAAGGCTTCTTTGCTTCTAAAATCTCAGAACTTCTGCTTTAATGGCCGAATTTTCAGACCTGAATTTCTGAAACTAATGCTTTGCTGTATGTTCACTCACAGCGGAGGCTTCAAACGCTTGACCAATATGGCGATTTGATGCAGCTACTGATAAATCTATTTTGTGAAGTTGTATCGTAAACAATCCCAAACAAACTCTTTCGATACTTTCCATTTGCCTTTTCCATTGTACGAATTACGAGTGATAAAAGCACATGGTTTTGACTTGATTTTATAACTATTGATGTTCCGATTTGTGATCGACAAGTTTTTAAACCCCGTAATGTACTAATTTGCATATTCTCACTCATTCAATGCCAAAGCAAAAACGATAAATTTTTATTGGTTTATTTTGTGGATTGTCTATATGATTTTAGCCCATTTAAGCATTTCTTATTCGTTCGGGTGTCCAGTGAACAAATATAGATTTATTTTTCCCGTCATTTTTGAACATATGATACAAAGGTTTTTGTATTCCGGCCCTGACAATCGGAACTTTTTTTTATTTTTCACTTTAGGTATGGTTGAAATAAAGACAACGAAATTGTTCATATTGAAAGATAAGAAAATCGGCAGTCTTATAATTGTACATCATTAATAACAAGCATTTGTAATTTTTTGTTAAATCTGAAACTGATTTTGAATTAAAATAAAAATTATGGTTGAAATTGTGACATATAGTTCCAAAATTCATAAAATTTTCAAAATAGGCATGTATTTAATTTTTTATTGAACGTTTATGGAATACAATGAATGTTTTTAGAAATAAAGCTGTTAAAAGTATGATGAAAAAACAAAATAAAAAATTGCAGCTTTTAAAGTATTTTTTACTACAGTTTTAAATACTATTAATTGATATGAGAATTCGTCTCTTTCATATTTAAGATTCTAAATGATGGTCCAAAAACTAAAGTACTTTTAAAGTTAACAGAAACAAAAGGTTTAATTTTGTATAAAAAGTAAAAATGTTTTTAAATTATTTTAGATTCTAGAAAAAATGTTTCGTATTTTACCAACGAAAGTTTAATAGATCAACTAATAAGTTTATTTTTTAATACATCAATGAATATATTCATTTAGTGAAGAGTATCATCAACACGAAGTTTGTTGTGTGTATGTCATAAATTTCAACAAAAGAAATAGATGCTGTTATTTAGTTCTAAAAAAGTTTTTCACACATATCAGGTAGAAAATTCTACTAACTTCAGTAGAAATGGATAACTTACGAACCAGAAGGTTTGAATAAATAGTTTTAAGACTATAAAAACTGTTAAATAAGAGAGTGAAAAAGGAAAGTCAAAGGTAAGCTTGGTGTGATTTCCATTAAAAAAGAAGATATAACTTTCAATATGACATAGATGCTAAAGTTTTTTAAAATTGGATTAGTAACACCGTATTCAAATTTTATGACATATTTTAGAAAATTTGTTTCTTTTACATAAATTTGTGACTATCTGAAGACACAAGTTAAACAAAAATGATCATCTACACAAGTTAAACAAAAGTGATAAACTACACAAGTTAAGCAAAAGTGATAAACTACACTAGTTATACAAAATTAATAAACTACACAAGTTAAAGAAAAGTGATAAACTACACAATTTAAACAAAAGTGATAAACTACACAAGTTAAACAAAAGTGATAAACTACATAAGTTAAATAAAAGTGATAAACTACACACACACAAGTTGTACAATTTTAAGGATATTATTATTACTTTTTTGTCGTAAGAACACACGTTTAAAGAGAGAAACGTTTTTAATTTTAAATTTTGCTGCATCTTAGTAAAGTTTTGGATGTTACTCTTTTAAATTTTCAATGGCTTATCATAAAAATAATAAAATAAAATCATTTTTACAATAAACTCTCAATGATTGATTTGAAAACACCTTTAAATCAAAATTTGTGAAAAAGAATAAAATAATTTTCGTAAAAATAATAAAATAAAATGATTTTTACAATAAGTTCTCAATGATTAATTTCAAAACATCTTTAAATCGAAATTTGTGAAAAAGGAAATAAATGTTTCTTTTTCAAACGACTTTCGAGAAGAAAAGTCATTAGAATATCAAATCTATAAATCGAAAAAACACACATAATGCTATATACAGTTTGAAAATTCTGAATGCAAACTTAGTACAAAATTTTTGTTATTTGAATGTGTGATATATAGGATAAACAATTATTAAATTATCTTAATATTGTAGGAATTACCTGCACAGTTTTCTTTCTTCAAAATGGCTGTGTTCATCTCGACTAAGAACAGTTTTAAACAGTCTTCTAAGTCTCATCAAAGTCAATTCGCTGTCTCCTCTGCTTTGCTTTCGGCTTATATCACTTTGATCGCTTAACATACCCTGTGCAAAAAAGATGTAAAAAATAATTTACCTAAGCACATTAATTTTGTTGTATCGAATTATTTTTGTTTTCCTTAGTATTTTATTCAGAAAAGAATTGGAAATCTATTATATCTGTTAAATGACAAAGGCATGTCAAGATTTCGATTTCCCTCCTTCAAAATTCTGTAATTTGTAAAATAGAAAATGCACATCATCATTAATTTGAATTCAATCGATTATATTATGTAATAAAATGCTAATGGGTGGTTTTGTGTTTTATAATATATTTAATTACTAGCAGAACAAATTGTATGAACTTGTTATGATATTTAATAAAAATTGCTTATAATAGTGTAACATTTATTCAAAGGATAATTAATATTAAAGTTCTTACATAATTTCAGTGCCCAATAGCTAAAATGTTGAGAAAAGAAACGCACTCAATCAAATATTTATAAATTATTATTTTAACGATATAGCTATCTAAAATTTCCCATATGGTCCATGGCTTTGAACGTGTTTAACATATTCAAAACGGGTTTGGTTCTTCTGTCATTTTGCATTTAAATTTGTCACATGAGGGCTTATTTGAGCACCAGAATCTGCAGTTTAAAGTGAATTCCAAATCAAAACCAACCCATCCATGTCACAGTTGGATGGGTTAGTAATGGTACCATACTAGAGTTAGAAATCGGATCCATTAATTGCTAGATGTAGAGACAGAGCCCCAATTATTCAGATGTCATTTCTGACGATAAGACAGATTTTATTGAACTAATAAAACATTCGAAAATGTTTAAAATTAATTGAAGGAAAAACTTCATTGAGTTTTCAAAAAAATTACCTTAACCATCAGTTTTCAATTATTTGTAAAATTTATTTTTATTTTTAGAATTTATGTCATTTTTATTTTAAAAATATTTTCGTTATCAATCATTTTTACTTAATTTAACTATAATTATTACTTTCAAATGTTTCCTTATTTGTTGATATTTTACTGCAATTTTTTATTATATAATTTGTTTTATTAATTGTATTAGTTATTTTACATCTCAAAGTGCTGACCAACTTGTCCAGTGGTCAGCGTGCCTGACTGTGGATAAGGAGGTCCTGGGTTCGAATCCCGGTTCGGGTATGAATGTACTTTCTCTTTCTATCTATCCTGTCTTCGTCCTTTCCTTGTATGAATGAGGTGTGAATCGTTGCCTATCCTATAAACGGGACCCTACGGCAAGTGTAATGAGCAAAGTCGTACTTTCACCTTCATGGTGCTCTGATAAAAACAAAAGATGCTCCCAATCGACTGAATTCGCATAGCATAGCGAGCTTGGCTTGTCCAAGTGTCATTAGTAAACAACAACAACATCCCAAAGTTATGAGAAATAAAATGTTGGAAAAGTTAGTCTTCACAGTAATTTTTTGTGCTTGCATATTAACAATAAAATATATTACTCCATTTTGCATTTTCCCAAATGTTCATTTCTTTATATAAAATACAGACAACAGATATATGTCAAAAGATATTTGGAATAATCTTATTTTTCATCACAATAATATCTGGTATACTATGTGTTCATTATGAAGAAATAGGAGTATATAGATACTGTAAATGCCTAATCGAAGTGAGACAAACAATAATATTGGGATCAGTTTCACTGAGCGGTCACCCTTGGCGCGTTTTTTGGTGCCAAATTTGGCGAGCCTTTTTACTGGAAACCCAGCAAACTAACATTTTGGCAACCTTATTTGTCATTGACTTCTCATGAATATTTACTGATTTAAATTCATTACTATAAAATTTAATCAAAACATTTTATGGATAATTTAACATATCAACTTTATTATTTTACCATTGATTTTTGAAATCTATAATTCTGGGTTTTTTGTTAATTTTGTAAAATTAGTTGATATAATATTGATCTTTGTGTAATGAAAATTGTGTGATTCGAATATATATGACTGCTAATAACATTTTTCAAAACACTTCTTAGAAAATATGATTGAAAAGTAAACTTGAAATGCAATTGTGTTGTTTTGTGTGATTAAAACCACTAAATTATTAAAAGAATAAGCAAACATACGGAAGATGATAAATTACTTCCACTCCAACGTATATTTGCTTCTCTTGGGTAAAACATTTCTTTGAATCATTTAAAAATATTTAAGAATTTATTTAATAGTTTCATACAGTTCAGTTCAAAATATAGCAGTGAAATTTTTTTTAACTTCTTAAGATTGTTGATCAGTATAATGTTGAAGACTTGTATGCTTATGCAACTCCGAAAAAATAGTTAAAGAGTGGACTAGTCAACGGCAGAGATATTTAATTTTATTTTCAAATGTAGTCATCAATTATTGTTAATACTAATATTAAATCTTCCATGGACATGTTAGTTGTATGCGTACAAGATCTTACAAATTTAACACTAATACTTTAAAGAAATATAGTTGCAAACGTTTTTGTGATCAAAATATCATAATATTTGGAAAATGTACTAAGATGGGATTTCATTTGTGTCATAAAACAAAATTAATTTCAAGCACAAACACTATAAGACTCATAACGTTTTCAAATAACATAATTTACAAATATTAAGTTAACAAAACATGTTCATTATACTGGCCCCCATTGTCTGTGTTACTCTTGAAAAGCGTAAACTCACATGTTCAACTTTATGGCATAATATGATAAGCTGCCTCAGAATGTTGCCCATTGTCATGCTATCTCTTAGATTGAAAACAGTTGCAATAAGATCGTGTTAGACTAAATCAAATTATTTGCATGTATTTAAGTTTGCTTATGTGGAAGGCCAAGTTGTACAAAAATAATGGCTAATGATTCTACCTTCAAAACAACGATGGAGAAGCTGTTTGACACAACTGACAATGCGTGTTGAAACATATTCATGTATTTACACTGCTGTTGAGAGACAGTGTTTTGCTTGCAATGTCTGATTCACTTATTGTTCCAATAAATATGCCTATTTTGAGCCACTAGAATGATATACTTCAGAACTTGAGTTACAAGACTCTTCAAAATACGGTTCCAAATGAACTAGGTTGTAAAGGTATTTGCTGAAAAGCTAGTGGTTAATTTCTGAGACCAAAATACTACAATTTTATATATCAACCATAGCATTTAAATGGAAGTAAATTTTTTGAGTTAGTAATTCCAACTCCGAATATTTATGGAGCCTTTTACTGATGAAAATCTCATCCATCTATAAAATGCTTTAGCTTATAAAACTCAAGAAACTATTACACAAATTTGACGAAAGAAAATGTTGCTCCTGATATTGAGGTCTAGAGTGACAAACAGAATTCCACCATTCAATTATTTCCACTGACAACAACAGAATTCTATTTCGTTATATGGTTAAAGTTGGATATTCTACACTTCTGTTTTATTTTCTCTTTAAATAGATTTTTTATATTTTTATTGAGAAATCTTAATGTTTTGTGTGAGAATTTTTTTTATCTTAATTATGTTACCAAAAGATCTAAAAAATGTTTCAATTTTAGCATTATATTGCACTTTTATAAAATGATGTGTTTTATTCTATAATCATTATTTGAAGTCTGAAAATCTTTTAAAATCTATTTATTAATCTTCTATAATCTATTTTAAAAAATCGAGAAAACTTACATAATGGAGAAGTAATCGCTAAATTTGGTGATCACTTTTATTTAGTACGATTTCACTTTATGGTTTTCAGATGAATAATTTTAAAGGAAAGTTCATAGATTTATGACTGCTATTTTGATGTTTTTGTAATTTCATAAAATTGTAAATAGTTTCCTAGACCATTTGTATATAATGTTAATTTTTCTATAATCATTTGCATATGTATCTTTATATTTTTCTCGTTATTTTTAATGACGTACTTTGATGTAATCGATTTATAAATATTGTATTCAATAACTTATTTTTATTTAAACTGTATCTGGAAGCATTTGGTATTCTTTGTTAAAAAGTTTATTGATATGTAAGATAATTAATGGAATTCGTAATTGACAATTGTAGTTATAAATAATAAAAGTTTTGTTTAGGCACAGGTGCCGTATAATTCATGATGCCAAATTCTGAGATTGGCAATTCTTAGACTAATTTTCTTATGTATCAGGCAACCTCGTTTTTATTACGTCATACATATGGACACCTATAAGAATTACGCAGAAAATTCTATTTTGGTAACCCTAGTACTTACGTCATCGCGCAAGTCACGATACGTCATCTTGGCAACATTTCTTCATCGCCAAAAAAATTCAGAATTTGGAATCATGGGTTATACAGCCCCTGTGCCCAACCAGAAAAACGCTGCAGAATTTATTTCAGCTTTTGTAGTTAGCAAGAGAAAGCTTAAGATTCCATATGCACACATTATCACCTACTTTTAGAAGCTTTAATATTTTAGTGCTTCTATCAAAATAAGACTTTTGTTTTTCTTGACGTTGATTTAATAATTTTGATACCTCTCTAAATATCTCCACATTTAGCACTTTATTACTAATGGGTAATTTTGTCCCATTACTAATAAATTGCTAAATGTATTAATCTGCTGTTAAACATCAACTGTGCAGTTTTCAAAATATTGCTATTAACCATAAAATGATTGTTTTTTCGTTCCAGTTGAGATCATGACTACGTCACTTTATTACAATATTCATTGGTTTAAAATATTCATAACATCAGATGACGTCACACATGACGTCACCAGAATCTACCTCACACATGATTATAGAAGACATCTTATTTAGACGACGTCGTAAATCCGACTTGTTAACGAATTTGCTGCCTAGTTTCAAATCGCATTCGGCACAGATTCCGTATAATCCAGGATGCCAAATTCTGAGTTTGGTGATTTTTTGGGCGGATTTTTAGTGGATCTGGCAACTTGGCTTTATTACGGCATAGATATGGAGGCCACAAGAATTACGCAGAAAATTCTATTTTGGCAACCATTATATTTATGTCATAGCTCACGTCACAATATATCATATCAGCAACATTTCTTCACCCCCAAAAAATTCAGAATTTGTAATCCTGGATTATACGGCATCTGTGCTTCTTTTCTTCGAGCGGCAGCAAACAAGGGAAATAGTTTGATATCCCCCCTCATTAATGACCATTGCGACCAAAATTAAAAATTAACACATTGTATAAAATTTTAAATCACATAATAGTAGTAAAAATCTAAAAAAGTATTACTGGAAAATTAATAACACTATTTTTCGTTGGGTTTGTCTTCTCTTCAAAACAACCGGTAAAAAAGATAAGTACTTAACAATAATGGACTTACTTGATATGACGTCAAGCTCACAAATATGATATAAATGTCTAATATGCTCGGTGATATTATGGAAAAATATATAAGAAAAATATAATAATAAATTAACAAAAATGTATAAGAAAAAATAATAAATAAACAAAAAGAAATTGGAAAAAAAGAACAGTTTACGATGTTGAAAATATAAAAGAAAAATATAATAAATTAAAAAAATATGTAAGAAAATTATATAATAAATAAAAAATATAAATAATTAATAAATAAAAAGAAATTGGAAAAAAGAACAGTTTACGATTTTTTGGACACTGGCGACAATGAAACGCAATAGCAAACGTAAAACAAAAAATTCGATTTGAAAACGAAAACTTCAAATACGGTTGCCACTGAAAAGAAACACATATAAGACGTAAAAATGATGTAAAATACGAGAAAAACCAAATCTGTCAGCAAAAAAATCTGAAAAGTAGCAAAAACATAATTTGGTAAAACAATAATTAAAACAAAAACTCGAATTGTCAACACTATAATAAAAAAAATGGAAGCTAGATTTGACGAAAAATCACTTGGGGGATATCATACTTTACCCAAACAAGGCGAGATTTACCACTGAATGTCTGAGAATATTGTCGAAGTTCATTTGGTCAATAAAATAACTTCTATAAAGAGATCATAGCATCGGTTTGGGAAGCCATTTTCTATTTATTCAACCCATCATGTAATTATTAATTGTTGGCAATAGAACAGATAAACAAGCAAAATGAAAAAGACAAGACAAAACATCCACTTTATGGTTAGTTTAAACCAGGACATAGGTTTATAATCTAGGATTCCAAATTCTGAATTTTTTCGCGATGAAGAAATGTTGCCAAGATGAAGGAAGTATTGTGATGTGCACGATGACTTAAGTGTTAGGGTTGCCAAAATAGAATTTTCTGCATAATTTTTATAGGTCTCTGTATCTATGACATAATAAAAACCAGGTTACCAAATGCATAAGAAAATCCACCAAAAAAATCCCCAAACTTATAATTTGGCATCTGGATTATACGTCACCCGTGCCTTAAATCAGCAAGGACGACTTAAAATTTTAAAAATTTCATTAATTAACAGAATTCTAAATTAATAGTTGCATCATTTGTAAACAAACTCTTTTAAGTCCTAAAACTAATGCCTTGCCTATGCCAACATTGAAGTTCTTCTTTTCTTTTTAAATATTATTTTAATTGCGAATATTTATTTGGAAAAATTAAATTCATCTTCTTATGAAAAAATTCGTCTTTTTAACTTATGATTTTGAATAGAATTCTAATTAAAAATGTATTTAGGAAATCTAAATTTTTGTTTTATAATTATATTATAAAATTAAGGTTGTTAACTTTCTTGAAG
This sequence comes from Latrodectus hesperus, assembly GCA_037975125.1. Taxonomy (NCBI): domain Eukaryota; kingdom Metazoa; phylum Arthropoda; class Arachnida; order Araneae; family Theridiidae; genus Latrodectus; species Latrodectus hesperus. The sequence goes on along the minus strand of CM075851.1, from coordinate 72,402,894 downwards.
AATATTTGGTGAAAGTATGATACTTCCCAAGTGTCCTTTGCTTAGATTATCCTGCTGATAATTTAAGTTTTTGTTATTTTTCAGATTTTTTGTTGTTGCCAGTTTTAGTTTTGCTCATCATTTATACGTCATATATATGGTTCTTTTCAGTTTCAAAATCATTTGAAGTTTTCGTTTTACTTTTAATTCGAACTTTTTGTTCTATGTTTGTTACTGTGTTTCGTTGTTGCCAACATCCAAATATCGTAAACTGTTCTTTTTTCAAATTTTTTTGTTTATTTATTATATCTTTTTTATTTTGTTTATTTATTATATATTTTTCTTATATATATATATATATATATATATATATATATATATATATATATATATATATATATATTTTAATTTATTATATTTTTCTTTTATATTTTCAACGTCGTAAACTGTTCTTTTTTCCCAATTTCGTTTTGTTTATTTATTATTGTCTTTTTCTTATATATTTTTATTTATTATTATATTTTTCTTATATATTTTTCCATAATATCACCGAGAATATTCGACATGGAGCTTTAAGTCATATCAAGTAAGTCATTGTTATTTACTTAACTTGACGTCGAAAAAAGTCGCAAGGTCACCAATTGAGCGATATTTTACTAATTTCGAATATTTTCTTGAATTTCTGTTTACTTGTAACATTTTTTCAACAATTTAAATATTTCATGTTTATTGCTTTCTTATATGTTGTTAGTTCCAATGATTTAAAAATACCACCATTTTTTTATAATTTCTTACATGATTGTAACCATTTTGAAAAAAGAGCCAATACTCGCTTATAAAGGTTACCAACAGAATTCCCATCCCTATGTTATCCACAGCTTGTCGGAAAAATTACGAAGTTGAGGATGACGTGATAATGTCATAGTAATGATTATAAAGCTCATTTTTACCAAAAAACAATTTGGATTCGGTATAAAAGTAGGTACCCATTTGTTTGGCAAAATATTTGGCGATAAAACTTAATTTCTAATCACCCTGGTTTCCTAGTTTCCTAGTTTTTCTTTTGTGTAGCGGCAGCGGCCGTCTTGTCAATTACATCTTGGCGCAAAAATATCGCCAAATAAGCAAGGGATACTCGTAAGAAAACTTTTGCTAAATAATTTCATTTGCAATAAAGTTGAATTTTCTCTTCCCTTAAAAATAAAACTTGTATGTTTTAATTGTTTTATAACATTTTGAAATTTTTATATAGTAGAATGTCATAGTTCCCTATTAATTTAGACAGTTATTTTGTTTCGTAAAGTTTGTGAAAAAGATGTTCATTTTTTCTGAAATCAGAAACATTTAAAATAGTTGCTTATATAATCACTCTTTAATTTACTTAAAACTAAAAATGTCATTTGTATGACATGTAACGGATATAATTGGTAGTCTTATATGTGAGTTTATTTTAATCATAGATAAAAATATGCATATCATGTCACAATTATTTATTTTGTTTTATGAATAAAGAGTCATTACTATCTTATTGTATAAAATTATCGTAATTTTTATCCAAGTGGTCTCTCTTTTTCTAGATAAATACCTTATATTATTAATTAATTTTGAATAAATACTATTCCTTTTTAAAAGAGTAGTTTTTTGCAGGGAAACTATAAAAATAATTTAGTTTAGATTTATATGTTATTTTTAAAAGATATTTTTATAAGTATGTTATGCAATTTTTGAAAAATAAATTCAACATACTTTACATATTGAATTAAAAAATTGCTTATAAATTAACTTTTAATTTTTTACCAATGTATGAAAGAACTAAAGGAAACTATCGAAAATATATTAGTTTAATTATAATCAAGTTGCCGACAGATTGGCTGAGTGGTTAGCATTCCTGACTCCTGAGCTGTTGGTCCCGCGTTCGAATCCCGGTTCGGGATTGGATTTTTCTTTCATTCTATGTTCTCTCTGTTCTTTCTTCTGTGATGTTGTATGAATGTTGCCCGCCCTATAAGCGGGTTTGTGGTGGTATGGCGCTACAAGCGCCATACCACCACAATGATCCCAATTCATTCATTACTCGCCTCCGTGACTTGGTTTACAGGTGCCCGCTGGGTAACGACAAATGAGTAGCAGTCTCTGGCATTGTTGTGGCATAGGGTTCAAGCCTCTTGTGCCCACCATTAGAAAAAAATCAAGTTTTTGCTTATTTTGTTAGTTAATAATAATTGATTTAGTACTTGAATGACTCTTAAATAAAGTGTGAAAAGAATGTATGAATTTACTACATTTGTCTGAAAATTTAAACAGCATTCATATGGACGTTTTATTGAAATCATAAATGCTAATATTGATATTGATTATTACAGCCAATGTTTACAGTCAGTGTTCTTTGTTATCTTCAAATTACTTCTCGCAATTATAATTAAATATATAGAAGAGAAAGAGCCGAATAATTCTCATTAAGTTATATTTTTTGAAACATTTACCTATTATACTAATTTCTGTGAATGGAAAATATTTCTTAAATGTCTTTGTCTCAGTGTTTTCTTATAGAGTGAAAGCTTGTAATTAAAATTAAAAATCGTTTTGTTTTGTAACTTATTAACATAAAATGTTTTCAAACTCACCTAGAAGGAATCATTCAAATTTAATGGCATTTTAAAAATAATCAAACAAATCTCCGTTAATATTAATTTAATGCATTATTTTATTGTGTAAAATTGAATTTGAAATATATTCGAGGCTTATTTGTAAGTCTCACGAAGCGTATTGGGAAATTTCGCTTTAGCGTATAAACATGGTGATCTTTTTTAAAGTGACAGTGTTTTTAGTGCCCTGTAGCGCGATCTAATAGCCGAAATGGCGCCAAACTTGGTATTTAGACTAAACAAGACACGGGAAAAAGATTCCGTGAAAAAAAAATTTAGTTCCAAAAATTGCCGCTAGGGCATTTTGTGGCGCTTTACAATGTATAAAACGTAAGAAAAGGAAAATACTAACACATACAATCATGCAGCTAAATTATTAATGTTTATTTATTACATTAACTTTCCCGATGAGGAGTTAGACCACATTCAATGTGAGCAGCGTTCTCAGAAATAACACCATGCATCCTGTGCACAACGTTCTCCACAGTCATACTTAACATATCACGAGGAATATCCTGCAGTGTCTTCGTTATGTTATCCTTTAGAATAGACAAATTTGATACTCCACCAACATAAGCGTACATTCCGATAACGTGAGAGGTATGGCCACTGGAGCTCATTTACTTCAGCTGAGATTATTTGTCGGAGCTGTCTATTATTTGCTTTTATAGCCCCTATTGTATGTCATTGCATCTATTGTATGTCATCATCACTGTCATTGCACAACATTTGCATTTTTTGAAACCCGTTTTTTATGCTAATTCTCGTTATTGTTAGCTAAAGCAGTGCCACAAAGTACCCTAGCGGACACCTTTGGAACTAAATTTTTTTCATGGAATCTTTTTTTCCCATGTTTTGATTAGTCTAAATACCAAGTTTGGTATCATTTCGGCTATATTAGATCGCGCTACAGGGCGCTCCAAACACTCTGTCACTTTAAAAAAGATCACCCTGTATATTTAGATAATATGCCGTAACTGTTATATTCAAATAATTTAAATAATCAAATTGAATTTCAAAATGAAGCATTTTTTGTACATGCGTGATTTCATAACAGCACATTGCTTTAATATATTTGTTTCACTATAGCCCTTTATTTCATTGTAAATTTTCTGAATTCTTGTATTTTTCTAGAAAAAGTATCAAAATATATTCATGTTAAAATTCAAACTGCTTAGACTTCTGAGATGGGTTAAATCCGAACTTACAAGCAGTTACATACATTGGATTCAAATAACTGATTTCAAAAATAAATTAGAAAACATTATCCCTGTTCACATCTTATAATTACACTTATTCACACTTTAGAAAAAGGGTGTGTAATGAAATATCATATCATCTAAATGTGAAATTATTTTTAAACAAGAAAGTTGAATTTTAAAATAGATGCTGATTTTTAATATAAAAGTTACATTCGCATATTATTCTTATAAGCAATTCTTGCTTACTTTTATAATATTTGATCAGTTTTCCATTAAGTTAAAATTTTTGATCAAATCTTTAGAAATTAATACAATCATCAAATAATCACTATACCCCTTAATCTATTGACGCATAAGATTTAAAACAATTCAAATGATGATACTATACAATGATGTTATACGTATTTCTAAAATATTTTAAAGAATTTTTTTTCAATATTGCTTGGTGAAGTAATTGCTTCGAATTTTATAAAACTTTTATTTTCAATACTAAAATAAAATTTTTGTGATTACAGAAATTAATATTATTTTTTTTAAAAAAGGATACATTGAATTGAAGGAAAATGAAGCTGATGACAAATATTCCCATAAAGTGATATAAAAGAGATCGGGAAGATAAAATATTAATTTATTATTTTATTTGCTCTTTAATTAAGAAATTAATAGTTTTTCTTTCAAAATCAAATAAGAAAACCAGTGAGTTTAAGTAGAAGCATCGAAACATTAATACGGCTGCTTCAAAATGGAAGATTAAATAAGATTGAAATACACAGACTGAAAGATAAATATTTGTTGTAAACATGCAAGAAAAGTTCATTGGTATTCAAACTTGAAGAAGAAAAAGAAAAATGCAGTTTCCTTCAAATTTAAAACTAGGAATTAAAAAAAAAAACTAAGAATAAAAAATGTTTTTTAAGTCCACTTGAATGTCATTAATTTAATTTAACATCGTACCGTATAATTTAGTTTGAATACTTTATTGCTTCGAAATTATGTAAATGGGTGGTAAGTCGCATATCTTAATTTTATCATCTTCATCTTTTTCTTTTTCGAATAAGCCTAAATTCCAGCTTGTATTCGATGAAGAAACATACGAAACTAATGAATTTTATCGATTTTTTAAAAAAATAATCATAATCGAATTTTTATGTCAGCGGTTTTGTCCTCTTTCTCCCTCATTTAAGATAAACTCCTGTTCACAGAAGTGTTTTCAATTTTAAGAGACACCCCATCGCGTTCTTCTCCTATTCTTTAATAGTCATTTTTCATCCTCTTCCGCATAATGCATTAATTCCCATGCATGTAAACAGATTTTTTTTAGCTACCAGTTTTTTTATTTATGTCCTTAAATTATAAAAACAATTCACAACAGCATTTCCTCTCCTCTACCCAGCTGTGAAAATAGTCACACAATAGAGTCTTGGGTGAGTATACGTGATACTCGATTTCAAACAGGCTGCTGAAAAATTTCATTAGCAAGTTCTTATTTTTTTGTTTATAGCTCTTTGTCAAAGTCTTGTCACCGCTGTATGTGTAGGAATAACACAATGTTAATTTTAATTTTGGAATTACCTAATACTTGTTTGCTTTTTTTTTCCATGGCTGTATGAACGCATAGTAAATTTTAGATTTATTTCTGTGTTAATTTGATATCAAAAGTCTTTGTTCTTGTAAATTATAGCAAGGGAAAATATTTATTTTAAATTACAATGTTTTGACAGAATTTGATTAAAAAAAAAAGAGCGGAAACTAAATTTAGGTAATAAAAGATTTATAGCTTTATCAAATTTATTTCTACAATTTTAATAAGACATAAACAATTAAGCTATTTTGAAAAGTTTGTAAGGTAAGTTAAATTATTTAAAAGTTAATAAGCAGGCACGCACACACACACGTACACGTACACGTAGATATACACTGGGAAAAGTTGATAATATTACGTTTATTTTGTTCTTGTGGAATAAAAATATTTCTTTGTGTATCAGAATAATCTACTAAAATCATTGATAGAAATACAGACTGAGCAATCTATGCGTTAATGATTAAGAAATATTTTTAATTAGATATTTTAAACATAATTTATGTTTGGAAACGTAATTAAAATGCGGGAAAAGGAATTTAGTGATTTTTTAAAATATAAATTATTCTAAAATCTAAATGTTTATTTTTACTTAATTATTTAACCACGTTTAAACAGACAACTAGAGATAAGTTTGAATGTCTTGAAACGGAGATGCTATAGAAAAAGGATTCTAAAGTAAGATGATATTATGTATAAATTTGGAAAACTTGGAAAACTGAACGAAATCATATAAAGATGAACATTACAATAAATTATATAAATAACAGCATTTTCAAGTAAAATTAAAAAAAAAAAAAAAAAAAAACATTAATTTGCGTGGGTGAACTGAAATTGGATTAATTTGACTTTACAAAACTGTATCATAGTATTGTGTATTAGCAGTTTAGAAACATAAACACTTGTTCTCACAAACCATTCAATATGAGGATAAATAAATCTGAAACAATATATTACGAAACGGATTAACAGTATTAGTTTAGTATTGAAGAACATGTTGAATTTGTGAAAATTGTGTAGAAACTCTCCCTATATTTCCAGTTACATCTTGCGTGTGGTATATTGATGTAAATTGCTGGTGAAAATATATAGTTTTAATACTTTATTGTTGAATATTGAACTTTTTTAATTATAAGCAAGAAAGTTCATCTGTTTTTTACGGTTAACTTTCGGTGTTCTATCGACTATTATCGTTCGAATTTCTTGCTTTAAAAAGCTTTATATCACAGTTGATTTTTTTGACTAGAAAAGCTTTTGGAATCAAGTCAGTTTCAAATATTTTACATTGAATAATATTCAGTTTTGCGATAAGTCATGTCATATAAGGAATATTCTCTAATTGAGAAATAACGGTTATTATTATTAAGAAAAAACTATTGAACAGTTTTTTCTTTCACAAAGCAAAAAGTATATATTTTGTTTGATATTCACATATCAATAGTAATTTATATCCATTCTTCTTAAAAAAGTTAAGTTATATGCTGTGGAATGCTGAATGTCACATGAAAAATATGTAGTGCTTATGCTATATGATATCGATATTTTTCCACTGAACACAAATAATATTATCCTGTCATTTATCAATATTCTAATTGGTAAAATATATATTGATAATGATGACAATTTCCAATAACATACAAGTTATCACTAGTACACTAATTTTAAGGCATTGGTTTTAAAAATTTGTGCTTAATTTTTAATTTTTAGAAATCGATATTGAATGATATTTTATTAATGAAATTTTGATATATTGATGTTGTGAATGGTATTGATGAAATATCTACAAACCAGATTGACAAAGAAAAGTGGTGAGTCAAAAGATCACTAATGTGAGCCAAATATGGTGAATTTTCCTTTGAATCTTAAAGACATTTTCTTAAAAAATGATTTCATTGATTCAGGTATTTTGTGTCATTTCTTTAGTAATATTAAATACATTTTTCCAAAAAAAATTTGTTAGCATTAGGTTTTGATTGGTTTTAGGTTTAGAAATTAGCAGCATTAGTTTAGAAACCATATTGATTTTAAAAATATGATTGATGATGAAAATTGATGATGAAAAATATGATTTTAAAAATTCACATTATTCTAAACATAATAATGTTAAAAACATCCAAAATATTGAGATAAAATTTCAAAACAGTGAGTATTATTTTAGTACATTTAAATATTTTTTTATTATTTTTAATATACAAACCATTTTTTTCTTAATCTTGAACACTAGAATAACAAAATAATAATGCAGTAAAAGAGAAACTTTTACGAATGATTTTCCTGTACAAATAAATTATACATTTTTCAAAGAGTTAAAATTTTATAATGTCTATAATTTCAAAAAACATTATAATTAAATGTCGTGAGTTTATAGTATTTGTATATTATTTAAAATTTAATACATAAAATTTTTTTGTACTCTTATTTACAATTTTAATAAATAGAAATAATTTCGAATATTAGAAATACAGATTGAAAAATTTTAGTCATAATATTTAAATTCAAAAGAAGTATCTAAATCTTTTAGTGTGAAGTCAATAAAAGCCCATAAACAGGAAAAGGTGGGAAAATATTTGGATAGGTCAAAGAAATTTGTTATTTCTTTGTGAATTACTATAGGTTTTCTATATATTATATTATATATCATTTGGGTTCTAACGACGTTTCTAAGTTTGGTTAAGGTTAAAGTAACTAAGCCTGGTTAATAGTTATATAGTTTAACTATGTGATTCCCTACTTCGAGTCATATACTTTATTGACCGATGTCGAAAATCTTTCATACATTCTTGTTTAAAGATGCCTTTAGAAAAGGATACAAATTTTCAAAACTAGTTCTCCAACGGGCTGTATCCTTATATGATTGGTTGAGTTACTTTGCTGCAATTAATATCCTAAATATTGGGAACAACTTTTTTCATAAGAAATTCTAAATTATGAAAATGAAAAAAAATCTGAAAAAATGAATGAAAAAATTACCGATTATATATTAGAAATACTTTATATTCTCCTTTAAAAACATTTTAATGCCATACGCCATAAGTGTCGTGTTTATAATAATGTTTAATATTCCCTTCAAGAAGTATTAAAATGTAATGTTTCTTATTTTTATATGTTCATTAATATTCAATATAAAAATCAATAAAAGTTAACCGATTGAACAAAAAATTTTATTTATTTTTGTGAACAATAATAAATTTATTAATTTCTATTATATTTTTACTGCTTAAATTAATGATAATTTTTACTACGAATATTCATAAAAACACAAATGATGTAAAAAATAATTTAACAAGGAAATTTCCTTATGAAAAAATTAAACAGGAATCTAAGATCTGACATTTTAAATGGTTGCTGTATATCACATACATAATAGCTTATAAATATTAATATTTAAACTGCAAATAATACTATAAGAATGTTTATTCATTCGTTTTATGTGAGAATTTTCTTTTTGATGTTAAAAATATATGAATAAATCAGTTGTTTCAGAAAATATTACAGTTTACTTTACGTACTTTTAAATGAATTTATTGTAAGATGAATATTTTATAAAAATATTGAAAGATTTCAAACTAATATAAATTTAGTTATGAGTTAATAAATGAAACGTATATATACCTTTATCAAGATTGATTTGCATGAAATAGAGATATGGATATTGTATTTTTAATTCTTAATATTTTTTGAAATTTTAGAAGGCTTAATTTTATTTATAAAATTTCATGTGGATTCGAATTTTAATTTAGTATGATGAGAAGCAAGTTTGAATATTCTGTAGTAATCTGGAAACTTTTAAAAAAATATCGTTTTAATTAAATGAAGGAATTTTCTTACTTTCAAATTTTATCCTAAAAATGGTACTAACAGAACTCTTAATTTGTTACTTTACTTTATCTTAAAGAGTATCTAATTTGTTTACAGAATTTTACCATGAAAGCTTATTTATTTTAGTTTAAGGTTTATTTATAGAATCTGGATTTTAAAAACTCAACTTCTTAAAATATTCATTTAGATCAAAATTGTTGATTTATAAACACTGATCTTTACAATCATTTTATTTCATCATCAAAATTGTTAGAAACAATAAATCTGTCCTGTTTGAGCACTCTGACTCGGTTATGTTATGCATATACTAGAATTTTAAATCAATCAAATTCTAACACTGCTGTTTTCAATGTTTAAAAATAAAATTGAATTCTTTTTTAAATATTACAGTTTGTTTCTTACTTTTTTTACTTTTATATACATTACTATTTGATTTATACACAAGAAAAATACTTTTACATTTTCAGATTTTGTTAATTTGCCTACTATGTAGAGAATGAATTTTTTTGTAATGAAAATCATGGAGCTGACATATTCGATAACAAACATGTGTCTTTTATGTATAATTTTATAATAAAATAAATCAAGATTAAGTTATTCTCTCTCTCTCTCTCATGCTCCACTTGCATAAAAAAAAAACTCACAAGGATTTGGAAGTGGAGAAAATTCTCATATGTTGATGGTAAAAAAGTCAAATAGATTTGTGTAAAATTCGCACTTATATTCATAGAATTATAAGTTTATATATGTAAAACTCAGAGAGTAACCTATTTTTTTCTCTAACCTGTAGAGTTTAGAGTTTGTAGTTAAAGACTACTTTCAGAATATTTGAAGAAAACGTGGGGAAAGAATATTATAAAATGAATATATATATATATATATATATATATATATATATATATATATATATATATATATATATATATATATATATATATATATATATATATATATATATATATAATGAATATATTAAATATTTGATTTAACGCAGGTATTTATACGAAATATTATTTACCTTACATATATATGTTAGTATTTCATACCTTATCTAATTAAGTAATCACGTTTAATCGTAGTCTTCATAACTGGGCACTACTATTTCAGAATACACTTCCATAAAATGGGACTGTTTCAGCAAAACCCTATCTGCAGGAAATGCCATATACAAGAGGAAACGGTCAAGCATATCATTTACGAATGCGAGGCCCTTGCCCTCCCTAGATTAACTTCTTTAGGCATCATCCATACTAGAAAGTTACACCTAGACTCCATTGAAGGGTTATCGAACTTTATGCATAAAGTGGGTGACACGATTAACTGGAACTAGAAAACATTGGGTTTGGAGTTAACAGTACAAAATTCTGATAAAAGCAGAAGTGCCCAATGATATACAAACCCAACTCTAAGAAGAAGAAGAATCATCTATGTCGTAAGAAAATTATATTGCCTATTGTAATATGGTGCATATTCTCTTTAATTATCCGCAAAAATATCTTGAAGTGTCCCCAAGCTAGTAAATCTTTTACCACCTTTGTGTGTACTAGTGCAGATGGGCAAGTTTAACTTTACAAACTCCATATCTAGCTAAATATAAGATATGTACTAAAAGCAATGATTTTACAGAATACAGATATAAGTTTTGCTTGCTCTAATATATTGATCAATATTCGTTTTTTTATTATTAAATTAGTTAAATAATTTTTGTTTTGAATAAATAATCATTTGTTCGTATACAAAATACTATCCAGAAACCGAGTTTTTTTATTGTCATGGCTGAATTATATTCTATGAAGCATCTATAGGAAATTAATGAGTTACTTTTCAGCTTAATTCATTTCAAATAATGCAATTAACTTTTGTCTTCAATATTTAAACAGTAAATTTTATTATGACATTTTATTATGCTTTCATTTTATTATTTTATTCTTTATATAGTTTATTGTATTTTTTATGTTATTTTAAACATTGAATTCGCAATTTTTATCTAAATACTAATAAATCTAATCAGATACTTCATTTTTCAAATGTTACATATTTTTTATATATTCGATATTTTTGCTTATTCCAACTAATTTTAAAACCTCTCTAAAATAGTATGTATTATCTCACTTTATATTTACTTACATGTATATTTTGTTTTCAAAAACTTGTTTGTATTCTTTATAAATATATAATTCTCGTGAAACAATAATCAAAATCTTAAGTAATGTGAACTTATCATGAATGTTTAGTCGTTGAACTTACAAATGAAAACTATATAAAATTTTCTTTTGCTGAGCGAAAACATCTTAGATAATAATATTATATTTCTAAATAATATCATCTGAGAAACCATTTACTTTTATGTCTCATAATGAAATAACTTATGGCGTACTGTAGTCACTTACTTAGCTTCGCACTAAATATTTCGTTATCATACGATTCAAATGAATTTCAGAATCAACATTTTGCATGAAATATCCTTAAAATGTCTTACGTGAGAATTATTTAAATATTCTTATTATTATTTAATTCCTAATAGAGGAAAAACGAACAATTGAAAGGAGATCTTGTTATGTTTTCCCATAATTCTCAGCGGATTGTCTACTGGGAGGTTACTAAATATCATATGTTTATACATTCATATTTGTAGATAATAGGTCATATTTAGTCATGGAAAAAGATAAATCATAAAAATTCTGAACCATATAAAACGAAAAATGTGCATGACATACAGAAAGGAGAAGCGTGATATCTCTCTCGATATACTTAACTGTGACTCGTATAGGCCACCATGTGTGAACCATTATTGAACTACTTATTTAAATTTTATTCACTTATAAATTGTAGTTTACTGAATATTGACAAAATGATCAGATGTGAAACATCAGATAACCTTTTTGCATCAATGAACTGCCTAGATTAAAAAAAAAAACTTAAAAGTTACGATTTAACTTAACATTTGACAATTGCATAACATTTTTATTTTCAGAATCAGTTTCCATATGTTTCACTAAAATAAGTTTTAATTATATCATACACGTACAATGTTGCTTTTAAGATTAAGATTTAAACTTGGTATTTTAATATTTGTCCTTCAGAAACACTGCAATTTCAGAAATTATTGTTATGTTCTAAATCGTGCTTCCCATGATTAACTAACGAGTTAGTTTTAAAACTATTTTATTTATTTAAAAAATTTTTAACGGTGTTATTAAAAATTAACAACACCGTTTAAATGAGGTGAAATTTTATTAACTTGTAATAGAGTATTTGATATAATATCAGTCAAAGTTCATATTTGTGATAGAGGGCATGTTAAAATTAATTTTCAAAATATTTAGTATCCCTTTCGATTGTCGCGATGTTAGAATTTGGAGATGAGGGTGCCATCTTAGGTATCGAACTCGTGAGTTAATCATAATTCACAATTATGAAACATTTGGTTGTGCTTAGTACTTTCGGTCATCAAAAATGTATAGCTGGAAACTTATTGAAAAAATCTAACCTTTAATACATTCAAGGTCAAAATATTTTTAATTTTTGTCAAATTGTTTCTTAGAAATATGAGATATAAGCTGGATTAAGATAAAGAGAATGACAATGAGATTAAGATAAAGCAAAGATAAATAGTGAACAAATGAAACTGATTACCATAATCCTTATATATTGTACGGAGAAAAAACCGCCAAAAACCAGATGACATCAATGCACCTCTTGTACATATATATCCTGCATGGCCACAAGATGGTTATGAAAGTGAAGACTGAAATGCCGGAGTAACTTTTGTCACGATAAGTCTATTGAAAGAATTGACTGCATTCCATTTGAAATAGCGTAATTATAAATTCTCACAAATTTGGAAATTTGTCAAGGAGATTTTTCAACAATTAAATGTATCCATGTCTACAACGAGCAATGTCATAGTCAATTGGAAACGTCAGGAAGTACTTTATAAAAGCATCCCTGTGATATACTAAGGAAATTATTGGAGTGCAACTGGTGAACCCTGATGCAAGATTTCCGAAACAATTGAAAGACATTTTTTATTAGAGGTTACAGAGAACTCCCATCTCAGTCTAGATGCATAGATTGTTGCCAAGACTGCTTGTTGAGAAGTGATAATATTCGGTTTTTATGTCCATGCTGCCACTGGTCAGCCATTTATTATGTGCACCCATGTCTAAAGGTATTTTTAGTAATGCAAATAGAATACCTAAATTAGACATTGGAAAGGTTAAATGTTCAGTGATATGATGTATCCCGATATATTTTGATGGTCAAATGCAGATTGGCAAATAGAATTTACCATTAGACTTTCTAATACCTAAGAAAAATCATCAAAATTCACTCATAGATCAATTCATTTGTTTGAAGTATATGAATTGTATTAAATTAATTATTAAAAGTTGGTAAGCATGAAAGAGAAAAAATAATTTTAAAATAATAAAACTTGTTCAAAAGTAGAGCAAGTACTCTGTTCCTATATAATCTTAGACAAAAGGACAAGAGTATGGGATTGCAAATAATAAACATATTAAAAATTAATTAAGGTGTGTTACCGTTTTTGGAAGCTATTTTACTCATGGAAATTCCAATCTAAGAGCATGTTCTTATAGTTAAAATATGGTATCAACCATAACCATAAGCATAACAGCGAATTGGTTCGAAGAAATGGAGAAATTTTTTGTGGCTTGTTAATACAATTATCTAGTTTCATTTATAATTCTCATAAAATATAAATTTGATGAAATAGCGTTTGGAGAATGAGAGACGATATTAAAATGTTAAGCAAGGATTGTTCAGAGGAATTCTCGATATCAATAAAAATTCAATAGTAAACCAAAGTTGGTTCTATGTACATCATCGTTAAAGAGTCTAGTTATCAATAAAATATTTCAATTTTCTTAGATTTAAGCAATATGCTTTTTGAAAATAGATGGCTATTTGAAAAATCATTGTGGATCCAATAAAAATTGACTGAATTAGTAATTCGTTTTTCACTGATATAGTAGTATATCATCTTCCACATTTTAAACAAAAATTAATTATCTTTTAATTACAAAAGAAAACCCAAAACCTCTTAGACATATTTTTATATAAAAAAATAGCTTTTAGATAGTTATTAATAATATTTCTAATACCTCTTCATTTTTTTATATAAAATATTAAGAGGGAGCTTTAAATAAATGAAGTAAAATTTATTTTTCTATATCTCTTAGAGATATAAAACTGAAATAAAAATGAGTTAGAGAATGTGTGTGTGTGAGTAAATTTCTGTTCTGCAATTATTAACCATAAAGCAATTAATTTTCTTCGACGTGTCAAAATTTCATAAATAAATTTAATTTTGGCAAAAACTTTATGGGAATTACGCAAGTTAAAAAGCCTTTTGTGGGTCGCTTTCAATTTTATAAACAATGCTCAACAACTTATTCCCACTAAATTAATAAGTTGTTGCATAAAAAGAAAAAACGTGTTTTTTCTCTATTTAAATGCCAATGTAAATAGAAGAAAAGTATAGCAGCTAATGAGTTTTTTAACAGATGTTCTCCTACATTTATGATCCAAGTTCTCAACATTGTTTCTGCAATTTAAAGGATATTTATGAAATACTTTTGAAATATTGACACTATTTCTGTAAGTTCTTAAAACGCGAATAGAAATTAATGGAGTAAAAAACCAGTATATACGGAATATTGAACTTTAAATCATATAATTTGTTGCATAATACTCGCTTCAATAAATAAAAAAAACATTGTTTTTTTTCATCTTTTAAAAGGAAAAATATACATGTTTTTTAACCATTATTGGACTATGCATTAAAAATTATAGAAGCTTCAAAATTAGGAGAAATATCCATGAAATAATCTAGAGTCATTGATTATGTTTGCGCATTTTATGAGAGCTAAATCTGATAGTTAAATCTTCCTTAGATTTTAGTAACTCTAAGATTGTACTTGAGGTTTTGAACCCTGATTTTTGCTTATGATGAGGTTTCTACACGTGATAACGGCAAACAGTTTTGTTTACAGAAAACACCTAACAGATCACATATAAAAAATACAGCTCATTAAAATTTTGTGACCACAGAAAAAGTCAGTCTTTGTAGGAAAACAGGACATCTGAAAATTAATTTAAAAATATCTAAAATACTTGATTTTGCTTTTTACTTATGTTGTAAGTTGATTTCAGGGATTTTGCAAGGTTTCATTACCAAAAAAGCTGCAAAAACTCAGGAACTGGTGATGCAATTGTCAGAAACGTAATTATGTGGAATGTCAAATTTTATAATTGAATTTTGTTTTATATTTTCTAAAATTAGAAATGAATTATTTTGAAAGATATAAAATAACTTTGAATTTGTGATCTTCAATTATATGTGACACAATGCCCATGCTTTTGTATATGTACCATGCATTTTTTCTTCAAAGAATGAATATTCTTTTATTCTTTGAAGACTTTTTTTATTCTTTAAAAATTATAATTTTCTTGAGATAATTTAGCTTTAATCATTCATATACGATTATTATTATTCATTTTTTATATAAGAATATTGGAGCAGACTTTATTATTTCTACATGAAATTTACTTAAAACATAATTAATATTTTAACCAAAATGTTCTTTCTGCATAATTAGTATTTATATGAAACTGTAATGCCATAACATATCTTGAGTAATCTTTAAAACGTTTCCTAAGACTATGAAAAATATTTAGTAAAATATGCAGTCCAACTAATATATCTTTTAAAAAATATGAGCAAAGAAAACTAGATTGGTTTTAGTTTAGATAAAATTATAGCTAAAAATGCACGAAACAAGCATAATTTTAAGAATAAATAATATAAAAAACTTTATAAATCATATATTATAGAAATATTTTTATCTATTTTAGAGAGAGAGAGAGAGAGAGAGAGAGCTCTATATGGGTTGATAAGATAAATTACCTGATTTTATTTTCTTGAAACAAGATACAGAACAAGTATGTTTATCGAAAATATACATGTTAAAAAATATGAACGTATATTAATATAAATTTTTTAACTGAATCAATTTTTCATGGCGAGTCTTTCAAACATACAACGCACTTAATATGTGAGCAATGTTGTCAGTAATGATTCTTTGTTTGAATCAAAAGTTATTCTAGTAAGGTTACTATTTTTGTTAGAATTTACAATTTTTTTTTTGAAAAAAAAAAACATGTTTTTTACATGCAAAAATATCAGAATAACTGAATTTCTAGTTTAATACATTTTTATTTATAAATGGATACTTCAAAGAATAATTTGTATTTGGAGTTTTTTAGATGACACTAAGATAAAAAGAAAACGTGTTTCAATTGCTATTTTCCAGTTGCCTTGCAAATAGAATTTTAAGTTTTGATTTTCATGTCAGCTCGATTTGAAAAACTTGACGTGTTGCTGCAACTAATTATTTTACCCTTACTCGTCATTGAGTGTTTTTTATCTTAGTTTCTTTTATCGCCCATTCACCTCGCGGTCTGCCAATGAAAAATATGTCTGTTGAAGAGATCTCGCCTCAGATAAAGTTCACAAAATCATCAACACTGTGCAACGATCCATTATTTAAAGCCATTTTCTTTTAAAACACAGCTTACTTTGTTAAAAGCCCACTAGGGGCGCTGCAAGCAAAAGCTCTGACGAATGTAAGATAACTAACACGTCCATTGCTAGAAGCGGTAAACATAATCGTCTGCTGGCGTATGTGGCTCGCTCGATAGCATGGCGTCGTTACAAGTGGTGATAGCGACTTTTTGATTAAAAGAAACCAACGCCGTTTTAAAAGTAGAAGCCTTGCAGGTACAGAGAAAAGAAGATTCTGTGCCTGATTCGTAATAATATATCATTTACGCTCGCGTGGAATCTCCAAGGCTCTGAAAAGGCAGTAAAAATCGGTAGTGCGTAAAAGGTAATGGCTCAGGAAAGCAAGTTTGAACGCCATTAAAACGGCGCGTTAATTGCGATGCTTTGCTATCAAAGAGTCTGTATTTCCGACCATTACGAGCCTGTTACACACTCTGAGGGAAAAAGGGAAAAAATATTCTCCTTAACTTTTTATTTTTCCCCTCCGCGCCTTTCCCTCGGAAGCGATTTACATTTCTGCGATTACCGTTCAGATTCGGTTGGTTTAAAGTTATCGTAGTGCAATTCTTTTCTGTGAAAAGACTGTTTATTTTTGGCTCCGTGTTTAGTTTTTCAGAAACACTATTTGTTCTTTTGTATATTTTTTTCTACAGGCAATTTTTTTTGCTAAATATTTTTTATGGAACTTACTGATGTGTATTTATTTGTTTTCAAGACACTTTATTCTGTATTAGATTTCAAACTAAACGTTATAAAAAGAAGAGTTAATCATTTAAAAATACATAGTTTCTCTTGAGAGATATATGGTGCCATTTATCACTTTTAAAAGTATTCGTACGGTGTCAAGAACGTAATTGATTAAGTATTAGTATTATATGTGTCATTGAAAGAACATTATAAAATTTGTTTGATAGTGTAAAATTAATCAACTAAATGACTTTAATTCGATTTAAATATTTGACATTTTGTTTGTTTTTGCAGTTAAATAATACGAATTTAAATTAGTATAAGAGTTTTTTTTTTTTGTTTTTATGAGAAGAAAAAGGTAAATGGAAAATTTTACGAATCTCAATTTGTAATACAATACAACACTATCGTAATTTTTTATTATTTTCTTTAAAATGAGCTAAAATGGCTTAATTAGTATTAGTGAGATGATTTATAAAATTAAATAACGGTTTCTAAAAAATGCAAAATATATTTTACATTTTTCTTATTTAGTATACATGTAACAATTTCTTTAGATAATGCATAATGTGAACTACATGAAAATCCATGTGAGGAGCTAAAGCAGTAAAATTTTAGTTACAACGTGTTTAATTTTATTTAATTTAATTGAGAAATTTTCTAATAAACGCATTTCAAGATTTGATGTATTTTATGTATTAATTTAGGTGATCCGTTCGAAATTTTCTTCTTTTTTATGTCATCTATTGCATACTTTCTAGGATTTATTCCTGAATGATAATCAGTTGATTAGGATGTCACATTTGACAATAAAATATATTTTGTTATTGATAGTATCCAACGTGATAAATTGGAATTTAAATCTGTCAGGATCAGAAGAGAGGATTAAATCAGAAGATAGATGCCTGTTTAGTGCAATATTACAGATGTAAGATAAGTATAGTGTTATTACATATAACAAAATTATCGGCATTTGAAATAATTTGTTATTTCAAATACTGATCACATCATTGGTAATAGTTAAGTTTTGGAAGTAAATGATTCTTTAGATTTATAAATCTGTGCTTTCGAATACGAAAAAATATTTCCAAAGAATATCTATATAAAAATATAGAAAAAATACCCCTTCCTCAACAAGTAACTGTCTTAAATTCATATAATTTGAAGCAATTTTTAACCTTTGAATACTGAAATCAATAAATATCACATTTTTAGAGCAGACTATTACTTAATTTTTCTTTGTTTTATAATAGTTGTTCACATTAAACAAAAAAGACCATAAATTTACGTCTTTTTAAAGCTAATTCTTCTTCTTTATTGCAGTTTTCTTATTAAGTTCAATGATTCATTTTATGGAGACAAGTTAGAAGTCTTGTTTCCTTAAAATGAATCATGCTTTATTAGAAGAAGTAATACAGGCATTTTTTAAAATGAATATATTGTTGCAAGCGAAAATTCCCAATCACTTATTTGGGACACGTGCATGATGAAAACAGCAAAATAGTATCCCTCTTCCATTGTTCAACAGTGAGTAAAATTGACACTGTAACCTCATACTCTGAGAACAGGTTCTACTACAAGTCCCATACTGAGCTTAAGATAAAATAAATTATGTAATAATTTTTCAAAGCAAACTATATACAAAATTTATTAAAGTGATTTCCCCCAATATAATTATTGAAGAGGTTTCTAAAAAAAACTTCAAATTTGTCAATTTGATTTTTGCTTTATTTTATTTCAAATTGAATTGATTGCACTCTTAAATTAGCGAAATTAATTATCATTTAAGGTTTAATTTGGACTTAAACAGAAAGTAAAAATATACAAACATACTATTCTATAAGTGCCGACCGATGGCTGAATCGTTAGCGTTCCTGACTCCTGAGCTATGGGTCCTGGGCTCGAATCCCGGTTCGGGCATGAATGTTACCTTCTTTCTCTGTTCTCTTTGTGTCTCTCTGTCCTTTCTCCTGTGACGATGTATGAATGTGGCCCACCTTATAAACGGGTTTGTGGTGGTCTGGCGCGGGTAACGCTACTCGCCTCTGTGACTTGGTTCACAGGTGCCGCTGGGTAACGACAAATGAGTAGCAGTCTCTGGCATAGGGTCCGTCACCCAAGTGTGCCCGCCGTTGGAAAAAAAACTATTCTATAAGTATTATACGTATTGAGTAATAAATATAATTTGATATGTATCAGTAAATTTTAGATATTGTTATAGGTTAAGAGATTATTTATATTATTGGTATGCTATACATATTTGAGACTTTTTTGTAACTTATCGGTTATAATAATTATTTAATCTTATCAATTCATAAAATATTACAGACAACTATAAGCATTTTATAATAGTTTAAAGAAAATGCGTCGATAATGTGTACACAATTCGCCAAAGAATTATATTAGAAACTACTGAGTAGCTTCTATATAAGGATATTTAAAGCAGTATTCAAGTCAAAGAAAAGTAGAAAAAAAAACCTCTAAAAACTAATTTCTCTTTCTTATCGGGAAAAGATAAGACAGCAAGAGAGTTCTCGGATTCAAGAAACAATCAAGACCTTTGGCGACAACTACAACCAAAACTTTGCAAAGAGATTTCAATTTAGTGAGTGTGAGCCATGCGACTCGGGATTGAAAATAACAACAAAAAATTTGAATTTTCGCTGCTGATTTTCGAAATGGCCAGTAAAGTATCGCAACAAATGCTTACTAGTTAACGATATAGAAGAGGGTTGGCGGAGCACCGTAAATGGCGACAGTTTGTCCTCAGAAATTGATTACCTAATTAAGGGAGCTAATTTGGAGGCCATTGCAGATTAGGCCGTAAAACAGACCATGAATTCACAATCCTCGTTTCTTATTAGCGCAATAATTTTTGCTCCACCCTCCCACGCCGCCCTATGTTGAGTTCCGCTTGGCAAGATGTAAAGTTGTGTTCGATTTTTAATTCACACCCCCACTCCCTGTCCGCCGGCGTATTGAGCAGTTCTAATTGCGAAACGAGAGTATTTGTTAAGGTAACGTGTAATAGGTTTTCGAAATTACCTTCGAACGTGTAAGGCTTTTAATGTATCAGTTTCATTAAGAATAAGAATTTTAATTCGTGTTGTTTCTACTCTGATGAATTTAGGTGCTAATAAAAGACTTCGGACATGAAGAACGAAAACAACAACGATTGACCAATAAATCTTGCTTAAGTGCTTTCACGGGAGGAATGTGACTTTTAAGTCTATTTATACACGACTGAAATAAGAGATATGCACATGTTCACAATTATATCGGTGTAAGACAATAATAGAAGGTGAGAAAAGGAAGTTATGCATAAAATAAAAAATTTCGAGTGCCCAAAATGAATTTTTATCACGAATGCTGATAAAATTTTTTTTCGATATTTGATTTACTATTTCGCATGCTTTTAGATGATTTTTCCAGGTACTTAATTTAATACTTATGTAAATTGACTAAAACTAGAATTTTGTGTTACTATGTTATTTGTTATTCACACCATCCACTTGCTTTAGCTTTTCCATTTCGTATATAAAAAAGTTTAAATATGTTGAAAAGATAGATCAATTTAATAGCGTTTAAGTGCACTGGTCATTGCAAAATGCACATTGTGAACTCTAGCATTATCATTCCCTAAGATGCATTACATTCTTCAATTATTTTCTTAAGCATGCTTAACTAGTTTAGAGTCCATTTTCGTATTTAATCATAAGTTGTGTGCTTTACATTATAATTTAAATAATGGTTCAAGAAAGATGTTATTCAACATATTATAGCATGGCTGAGAGACTGCTTTGTTATATAAGAAAATCATTAACGATATTTTTAAGAGCATAAAATTTACTTTGAATTATTTTGAAGTATAGGACTTGTATTAATAAATGAAATGCTCAAGATTTTTTGGCAACTTCCTAACGCTCATTTTCATTACATTTTTAGACAATTAATTACAATAAGGATCATGGTTGCCTAGTGATTAGGGCATCGGCCTTCCTTTCGGAAGGGCTGGGTTCGATTTCAAATGCCGCCAAAGACCCACCGAGTACATACGATATACGTGCTCGCTAAGTTTTTAAAATCGAAAGTCACGTGGTCCGTCGTTGAGCAGTTACCATGGGCGAAATGGTCTGGAGAATATTTACTCACCCTCCAGATCAAAGTCAAAATTGAAGGAGTGAATCCTCTTGTGGTGCCATCTATTAGAGGAGTCTTAGAGCAAAGACGTACTTTACTTTCATGGTGCTCTGGTTAAACGAAAGACGCACCTTCTGACTTAATTTCGCATAACCATCGGCTAGTGAGCTTAACTTGTCTAAGTGTGATAAATAACAACTACAATTTTTAACCGTTTTAAATATATTTGATTTTAAGAATATATGCATGAAATTTTAAAACATTAAAAAAATAAACGGAAGTTAGTTTTAATTTTTTTTATGTAGTATGTATTTTTACTGAGACATACACAACTCGACTAAGAAGAATAAATATCAGAAACATTTCAGCGTTAGGTGAATAAACATTAGCTGATTATTCTACTCAATCGGTATTTTTTTTTTATTCTACTGCGTAGATGGCTGGTTCTTAGGAATTGCAAAGACTTAAATGACTTAACTAAGTTTTGAGGAATTTTAAGTAAGGTTCACATTCCCGCATATATGCTTATATATTTTCCATGTGAATATTCGTGGGAATAAACCTTATTTACATGGTACTATACTGTACCGCGCTTCAGGGTTCATGTTGATTGAGAGTCGATAATACAATCTCTTAAAAATCCTAAAATTTTTATTCGTAGAAATTTCTACAAAATATAGGCAATTCCAACTTATAAATCACATTCACCCAACTTAAATTCAGCTAATACAATAGGTAACAGCTACCAATCACAGGAGTCTCTAATACCTCAAGCAGACACGAGTTTTTATGCACTAAACAAGCATTCAAGACTCATAGTCTTCGCTAACTCTTTTATGATGGGCCGGAGGTATTTATACCCAACTTGGTGTGAAAATCTTAGAGTTTTGCCAAGTTTCTGGAAAGTTCTAGGCTATATAACGTAATATTGGTCCTACAGCTTCAATGATGGATTTTTTCAGAAGTATATCTAGTCTCTAAATCATTAAAAATGACGTTTTTTAATGTAGAATACGCCTTAATTGCAAAATGTTTTCCTACAGTCTGAATATTTCCAAATTATTTGAAACATTTTTAGACAAATACAAATAATTTTTATAAATTTATAACAATATTATCACTTAATGTGATTATATTACTCATATCGTCATCTAAACTGAATTTTTTCATTGTTATCTTACTTATTATATATATATATATATATATATATATATATATATATATATATATATATATATATATATATATATATATATATATATATATATATATATATATATATATATATATATATATATATATATATATATATATATATATATATATATATATATATATATATATATATATATATATATATATATATATATATATATATATATATATATATATATATATATATATATATATATATATATATATATATATATATATATATATATATATATATATATATATATATATATAAATATATATATATATATATATATATATATATATATATATATATATATATATATATATATATATATATATATATATATATATATATATATATATATATATATATATATATATATATATATATATAGCAACATTTGTTTTCAACTTTTTAAATTGCTTAAGAAATCTTAAGCCCTGGGTTAAGATTTTAGCAGGCAATCCTTTCATCTATTTTCTTCATTGTGTTTAGAAAACAATACTAATTTCAGTATTATTACTTCATTAAAATTTAAATTTGCTTATTGTTTAGATATAAAAAGTAGCTTTTTTATGTGGTCTGCAATATGCAGTATTATTTTATTATTTTACTACTTAAAGAAAATGACAACGTTTATAGTTATTTCCTCATGTTACGAAAATGTAAAAAAATCCATTAATATAATCCATCTAGAGGTAAGTTTGTATGATGTAAATGGATTCTAATGAAAATACTTTTCCTGTAATGAAAAGTGAACGAGATTGAAGGAATAATTCTTCCAATTCTGAAGGTGTTTACTAAGCAAATGATAAATAATTTGAGGAAGATCAACTGATGTTTGAAAATTTAAATACAATAATGCACTTCCAAACCAACTCTTTCTTAATAATGCGAATAGAAATTATTTTAAAGTAAGATATTTCTCTGAAAATTTGTAAAAGAAAGTTTATATTCTTGTCATAAAATTCACTGTAAAATAAAGTTGTTTCTAATTATAAATTATATTTCTAAAGCAGAGAAACAATTACACATCCAATGAATCTGAGAAATATACTTAATTTAAGTCTTACTTGGTATATTTCACAATTTAATATTGTTTAAAAATTAAGCATTTTTAATATTTCAATTTGTATATGAAGAAGAATGAATGTATTTGCATGTTGAGTTCGCTAAAAATTATAATTTTCGAAAGTTATATATTTAACTTAATTATATTTAACTATATTCAAATTTAACGATATTTAAAACTATATTTAAAATTATTTTTTAAATATAGTTTATTTAACTATATTTGAAATTAAAACAATTGAAAGAAAATTTGGCATTTTTGAGGTCCTGAACGTAAATATGATTTCATTTCTTATAGATAATCTAGTGTAAGACTAAATTTATGTAGCACTAACATATCTATAAAGACAGTTTAAATATTATCGAAAATTGTTAACATTTCAAAGCTTTAGAAAATTTTAAGACTGCTTGGGGGCTGGTTTGGTTTTTTTGTCATTCAATGGTCATTTTTTGCACATGAGGGCTGATTATACTGGGACTTACGGTTTAAAGTGGATTCCGAACCACTACAAACATCCATACCCAAGGTAGGATTTGAACCCACGAACTGTTGAACCGAAGGCAAGAGCGCTAACCATTCGGCTGCCAGCTCGGCTACTATTTGGGGGCAATGCTTAAAATATAATTTTAAATTTCACAACAAACTGCGTTTAACTAATATAATGTTTTGAGTAATGTAATTCTATCTGTAAATTCTATAATATAAGAAATTTTTATATCACTTGCTCGTATTATTAAAACTTAAATTTTAATTAGTTTCATAAAACACCGTGCAGAAATCCCAAATAGAAGCTTTTTAATTGATAACTTCCATTTATTGTTAACAATATAAATTTGTTGAAAGTATTAACGTAGGATACATACATTTTTAATAACATTAAATATATTAAGATAATGAAAATGAATTTAAAGTTCTTGACATTTGGTGAGTAATAAAAGAAGAGAAATATCAAATTTCAAATTATAAATGGAAAACTTAATATTACTGTTTTAATATGGTTGAGAAGATCTATAAGTATTATTTTTTGAAAAAAATGTTATAAGATAATTATAAATGCTGATTATATGTATAGGAGGTGTCTTATGTGCGAGATGTTTATAGAAATAGTCTTCTAAAATTATCCTTGAATGTAATTAAAAAAATTTAAATAATTTTATTATTCAAGCTTTTTCCAGTTTTTAAAATTTTTTTGACATTAACTAGCTCACATCATAAAACTATTTAATGATAAGAAATTGAAGAATTACATTATATCTGAGAAATTTAATTATGTAATTACAGCAATTTTATAATAAAGAAGCATTCTAATATCTTTATTTGCCTCAATTATAAGAAGCTGTAAAAATATCTAAGTTATTATAAATTATTTGTAATAAAACTTTTATAATTTTTTGCATGTTTTGTGGTTTGTTTTCCTCTTGTAACTTTGAAAATGCGTGTTTTTGAATATATTTAAGAATGATTTTAATAGAGTTTTGGTTTTATTGAAGATTTTGTGTCTCCTCAGATTTAATAGTAAAGTTATCTCCGAGTATTATTACTCGTGCAATAAATATACTCAACTTATAACTACTGACAATGTTTATTTTGAATTTGAATCTAAAAGAGCCATTTTTTTAATAACAATTCATGAATTCGAATACCATTTTAGATGTTAATATTTACCATAGTTTGTACTTTGTATCCATTTTAGAAATATGAATCCTGATTGAATCAGAACTCTTTCGTGCAATTATAGAACATAAGCAGATAATTGCAAAAATAGTCTAAGGACTACTTTGCTTTTCAATTCCAAATGATCTCAATTTATATATTCACAATCCCCAATCTATTAGAAAACCTAATCCCAATTAATATATTCATATTAATATTCAACCCAATTAATATATCAACTAACCCTAGACACAATCCCAATTAATTCATTCTTTTAAGCAACTTCGATTAGTATCAATTTTGGTGTGTTTAAATCAATCACGCGATACCAAATAATAGAATCTTTTTTCTCAAATATTTTAGGACCATTAAGTTTTAGTTGCTTATATTTTACAATTTTATTAATTCACCTATTTGCACATATCCATCAATTATATTAAATACATCCGAAAGCGGACATTTGTTAAAAATATTTTGCATTTTAAAGAATGAGAAACAAAACTAATTTTATTTCATATTATTCAAGTTAAGACTTTTATAAAATGAGACCAACCAAAGATAATTATTATGTAGGTCAGTAATTTTCTTCTTTTAAGTTTTCATCAAAAGTTTTAACATTTCTTTAATTAGATGTAATTATTGAAGATTTAATTACAGTTTGGTAACAAAATTTCGGATGACTCATAATTAAAGAAATTTTAATCTCTTTTACATAGAAAAATTTCTATTTTATCATTTGTTACTTTTATTTGTTTTTCCATTTAATTATTTTTGAGCAGTTTGAAGAAAAACACTCTCTCTCTATTTCTGACTACTGTTTTTACTAGCTCTAAACATCTTAATTAGAACTCATTCCTTATTCTTGAATTTTTAATTTTTTTACAATTTGATTTTTTCACAATTTTAAAGTCTTAGATAACTAGGTTATTATTTTTAATCATGCTTAAAATAAATTTCAATTCTAATTTATTCTAAAAAATATTATGCTGCATATTATAAATAATTCTAGAAATGAATTAATATTTTTTAAATTAGAACAAAAATTAAGTTGTGGCTAAAATTATTAAACCAGTTCTATTTGATAAGTGTGGCTTGTTTGATTTATGAATTCAATTAGGAATTAATTACATGTACCGAATAATTTATTATTCATCAAATTGTTTATGATTTGTTTTTAAAATTTATGCCTTTATGAACATTTTTAATGAAAATCACATTTTTAAGTAATTTTTGATGATTTTGTTAGGTTAAAATCTGTTATGTGTAATGTATTATTTCATTTAAAAATAAAAATTTGGAAACAGTATTAAGAAAAATGTATCCAATGGGCAAAATTACATCGAATTACGTAAAGATCTTGCAAAGAATGAAATATTTTTATTATCAGGGTTTATAAATAGATTCGGTATTTTATCAGGCATTATAATCTAAAGCGAGTGGCATTATACAAACCATATAGCTTGAATATATTGTTAGAAAAGTCAAATTTAACATTGTTTCCTACAGTTTTTCAAAATTACTGCAAGAAAAAAATTGGTTTGAAAATAGCAGTAAATAATTATTAATTTCTTTTTCAAATCATAATTTTTCCTTGAAAGCTGGGTAGGTATTTTCTGCTAATAAAACGGCTCTAAAAACTTGCAGGCTTGACGCACTTGTGATATAAATAATATGAGCTATACACTCATTATTTGACTATTATAAGGAAGATAGCTAAATATTTGCAGTAAATGAGCCAAAAAATTCAGGGTAGAATTTTTTCAAACTGATTTACAACACAGAAAATGGCAAAAAAAAACACATGCATTTTTGTACGCAAATGTGGAGCATTAGTTGCCGAAGTTCACAGAGTTTTGAACCTCATGGAAGAATTCCGCTGCAGAGTGAAAATGAATTCTTATTGGATGTTCAAAAATAGGTGCTACACGATTAACTTTTTTAAAATTAAGTTTAAGTAAATACCACGGGTGCAATGGTCTGGAGAATATTTCCTCCCCATTCAAATTAATGTCAAAATTGAGGGAGCGGATCCTCAGGTGGTGCCATCTTTCGGAGGAGTTATGAGGAAAAAGTCGCACTTTCACTTTCATGGTGCTGTGGTTAAATGAAAAGAGCAACCATACAAAGGACTTATATTCGCATAGCCAGACGGCATAGAGAGCTTGGCTTGTCCAAGTGTCATAAGTAACAACAACAGATTAGATAATGCCTCCTTGCCATATGTGAATATGGCCCACTATCTGTGAAAAGTCCTTCATTAAAATGCCTTACAGCAACTATTGTAAAGCATTTAAGGGCGTTAGATAGTCCACTGTTTGATGTAAAACTATTAGATAAGTTATGGAAGTAGTTTATTTACTTCCTCTTCTGTGCTACAGCCAGGTCAAGCTAAGGTCGTCTCAATAAGATTTCGGCATCTTGCCCTGATAAACGCCATTGTCCTCCCCTTTCCAGCACCGATCTCTGGACAATCCTTTTTCAACGTTGTATAACCAACCATCTAGTGTGGGGTCATTCTCTGTTTCGGGTTCCATCTAGTTTAAAATAAGTCACTTTTCTGGTTAATTTGCTGTTGCTCGATCTGTAGAGGTGACATAACCATTAAGAAAGCTATTAGCTTTAAAATTTATTTACAGAATTTAATAATTTTTAAAACCTTTACATATATTTATATTTGAAATTAATAATTATATCGAAGTCAACATTGTTAATTCAATTTTAATATTTACAGTATTTTTATATTTAGCATACAAACGAAGCAAAAAAGAAAAAAATCTTACTATCATTAAAGTTTCGGAGGATATAAAGCTACATATAACATCGGACAATGTCATCCTTATCCACTCGGAAGCAATAAAAGCCAAATAAGAAATGTAAGGAGATTTAGATGCTTCTAAAAACCACGTGACAAATTAAAAAAATAAATAAAGCTAACCGTAAAGTAGTTTTACAGCGTAAGGCGGTAAAGTTTATGTAATTAATACGGTTGTATAAAAATAAAAAAACTAAATCCCTCTCTAATCCTTCGGTAATGTGTCATTTATCATTGGAGAGAATAGGAAGTAGACAGACTTGTTTTTTGCCAAAAAAAAAAAGAAGCTTATACCCTTTTTTTTCTTGAGTTCCCTTATTTGCCTTAGATATGCTCATTCATACTCTTTATTCTTGCGTATCGCAAAATAAAAACTTTCAGAAGCCGATATCAATCATGGAAGTTTGAAACATTACAGGAATAAAGAAAACCTTCCGCTGCAGAGCGAAAGATGGTTACTTTAAATTTACACATCACCAAAATATTTTTGGAGCATTTCTGTAGTTGAATGCATTATAACGCGATGTAGGTTCGTATAAAATTCTTATTTTAGCAATTTTATCGAGAGAATTTTTCATTTTTCGACAATTTTGAAAAAATATGTGAAACTTATGGTATATTCACCATGAAGTAAATACTTCGTTTTGATTGATGTGATTGGGTGCTCTTTTAACATTTTGAAATATATTTTTTAGACATAACAGTGACTGAAGACGTATTGGTTGTATATTCAGAAAAAAACAAATTAAAATCCTTTGAACTCATTACAAACATGTCTTAAAATCATACTATTATGATGTATGATAGAAACTTGAATAATTTTCATGCAAAAGTGGGAAGAAAAAAATGTATCCTTTCTTGATTCTTGAAATTGTTTTTAATATTGAGATTGGAATAAACAACAATAAACTGAGTATTCTAGAAATGTTCAAAATTTATTCTTTAAGTTATATGTGTGAACTTAAAAGCCATGTTAGACGAAAAAGTTAAATTATAATTATTTTAAAATTAATATAGATGTATTTTACACAATTTTTGAGGTTTATTCTAAATTTGCTTACATTGAAATTTAGAATAAAAACGCATATATAAGTACATGCTGTTAAATAAATATTTTAGAATAAACATGAAATTAATGTGCTAAATTTAGCAGAAAATGATTGTTACGTACATGAGAATTTTACCTTCGAAATATCTTATTTTCAGGATATAATCTGAAATAATAAACAGTTAAAAAAACTCATTTTAGTAAATTAAAAATGCATGAATTTTATGATAATACTTAATGGATTTAAATGCTGCATTCTTAATTAGCATTTTATAATTAATTGTCCAACAATAAATATAAAAATTAAATTTCACCGGATTAACGTTAATTAAAATATTAATTTGTGTTTCAAATAATTTTATTTGTTGGATACTAATGAAGTATATTTTATTAAAATGTTTAATTTTAATGTCTCGTAATTTAATAGAAATGTTCAAAATCTCCGATTTTTTAGATTTGATAAATTCAAAGATATCGAGATTTCCATCCTATGTTTTTAAATTATTTGTGATTTTTATGTATGCCAAATAGAATTATTACATTTGTATATCATAACTAAAATAATTTGTTTCATAGAGTTTAAATCTAAATATTCGATGATATTTTTAAGAAACCAAATTTCCTATTTTTAGAATACTAAGAAACTTGCTTTACATATCTAAGTATTAAGTAATATTTTAATGAACTAATTTGTTTTTCATTGTTTCTTACTCGCTAGTGAAGACAACAGTATCGTCATATGTCCAAAGCTTTCAGGATAGTTTTGTTAGTTAGTTATAGCTTGAAAAATAAATTTCATGTTTCATTTTATTCCATATAATATTAATTTGAAGTATAATTACCTATTCTACGTCAGTAAATGTAGATGCTTTCGATAAAAATGCACATAATGCAACGTAGTTAATTTTTATATCATCGTAATCAGATTATTAAATGGAATTCATTAAAATATTTTCTACACACTCGCGCGTTTCATTCAAAAATACTTTCTGATATTTTAAATATTTAAATACATTTTAGATACTATTCAACTTTATAAATTGATATTATGATTTTAAATGAAAATTCCATCAGTAATTGATTCGAATGTTCTTATAATTTAACTGTTTCAGATGTTTTATTTTCTATACAAAATGCCAATTTGCTTAAAATTAGGTAATTATTTTCCTTTGCATCGAATGGGAAAGTATTATTTGTAATATAAATGCATTATTAGCATAGAGTAAAGTTAATTTATTTCAGAAAGTTAATGTTAATTACCTCGGTTTGTTTACATCAAGAAGTTGCGATAATATTTTATTACATTTATAAATGTCTCTTCATAATATTTAATAAAGAACTAATACATTAAAATTTATCAATTTATTTCTTTAGTTGGATGATTACTATATAACTTCTTCTTACTTACTTAAACTATCAATTTAAAGTATGTAAGGAATGTATTTTACATTTTACGCTATTTCAATTTCTTTTATTTGAATATATCTCTCTGAAAACAAAAATTTGCTTACTTGTTTTAAATTAATTTAAATCTATTTTAAATAATTATTTAATTCAATTTTTTCATTTATTTAATGATCCATTCAACTTTACCATCTAAGCCCTCTTTTTACAATTTTATGAAGTAAAATGTGTTCAAAAATTGAGTTTGCAAAATAGATCACCAAATAATGCAATTTTATTATAAGTAAAAAATAAATATTCTGAGCGCGAGAAATTCTCTTAGGTTTCAAGTGTTTTTTAATATTTCTATGTTTTCAGTTAAGAAAGTGGTAAAAGAGGAATTAAAAATATCTTATGGACTGAATGTATGAAAATGAATATGTAACCCATGGGTATAATGGTTATGTTTTTAAAGATGAAAATATTTGTTGCTAAATATTTTATTGAAAACATTTATTGCATGCATAAGAAATATGATTTTTAAAAAGTAATGAAATGGTAACTAAGACAGCTTTATAAGATTGTTTAATAATAAAATTTGAGTTACTTTTTGTATGATGTAAAATACTAATATAATGTATATCCTGATTGTCTTTCATGGAAACTATTACTACTTCTTACCAAATATTATATAGAAGGCATAGATTAGTGAAAATACCTGAAAAAACTAATTAAATTTGCAGTAGAAAAAGGAGTAAAATAAAAAATGAATGCTTAAAATGAAATGATACAAGTATTTTTCTCACTATTTTTTAATAGATCATTTCAAAATTCTTCAAATAAGAAATTTCTGAGATTATTTTGAAACTTCTTAATCCAAAAAATATAAAGATGAAAAGTAAACAAAAAAATATCTGCTTTCTGAATTTCTTGCCGAGTATTTCATTTTATAATATTGTTGAATGAATTAGTCTCTTAGCAATGGTAATTTCATTGTTTTTTTATAAACAGGCTTTTCTTTCAGTGTAATTAAAAATTATGAATAAATGTGCCAATAAAAACTTATTCACTTTTCTTTGAATCGTATGTAGTTTCTATTATAATACCATTTTTAAATTTCTTGCAAATGCTTTGATTTTTCTTCCAATTCCCTATTTGGCTTTTGACGAAACAAAACATCATTTTTGCAAAATCGTAAAAATTTGCTTTCATCCGATGAAAATATAATCATTTAAAGATTCTTATCTATAGAGTTCTTATCTATAGCCAATTTTTTATCTGTAGAGTCTTATGAAAAATTTAATATTTATATTGTATTTTGCTTATTTATGTATGGGTCAGTTTTTTCTAATTAAGTGTACGTAATACTTAATTAGAAAAAACTGGTCCATATATAAACAGAAAATAGACCGAAGTTATTTGCTTAAGGAGTGATCTTGCCTCCCAATATCTCGCTTCCTCCGTTGAGCAGTAAACAGCCCCACAAAGGGGCGGATGGTTTCAATAAGAAATTACTTAAGTCCATTACTTCTCCAAAGCCGCAGAGTGGACAAATAGGAACAGTAAGAATGTCCAAGCTCTTCAAATGAGAGGATAGGCAGTCATGTCCTGTTGTTAGACGAAAGGTGTCAATCGCATTTTGTCTTGGTCAATCAAGAATAAGAGCAGGACCTAAATTACTCTAGTGTTTTTGAGCTATACGAGTGTGTAGGTCCCGTGAGGCATTAGAAGCAAATAGATGCTTTAGAAATAGTTTAATCTTCGAATACGAGAGGGCGTGGAAAGATGTTGAAGAAGGTCTGGCACCTTTCTTTGCAAGGACATCTTCTTGCTCACTGCCCCATAAGCAACAGTGGTCAGGCACCCACTGGAGAGCAATTTACTTCCCTCTCAAAGCAAGAGTTCTCAGAGTTGGAGCTCTAGCCAAAATTATAGATCTCTTTGCTGCAGAAACAGGCAGATCTACGTGGAAGTGGATTTATATCACTCCCCGAGTGGAAATTTTTTGTTCTACCAATAGATGAATAGTTTTTAAATTAAAATATATAGTGCATAAACAGTTTTATCTAATATGAACCCTTTTAAAATGCAATTTTTGAACGCATATGTACTTACAAATTCTTTGCTCTATTTTGAATGCAAGAAAAGTATTAAATCTGTGGTGATGCAATATCTATTTTATAGAAATTATCTCTCCCTTCGTTGGCAACGTCCTACTATATTT
Source organism: Latrodectus hesperus (assembly GCA_037975125.1). Lineage (NCBI taxonomy): Eukaryota > Metazoa > Arthropoda > Arachnida > Araneae > Theridiidae > Latrodectus > Latrodectus hesperus. Next base: position 72,369,865 of record CM075851.1, on the reverse strand, counting down.
TTGTATGTACAATATCTCGTTCTAAAAGAAGTATTCCTGAGTGTGGTTTATTTATGTATTTTATGTTGTGTATAATAAATGACGTATAAAATGTTATACTGTGAAATCTATTCTCCAGAGCTGGTGACCTCTTGGGCTAGAAATAGGCTCAAAATTTCGAATATGTTAAATTTCGAAGGCGTTTTTTCTTTGCTTCCATGCCTGTTGCGGTAAAAGCGGAAGCTTGCTGCCTCGAGGGAGTGATTTTTTTGTTGTCTTTGGTCGCCTATTGTCTTTCTTCATATTATTTTAAACTACTATAGACTAAAAACGAATCACATTTAGATAGATAAAATAAGAATTGAAAGTTCTAAAGATTTTCCAAAATTATTACTTAAGTTAATTCTTTCTCACTTGATGAAATTAAACAAACGTTTTATTTTATCCAAGCCACCCGTTCAAGCATGATTTTGACGTTTAGAGCCTGTAAAACTTAAGATTGCTAAAAAAAAAAGAATTTAAAAATATGATTGAGCTTGTTATTTGTCGTCTTTCTCGCAGTAACATGTACAGTCCACTTTATTTGATACCGAAAAATAGTGAGGAGTGGTGACCAGCTAGGGACTAGAGACAGTTAAATCAAATTACTCCTATAAACCAATGTCTCTTACTTTACTTACAAGATTTCACACAGAAATTTCATAACGCCATCATAATTTCAAAGGTTGACTGACTTACTTAAAGCATAACATCAGATTACTGTGCATCTTGATGATATCTATAAAACCATAATAATAACTCGGTATGGGTTATATGAGTTCTCTTTCATGAACTGTGGTCTTTGTGTATCTGTGTAGACTTTCCAAAGATTTATGGAAGAAGTCATTCGTAGACTTAATTTCTGTTTTGAATTCATACATGATATGCTAGTGCTAATAAATCTGATGCTTCTTTCTAACTGGTAGAGCCCAATTCATGGACTAGGTACAGGGAAGCATGTTGGTGCAACAACAACTAATAAAGCTGAGCATAAAAATAATCTGCAAATACTATTCCAGTGTCTTAAAGATTCCGGTTAAAATCTTTAGACACTGGAATATATCTTAAGATTTTATCGGCTTCGAAATATGTTTTTAGAGCCTGTGAAGTTTACTTTTTGGTCATGTTATTAATAAATCCGGATAGAAACCTTTATCTGATCGCGTTAAAACTATCCTACAGCTTAGTAAACCTCCTGCTAAATACTTAAGACAATTCCTAGAGAGTTGTTAAAATTTTATCATTCCTTTATACCCAAATTTACAGAAATCCAAAAACCTTTAAGTTAATTTTTTGCAGAGAAATAACCGAAACGCTAAAGCTGAGCTAATATGGACAGAAAAAGCCTTTATTGTTTTCGAGAAATGTTAAGAAATTTGGCAATAGGTTGTCTTTTACATTTTCATACTCCAAGAGCTAACTTGGCATTACTAACCGATTGGAATAATCGAGCGGGAGGCACCTTACACAAAGTTAAGCCTGAGTGTGTAAATGCTTGATACGCAAACATTTATCATTTACACAGAACACAAGCCTCTATCATTTTCATTTGCTCAAAAAATGATTCCAAAACTTCACCTTGACGTTTGAGGCAACTTTATTTTATATTGCAATTTTCCACCAACATTCGATGTGTCAGGGGAAAATGATTTTATAGTTGATGCTTTGTCCAGGGTAGAATAAATATCTCTCCCTTGTACGATCGACATAGAAGCTTTGGCTGACTCACAGGTGGTTGATCTCTATTTAGAAAACAATTCGAAACTGCTGCTTTCAAAAAAGTACCCCATTCCAAATTCTGACACTTTTAGTTTGTGATACTTCATTTGCAAATATTTGATAAATCGTGTCTTCCATATGATGCATATTTGTTTTTGAGAACATTCATGGATTGTAAAATAACGGTATTTGAGTGACAAAAGGTATTATTTTGCTTTGTTATGTATGGCCAAATATGCATAAAGATATAAAACTATGGTGTCGCGTGTGTACACGAAGGTCTATAGGCATACAATAGTCTATATCATATACTGTAACGTGATTTTACGTTACTTGAGGTTCTGTTTAAGCATGTATATATATAGACCTTGTTGGCCCCTTGCCAACTTGTCATTGTTTCATTAACTGCTTATATCATTTTACTCGTTGGGCAGTGGTAATTTCTTTGCCCGATATAATTTCGTATACTGTTTTTGAAGCATTTTTGTTTCACTGATTTGACTGGATTGAGAGGTTTAGTATTCCAATTGGTATTACTAGGTACCAGGGAGGACAATTTGAATCTTCTCTATTTTGAGCTTTTGCTTCACTCTTTGGTATTTAGATTCATCGAATTTCTGCAGACAATCCAGAACACAATGGTATGATTAAAATGCTATACGCACCATAACAGGGTTGATACAATCCCTACAGTTCTTTTGGGATAACCATCTGCTTATAGAGAAGATCTGAAGGCTTAAGTTACTGAGCTGGTGTGCGGGGAGGGGAGCTTCGACTGTCTGCCAACTTCTTCGACGATACAGCTCTTACTTTCTTGACTCCAGCTTTTATCGTAAAGCTGCACTTCGTAATTCAAGATATACGCCCAAGTACTGTCTTCTCGCCTTCCTAAAACCAAAATCTATATTATCCAAAATCTTCGAGACTTGTAGCCATGTTTTTCTTCAGTATGAGGCAATACGATAATCCTGCAGCCACACTATGATGGGCCCCTTTGAAGGTTATCACTCAGGTTATACCTAAAGAACTACGTCATTCTAATTCAAGTTTGTGAAAAGACTGTGCCAATTGACAGACTCAAACCTGCGAACAAACGCATTTATTGTTTGATGGCAGTAACTGCACAGATATTTTTCCACATTCAACTCTCACACGTATCAAAAATACACTGACTCGTTCTGGAAGAACTATACATTTTCTGAACCGATTCGTCTTTACTTTTTGTAAACTAGGAGGTGACTAAAGTAGTGACGCAATGTCTATTTTTTATAGAAATTTTCTAGTCCTTAGTTGGTAACATCCAACTAGGTTTTTGTATATATATATATATATATATATATATATATATATATATATATATATATATATATATATATATATATATATATATATATATATATATATATATATATATATATATATATATATAGTATTTAATATGTGTTGTGTGTAATATAAATGCTGCATAAAATATTTCGCCGTGCAATCCATTCTTCAGAAATTTTACGTAACATAACATCGAAATTAGTTAGCTGGAAAATTAGTTCTTATACAACAGATTCCCTTAAATAAATACGTTCTATAAAATGAATTTATTTAATCAAATTATTATCACTGAAATATAGTTCATTCCTTTATTGTTTCAGTTCAAGACTAATAATTTGTAGATGCAAATAATTTTTGCATAAAATTGCATTCAACATCAGTCTAATTTTCATCAGTAGAATTGATAATCAAGTACCTTTCTCTTTCTCCGTAAATTGAGAGGTTCACTAAATAAATACAACGCTTATAATGGAAATGCAATCATTGTGGAATTCAGAAAAGTCATTGAATCAAGAAAAATCAATATATTGATATTAGTTAGTAATAAATTAGTCTTTCATATCTAATACTTGTTTAAAAAATACTAATAACGCTTTTCTTGCAAATGCAAAACAAAAATGACTGTCCTTTTCTATTATCTATTTGTCTTTTCTCTGTGCTTTATTTCAAAATATCAAAGCTTTATTTTATTGAAACTTTCCCTTTCATATTATCAAGAAGTATGAATTTTTTTTATAAGAAGATTACAGATTAAAGAAGGAAAACTTTTTGAATATTTACAAAAACAAAATTCTTAATAGAAATGTCAAATCTTAGAAAAATAAAATTAAAGAAATATAATAATTATTATAAAATGTTTGATTTATAAAACGTTTTTCATTCATATGATATAAAAATATTTTTTTATATGTTTGTTATATATATTTTATCAAATTATTAAATTTTCAAAAAAAAAAAAAAAAAATTCGAGCTACAGAAATGAACAGTGAAATACAATAATCAAAAACGAGAAAAAAAAATAATGAAACGAATCAGAACTATTTATTTTTAAACAGTTTTGAAACATGTTTGTCAACAACTCATTTTTGCAAAACGAATTTCACTAACGGACGATTTTTTGCTTTTGCTTTTTTTTGAATATTAGTGAAGAAGCAAACGATGGGACGCGATTTTTCTTTTTAAATCATCGGAATGGCAACAGTTTTTCTCATAAAATTCTGCTCACTTTTGTTCAATCTTGTTTTTAGTTTTTTTTTCTTTCATTCTTAGTAGTTGAGTCAATTTATTTTTTGCCTGAAAGAGTTCCTACCTTAACGAAGGTAGTTTACTTAAAAAGGGGAAGCTAGAATCTTTGAAGGGAAGAGAAGAGGCCGCGGAAGTTTCAATTTGTATTCCACGGGATCGGAAAAGAATTGCTCTTGTGATTGTTTATTCGAATTCCTTCTTTTGATGTTCTTACAAAAAATATTCTCGAGAAAATAAAGTGAAAGTACATGAAAATTGATTGTGAGTACTTCAAAAAATAAAAATAATATTTTTCTGGCTAATATAGAGTAAATAGTTTCATAATAACAAAAATCTTCTAATGATAATAACATAAACATTTTATTTATGTGAATCTAAAAGAAATACACATTCAGATCAACAAAAAGGGCAATAAACTCTCCCATGTTAATTTTAACATTTCTTTAAGAAAGTGCCAAACGTAGAAAGATCATTTATGTAGATTTAATTATGCAAACATGGATATTTTTGATGTAGCTAAATAGAAATAAAATTTAAAACTATAAAATACAATCTAATGTTGAGAGATAGAAGTATTAATAACAGAAGAATTCCCCCAAATAAGTAATTTATGAAAGAATTTCGATATTAATATTATTGGATATACCAAATACATATTAAGAAGAATTGCTTAGATTAAGCAGCCATTGCAGTCTAGGAATTGAAGCCACCATTTCTTTTGAATAGCAGACAGGTTTAATGCCAGTTTTGCTCATGATAAAAAAGCTGCATGTTGCCTTCATAATTTACTGTATCAAATTTTGTTGATTTGGATGTTTTCAAGTTTATTCTTTTACATTATATAAATGCCGTACTTGATTTGTGAAAATATTTTCATGATCGTGACCCATATTAGGGGTAACATAAGGTCTTATATTGTTAGGTGAAAACTAAACGTATCAATATCAATATTTTAAGATAGTTACTGATATATTGATTATATTTTAAATGTTTTTTTATATATCAAAACAGTTGAAATGAATTTTAAGTTTATATGATTTAATAGTGCCATGCCTTTTTAGATGTATGGTTATGAATGAGTTAAATTGTAAAATTTTTATTTATTAAATTAAAGTTTTAATTTTTATTTATGAAATTATTTTATTATAGTTGCGTCATTTCTTACTTCTTATAAAATTAAATAATTCTGTGGTGTTATATTTCTAAAATATTTTTTTCTGACACACTTTTCAGAGTATATTATAACTTTAAGAATTTTTTTAATTAAAAATGTTTACATTTAGTTCAGATTAATATTAACAGAACTGTAAACTGTTGTACATTCTATTTACACACAAACTTTGGAACCTTCTTTATATTTATAATATCTACCTCATTTATTTTTTAAGGTGTAATTGTAAAAAATGTTCGATATTTTTGAAATTATTTAATAGATTTTTAGCCCATGTTACAAGTCCGATGTTCGATCTACGAGCTGGGTAAAGGTAAATTCTTTCATCTCTTAAGTGGGTTGATAAACTGAGTACTGAGTATGCTTTGGAACTAAACACTGTGGGTGTCACGTTAGGCATGATCATCCAAAAGGAAGATATGTTTCGCACTTCAGAGCCATCGCTCAGGAAATCACATATGGACACTCTAGGCTTTGGCCCACATATAGGCTGTCATACCATATGTTTAGTCTAGTTATATATATTTTATAGTTTTTATAAGAAATCTAAAAAAGAGCATATATTTCATAAAAATGATCAGTCTGTTCTAAAAAGTTTTATATGAAAATGTTTTGATTATATCATGCACACATTCTTAAATACAGTTTAGATAAATGCAACAAAACAATCAATATCCTTGTTTTGCATTTGAACTGGAATGAAAATTGCTTGAATGAGAAAATCAAATATTTAATTTCAGAAATACAAGGAAAATAAAAAAAATATTTAAAAGGAATTTGTACTTCAACATACTAAGGTCATTTAAATGTAATGTAAATTTAAATTTATAATATTTATCAATTAATGATGCATTAATAATTTGATATTAAGACATTATATGAACCAGAAAATGTGATGTTTAAGAATTATATAGTATATAAGATTATACTTATGTATGCAACACAAAATCATTTCTTTAAATTATAAACAGTGTTTTATTATAAGGATTATTTCCTTTCAAATTTTTATTCATTTTCTTAAGAGCACAGCTTATTTTATTACTTCACTTATAAATGCATTTTATATTTCGTGGAGGGGGACTCACAATACATGATTTATAAATAAAAAAATTAAATTTGTTTTCTTTTATTGAGAGCTGCAATAAGATATATCTTAATTAATAAAAAAAGGTGATTGAAAAGATATATTTTTTGGAAACTTGGCTTAAGCAAGTGGCAACGATAAGATCAGAAAATGCAGTTTTCTATGTAAAATCATCCTGATTGAGAAATAAACACTGTAAGCGGCAAGTTGGAAGCGACACCTAGCGGATAGGAGCGAAACTGTAAGTGCCTGAGAAAGAAGGATTTGAATGTCGCAAAGCATCTTTAGAGCTTTTAGTATTTGGTACATGCAAATGAGTTTCAAGCAACCGGGACGAAAATGACGGAATTTGTAAAAGCATTATGCGATTAGGTTCAGAGTAAAGTCAGAATGAACGATTGATTTTTGATATCAAGGAGCTAGATTTTTAAATCAGATAACATACGATTTTGGACTGCTAATTTATCCCTGTTAATATCTTTCTATGTCTGCGTAAACTTTTACATCTTTAATATTTATGTATTCTATACTCGATAAAAAGGATAGGATGTTATTAAAAACTATACCATTTCACAAGACAATGAGATGGTCAATGGAAACAGTTAATTTATTTAATCTAAAATAAGTTTTGCATAAAAAGTAATGAAGGAAAATTATCAGAGATTAAAAAAATAAAAATTATCTTGCTTTTTTCTAATCAAAATATGTGCAGAATTGTATGAGATTATTTCCATACATATATATCCTAAATATTGGTAATTCCCATGTAGGATATATTTTTTAATTTTAGAATGACTAAAATTTACTGCGTTATATTCAATAATAGTTAAAAGTAAGAATATGATACGAAATTATGCACACACAAAGCTGACGCAGAAATTATATACAAATGAAAACACAGTTTTCAAAACTGTGTGTGAAAGTATTATATTTTTTCAATTATTTCTATAATTTTATACTAAATATATATTATATAAATTAAAAAAAGATTTTTAAATAATGAAACTTATCTATTTTCGTTCTACTCATAAATTTTTGAATATTGTTATTTTCTGCCTAACAAATCACAGAAAAACATATCAACAATTATTTAAAATTATTAAGTAAAGGGATAAACATCTTTCAATCAAATCCATCCTTATACTTACTGAAGTTTAAAAAATCTGACGCACTTTCTGCAAAAAAGTAAGATGAGACATTTCTATGTTTGGTGTAATTTTAATTTCTTGAAGTATTAAAATTTTAAGGTAAATTTTATTATTTTTGAATAATATGAGCTTATTATACAATTTAAATGAGTACTTATATGTGAAATAGACATACTGGAGTGTTTTGCAGAGTATTTATTCAGTCAATTGTATATTTTATGAATAAAATTTGTAGCATTGTGATTCTGGAAATTAAATTAATTAAAATTGATATTTTCTTTTATAAAAGAAAATAAAATATCAGGGTTGCAAAAAAAAGTTAAGTAATTATTCCTTTTTGGGGGTCAGCTAATAAACTTTACTTCATGTTGATTTCCTTGAATCGAATGGGAAAGTTTATGAAATTTCTAAACATATTTGTTTTACAATCTGTTTTGATTTAATCTTATTTAATATTTTTTATTTCTAGCTTAGCCTATAGAAACTAAACCTTCAGAGCAGTAACAGTGTTATCGTGTCTTTGTTATCTTGAAGCAACAGATTTTCAACAGTCGACATTTTGCACAAGATCTTTGAAATCGTTTTGAAATTTGGCGACAAGGTAAAACTTCTCTAGTAAGTGTATATTAATTATTGTTTACGGTTATCAATATGAGTATATTTCTCATAATTTCTTATTGGGGTTTTGTCGTGTTTAAAATTTTTAAGAATTTTAGATCATATTTAAATGTTTCCATTCAGTTACATCTGTGGTATCCAAGTAAAAAAATTTCAATAACTTATAAATATTCTTATTGTAGAAAATATCCGCATTCACTGAATTAAAATTTTCTCTGAATAATTATTAGTCAGATTATCACACTTTTGTTAAAAATTTCATTGAATAATTTTAACTTTTAATAACTTTTATCTTTTTAAATTTATTTATTGTTTGCTTTAAAATGTTCATAGAAACGAAATACAAGACTTTCAAAAACTAAAAAAACGCAATCTTAACATTAAAATTATAAGTCAGTTATTTGAGATTAACAAATTCTTGTGAGGAACACATGTGTCTCGTAGCTTATTGATAAAAATAAAAAGATGGCGTCAGAATCACCAAATAATGACTTTATTAGGATAAAAATGTAGATAACTTTTGACTTTATACGAAAAAAACTGTAGATAAGAAGAGTAGAAAAGGCACACAACAATAAAAATATTTTAAAGAAGTACTTATTTAAACTTTTTTTTATATGTTTCAACGAAGGAGATTCCTAAATAACTTTGAAGTACTCGTAAATATACTTGTACTCGGCGGGACCAACATGCAAGGTTTGGCTCTGGAAAGCTGCCTTAACCATTGAATCATTTTAAGTCAATTGGTAATACATTCTTAATATTTTATTTTTATCTATTTATAAACATTTTCACTCTTTTAAATACAATGAATGCTCGTTTTCAAGAACTTTTAGTTTAAGAACTCTCACACAATTTTACGAATTAGTGCTGATTTATAACCAATTTTCATGGACATGGATGTTAATTTTAACTTCCATTTAAGAACCAGAATTTTCTAAGATCTATTTTTTGAGGACTGCACAGGTGCTGTATAATCCAGGAATCCAAATTCTAAGATTGGCGATTTTTTGGCAGATTTTTCTTATGTATCTGGCAACTTCGTTTTTATTACGTCATACATATAGAGACCTATAAGAATTATGGAGAAAATTCTATTTTGGTAACCCTAGTATTTACGTCATCGCGCATGTCACTATACGTCATCTCGCCAAAATTTCTTCCTCGTCAAAAAATTCAGAATTTGGAATCATGGATTATACGGCACCTATGCCTTCAGGCCTTTTTTGCCTTTTTTTATATTCTAATTTTTTCAAATTTTATAGTTGGAAAACTTAGATCGATCTTTTTATTAGAAAATATTGTAAATCCTTTGAATTGTGGATAACTAATTTTACTACTGATGTTGAATACCTCATTTTTTAGAAATACTTCGTATGGAATTTCTTCCACCTAATCTAATTCACATTTTACTACTGTTGCATCAGTGTATAATTAATAGCTTCAAAAGAGTAAGAGTACTTTATGGCATTTGCTCTCAAATCAAATATAAAAATGTAATTCCGCCGGAATTAAATTGTCTTATGAAACTTAAGCAGTGCACATTCCAATCTATGCTTGGAATTATGTTGGAGAAAAATGCAAGATTTCATTAGAGAATCAGCGAAACTGAAGAAATTCACGTCATTTATCTGATGATTGAATGAAGATGTTTTCTCATCTACGATCTTTGACAATGAGACCAATTGGAGATCGAAATTTTATTTCAAGATGTTTGAATGTGGACACATAGATATAATTATTAATATAAAGTATCTGATTATTTAATAATCAAGAATAAAATGTATGAGATTAAAAATAAATTTTTATTCATCAAGAAAGAAGAGTAAGATTCGATGCTCCTAGCTGCTTCCGTTTTGCAAACAAAGCAAATGAAGACTGATTTAACAAGAGTGAGGAAAACAGCAATAAAATGCCTTCCCATATCGAAAAAAGGAAAAAAATGTGAATTTTTGGTAATATTATGGAATTGTAATTTGGAAACATAAAAATATAAGTGGTTACTTTGCCTGATTTTTGGTGATTAAAGTTTAAATAAGATTTTTTCAGGCACTGGTGCAGTATAATTCATGATTCCAAATTCTGTATTATTTTGGCGATAAAGAAATGTTGCCAAGATGACGTATCGTGACGCGCGTGATGACGTAAATACTAGGGTTACCAAAATAGAATTTTCTGCATAATTCTTATAGGTCTCCATATGTATGACGTAATAAAAACGTGGTTGCCAGATACATAAGAAAATCCGCCAAAAAATTACCAATCTCAGAATTTGACATCCCGGATTATAAAGCACCTGTGCCTTTTTTCAAGAGTATATTAACCATGAAGTGGTTGTTTCTTTCATTTCAATTGAGATCATGGCTACATCACTTTATTACAATTCTCACTGGTTTAAAATAACCATAAAGTCAGATAACGTTTCATCTACGTCACAACGTATTGATCCGGTGTCGTAAATCCGATTTGGGTTAGAGTATACTTGAGGGTGCCCATTGAATTCTCGCCAAGTTTATCACCAAGCTGGCCGATGTTGTTCTATTTATGATAACCCTAAACGTTATTCTAAAATTCATTCCGGTTCTGATTGGTTTTCTTCTCAGGATAAATTTAAGCAAAATCTGTAGGTGCTATTAGAGAATTCTGTGTACCTCAAGTGAGGATATTCCAGCAAAATAAAGTGAGTACATTTTTATCTTTTGTTTATGTACTTATATTGCATTATTTTTGAAATTTCATTGTATTTTTGCCGCCATTACTGTTTGCACAGTGTTCTGTAGGATTGGCGCCAAACAAAAATCGCCAATCTCGCCAAGGGGCATCCTCAATTATGTTTTTATTATTATTTATTCATATTTAGTATTAGTTGACGGATTTGTAGCCTACCTTTAAATCGCATTCTTCGAGTGGTAGAAGGCGAAGTTCATCATCGAATATCGGAGAATGGTGTCAATGTTCATTCTGTCAGTAAAACGATTTCTTGTAAAAGGACCAAAGCATCGGTTTGAAGAGCCCTTTTTCATTGATTCAATCCATTAACATGTTGACAATAGATCAGAAGAAATAGCAAAATGAAAAAGACAAGTCAAGACATGAACTTTATGGTTAGTTCAAATCGGAAAGGACGATTTAAGTTTTTGAAAATGTTATGAATTAGTAGAATTATAAATTAATAGTTGCAATATTTGTAAGAATCTTTTCTTTCTAAATCTTAAGACTAATGCCTTGGTTATGCCAACATTAAGGTTTTTAATAATAATAATAATAATAATTCTTATTTTTTAAAATAGGATATCTATTATTTGATTTGGATTACATTATTTGAATTTTAATGATGCATAAACAATGATTTTTTCTAATTATTTGTATATTTATTAAGAGAAAGCAAGCAGTGTGGTAAAAACAATAAGCTTTAAATCTGAAACTTATTTTTCTATTTTATGAACTTCTGATTTTAAGAATCAAATCTACGTTTACATAAAAAAATCAAATTTAGAACATTTCTATATTAAAACAATATTTTTAATGTATTTAACAATAATGTATTAATATTAAAGTTCGGTAATTTAAAAATATATTTATTTGTGTGAGCACTTCCCTTTTTCTATTTTCAGCTATTACAATATCGGCTCTATTTAGCTGAAAAATTGCCAGTGACTATGATAAAAATTTACTTGATATTCTTCTATTATGCATTCACTGAAAATATTGCTAAGCTCTATTCAAAGATTTCTTCTATGAACTATACCTTTAGTAGCGTGAACATTGGTATAAAGTGCTTATAAAAATAAAAAAAATATAAAGTAAAATTATTTTTATTTATAATTTAAATTATTTTTAAAATTTTTATTTATTTTAACATTTATATATTTCAGTAAAGTTAAAGGTACATATTTTATGGGCTTAAAAATTAAATTTAGAAAAATGAAATATTCGTTTTTTTCATGATATTTTCTGAATGATGAATGTCATTATGTTTATTTTAGAGAATTTAATATTTAGATGTTCATATATTAAATTCTCTAAAAAAATAATATGAATGTGAAAAAAATCATTAGCATCAGAGAATTTCATATTCAGAAAAATAATTGATTAAATCACATATAAATATCTGACGTTTTTTGGTTTTCTTACTATACTTGATGGAGGAATGTATTTTGTAAGTGCGAAAGAAATATGTGCGATTTGTATCAGATGCTTGCTTTTAATTCTTAAAATTTAGAATAGCAAAACAAATATTAATATCGTTATGTATGAGTTTTAATTCAATTGTGGATTAATGTTCCTTTTCATAGTTGGAATAATTACTGATCTGCCTGTTACTTATCACATTATTATTGTATGTATTTCGTAATTTAATTCAGAAAATGGGTTAGTCCTCTATTCAGCCTAGATTTATTTAAACCTATTTTAAACAATAGGTTGTGACGTAATCTGTTTGCAAAAGTGACAGAAAAAAACTTAAATTAATTTTTTATACTATTAGATTATTAGCACAAAAACTTGAAATAATTATAATAATATAGATGTTTTATTAATCTGATTACAATCGTACTATGATTTGATCAACAATAAAAACAGATAGAATGTTAATGTCTTTCAAGTTTTAAAAATTCATGCACAACTTTGTAGTATAAATTTATTACTATTTCTACATTGAGTACCGTAAATTAATTACTTGGAACTGGGAATTCTCGAAAATATTTTTAAGCATTTCTACAAATTCAATAAAACCTTTGTTTGGAATTCCGACCGATTTTGCTACATTTTTATATTCGAAAGGAGTTTTTAACACAAATTTGTTAAAAATAAAATATAAATATCGCAAATTTACATGTAGCCCATAAATATCACATTAGAAAGGCATAAAATGTAAGCACATTTTCAAAAAGAAATCCTTCTTCTACCTTGAAACTTATTCAGTGCTATTTACATCCGGTGATAGGAAAATTTTTCTGAAGTGAACTTTAAAATGAAAAGAAAAGGATACAACTTTATTCCTCTTTTCAGTGCAAAATTCTTTTTTTTTTTTTTGTCTCTCATTCTTCCTGACCTTATTCTTGTTTTTATCTCTCCAGGAAGTCTTCTTAAACAAAGACAAGAACACCCGGACGAGCCTCTTTTAACATGTGTAACTAACAAGGTAAGTCCTTTGAATCACGTGGGGAATTTGCATTGGCGTTGATTCAGGCGTTAACTTCGCCAGGGTTGCTGTTAGAGGCAGCAAGCATTTTCTCGCCAAATGTCGCGATGTTTGGATTAAAACTGGCAAACGATATTGAAAAATAATCTATTTTCATTTACACAAATTCATTTTACTTATCTATTTTAATAACTAAAAATAGTGTTTCTATTTTAGCGTTATTTTTCAACAGTTATAGAAATAGACTAATGAATATTCAGTTTTTTTAAAAAAAAATTTTTTCTGTTCATTAAGATTTTTAAAAAAATAACAAAGAGTTTTCTTCGTTATTATCTTTAAAACTTTAAGCAATTATAACTTATGATGCATTCTTTCTCTTTTAAATATACACACATATAATTAAAAACCTTTTTTGAAATTTTTATGAATATGATATATTGCTTTGATATTATTTCTCACATCATTAATTGCTTTTGTCATCAATATAAACATAAATTCTTAAAGTTTCATAATTTGCTTATTTTTTATACTTTCAAAATTTATAAATTTCCCCCTCGCAAATTATTAAAGTTCATTTTTATAAATCAGCTGAATTATGATTTATTTAGATTAATTTAGTTATAGTCAACGTACACTATTTTACTGCATGAGCTATGATAAGACTGGGCGATACTGCTTAAATAAATCCTATAATTAAATATCTTTTTTTCTTCAAAAAACTTTTCAATACTATTCTTTATCTGGCTTTCAGGACCCAAAGACAGTATTCGTTGGCCAGTTTCAAGCTTACGTCAAAAATATGAAATGAACAGGTTTATTTAATTTTCATCTGATCATTTGAGGAATTTCATCAGCTGAAAATTCAAAGCTTTCAAATTGCAGTTGAATCAGAAATTCTGAATCGCAATCATAATTATTTAATGTTTGCAGATCATTATACAACTAAAAACTTTTATAGTTGCACAGTTAAATTTTTCTTATACTTCTTATTTAGTTCAAGTAAATTTATGTTATTAAATATTTTCAGCCAATTTTTAAATTATGAAATTTTAAATAACTCTTTTGCATTGAAAATACATTGAGTGATCTCAATATCATTTTAATAATAATAAGGTATTTAATCATAATTTATCAACACCTTATTCGTAAAGTACTTAAACAGTAGGATTATAAAATTTCTTTCTTATGTTAAGAAACAAGAATTTTGTCATTTTTGAGAATAAACAGGAAAAACAAATTAGTTCGAATTTTTTATATAAATAATTCAACTAGTAAATAACATGTACGGTAAAATTTTGTATTAATGTGAATAAGAAATATTAAATTGAAATATTTAAATTAATTTGTGTGTTATTAAGCTTATATGGAAGATAAAAGCAGCAACAAAATTATTTTAAATAAGTAAAAAAAATCATTTACACAATTTCATTAGATTTGCAATAAAAATGAAATAATAAAATCTAACAAAATCACATTATTAAATTTTTTGGCATGTAATATATTAAAATGATATTCTCTTTTTTCAAAAAACAATTCAATTTCAATTCTTGCTTATTTCCAAAATTTTACGAAAGAGAAGATTTTTAATCCTATTTCATATTTTCCGAAATCCTATTCTTTTTGATAAATTCCATAACTATATTTTGCGTGTATTTATATAGCCGAGGTTTTCTCACGCATTTACAAATTTCAGTTCACTTTCACCTTGAAAGCTTTTAAGAAGATTAAAACACACCTTTTGGCTCCATTTCTTGTGGATTGAGATGCCCGCAATAAATATTTATTCTCTCGATTTTGTGAGTTAGTCTATTACTAACACAATAAGCTTAAGTTTTTGATATAAGTAGATATGATTGATAATATCAAGCCTTAAAAATATAAAGCTAACTGAAAAATATTATAAATTTCAATATATTTTATTAGAAAATATTAGCTCCGATTAAAAAATTAACTACACTTTTGGGAAGCCTTAAAATAATTAACATTTTAACATATAGCATTTAAATAATTTATATATATTCAGATTATTTGATGATATATTCAGAAGGTATAGCTTATTCAAAAGCTATACCTCCTGAATATATTATCAAATTTGAAAGCAACTATTAAAATATTATATATAAGAGCTGCTTAAAAAGTTGAAAGTCATAATAGATATCGATGTTGCTGTTGTTGTCGTGTGCCAGCTAGGCTGGCATTATGGGGTGCGCTGCTCCACTTTTCCAATTGATCCGTATTTTGGTGTATAGTCCGACTTCCTCAGTACACACATTCTATAGGTACCCGTTTATGGGTAGGCAACCATTCACAACTCATTCATTCAAGGAAATGACAAAGACAGGATAGATAGAGATAGTACATCCATGCCCAAACCGGGATTCGAACCCAGGACCTCCCTATCCGCAGTCAGACACGCTGACCACTAGACAAGTTGGGTGGCAATAGGTATCTATACTTTTCTTTTTATAAATGGAAGAAACTGGCATTGTTATCTCTAATTTGCAATATTTGAAAAGCCTAGTTGAAATAGAGCAAATGAATAATTGTACTGCGCAGCTTACGTAACATACACGAATATGCACTCAAATAAAGCTATAAATATTACCGTTCAAGTCCTTGTAATATGTGTTATCATGTTTTATACATATTCGCAAAATAGGATTTCTTCGAGGATTCGCCATCGAATTTTTAAATAACACACTGTACCGAATATAAGAGATAAAAGTTTGAATACAATTTACTATATAATAACGAATTTCTTATCTTAATACATTACTCTTTTCCTAGCATCTTTTCAAAGAATTTGAGACGATTCGTTGTACTGCACAAACCAGCAATGACTATATCTTGTGTCATTCTTCTAACAAGGTGAACTAAATTCATGATAGTATCAGCTCAGGAAAATTAGACAGCTATGGGATTCAAGTTTCACGCTAAGTTTTCCTAGTTATCCATCAAAACACAATCGAATCTTTTGTGGCAGTTTCCACGATTTTCTCAATCGACAGCATACTCCCTTTCTCATTTTCCTGGGGTTCCCAGAATTCCAATCCGAACTTTCATGAGCCCTACTTCCACTTCCCTCTTGTTCCCGGAACTCACCATCATAGACCAAGCAACTTTTCGCCGTTTTACCAGTCGGAGATAAACGAGCCGCCAAGATGGCCGATAACGGGCAAACGTTCGGGTATTTAACGACCTTAGGGCGATGGTTGTAGGGAGATGAAACAGGGGCTGGGGTGTCCGAGCTAAGCCCCTCGTGTCCAAGCGTCGTCTAAGTAATGGCATTTTCAGTCCCTCGAAATCGTTGGCAATCGAGTTTATGTATTATCGGAGAATGCAGAGCTGTAATAGAGACTAAAAATAGGGTTGCTGCAACTTGGCGACTTATTTTACATATTAAGGATTGTAATAAGCGTATTAGATATCGGAAAATAGAAACAAACAAAGGACAGTTGTTGATGGAAAATATTACGAATATGGTGGCTATGTGCAGTTCTATTATGTCGTATTTAAAATTGTTAGCATCAGGAAATCATTGATAGCAAATAATTTTATTTTTTTAATTTGTGTAAATTTTCCTTATACAATGAACTTTCAATATAACATGTACAATATTATAAATATTTTCTGCCCTGTTTAATTAATTGGATTTAAGAAATGAATTTGAGGGTCTGCTGGTGAAGTCCTTATTTTTATTTCATAATATCTGCAAAAAGCAATGCGTTAGTTTTGGTATAGTGACAGCTGCTCAACACGAAAAGCTCTTAAAAATTTTAGTTGTTATATATAAAAAATAGTATAATATACTAGACCACTAACCTTTTTCAATTCCTATATCAATATATTTATTTCAATATATCAATTCCCATATCAATATACCTTGCGAATACAATCGGTATACGTAATATAGCGATTTACGAGCAAAAAATATGTATACTTTTTAGCCTAAGACAGTCTTTGGCATCTCTGCCATTAGTTAGAGAGCAGCCCAATAAAGTGATGAAGCACAATAAGAATTATCTGTAGAGTTGTTTTCAAGAAACTTAAAACAATGCATGAGATCGTTAGCATTGACAGCCCCTATTGCCACAAAAAGCAACAAGTCTAATCAAATAAGATGTAAATGTTCATGCAAATAAATTTATCTTGTAAGCAAGCGAAATTAAGAATCTGTAGCAGATTGTCACAAAGAACTGGGGATTCTACAAATATCATGACTATTATGCTGATTAAAGCAATGATGTTCACACAATACTTCATAATATTATTTCCTAAAAAGATAAATTAATATTTGGAGTTACTATCAAAAGATTCAGGCTTTTATTTTTTCATTAAATACATAATCTTTCGTCGCTACATACTGATATCCAATTGAATAATAGTAATCGATAATTGATATAGAGATATTTTTGTTTAATTCTAATTGTCAGAAGCTTTTTGCACTTCAGTAAAATACTATGGTCGTAGTAAATTGCGTTGATATTTTTGATTTAAGAAATATATTTTTCATTACTTACAATCAATGCACTTTCTTCTTCTTTCTTCTTCTTCTTTCCAATCCCCTTTGTTTAGCAGAGCTAAACTAGGTCCATGACGTCGTGAACCGCCAGCAAGTCTATGACTAGCAAAGGTGATTCGAAGGAGTCCTTTTATTAAGTCTCAGGCAAAAGATAATATGTTCCGGAGATGCACTCGCCGAGTTGCATTTGGGGCAAGGCACGTAGCATTTACGTTTTTCGCAGAATGAAATGGAACGAAGATGTCCACTTCGGAAGCGGGTGATGGTAGTCTGGTTCCACCTGTCACATTTAAGAGTGAGGGAGCCTCCCGGTGAGTAGCTTTGGTACCAATGGTGCAAGTGTGGAAGTGACCAAATGGCTTGGTTGATCTTCTTGGCACGGGAGTAGAGCTCAAGGAAAGTAAGTGGGCCAGATGGAGCCGAGGTCTCACCTGCCTTTGCAAGAAAATCAGCAGCTTCGTTGCCTTGCAGGTTAACGTGGGATGGAATCCACTGAAAGAAAAATAAGCCGATCCTGCGATAGTTTCTTCAGCTTTTGGAGTATAGAAACTCCTACAAAGTCTCGAACGTTAGACAATTTAGCAAGATGTTGGATGATACTCTTGCTGTCCGATAGGATCCAGATGTTTCTTTCTTTGACAAATGGTTCAATGGCTTCTAGGGCCGCATTGTTAGACTTCTCTAACTATAAATTCATATTTTAGCCATTATTGTGCCTCATAAGTAATGGATTAGATACAATGATTAAGGAAATTTAAAGTCATTATTTAAGATTAATTTATTTTTAAATCTTTTTAATTTTAGTATTTCTAACAATATTAACAAATGTAAAATTAATAAAATGGAAATTTGTTTTGATTTCAGTATTTATAAAATGAAAAAAATTAGCATCCTGGCCCACTGTTTTATATATTTATTATTCTAGTTAATTACGATAAAAGATGAAATTTAAGACAGTATAAAGGCAACAGAATACATATCACAGATGAATAGCTCTAATTTATATAAGTAACTATTGATTTCACGCTTTAACTACACTGCTCAAAGCACCACGAGAGAAGAGTAATTGAGAAACCGTCCCACCCGAAGGTATACGGTGTAAATGATGACCAATCGTGGATGCAATCCCACCAGTAGACACTCGTGCGGTCAAGGACCGATGCGCACAGCTGCCACACCAATCTACTGCAACGATAGGGTGTGAGTAGGCGCCAAATCCGGACTAAATCTAGGCACAAGCCAAGGCATTGCCCGCAGCCCGACAACCACCAGTCTGCGGTCCAACAAGACCCATCCAAAACTGAAAGAGGGCCACTGGCCTTTATTGAAACAATAGTACAAAAACGAAAGAACACAAGAGAAGACACACTTTGTCCTAACAGAAACAAGATAAGACATAGCTTGTCTTTACATAAAAAAGATAAGTATATAAAATAAACAGAACTTTAGAAAAACTTTACATAAACTTTACATAAAGTAAAATGAAAGAAATTTTGGATGGAATCATCCTATAACAAATTGTGGTAAAATAAAATAATTGGAAAGTCAATTGTTTTCTTGTGAGCTGCAGTTAAGCACCACGAGAGAAAGCACAAAAGTTTAAAAGATCATTTGCTATTCTGATTCAACAGCTATGCATGGGTATGAAATGAAGAGTGCATGTGCAATAAATCGCAATATATAATAATAAATACAAAAATGTCTGAGGACCTAAATTCCTTGAAACGATAGAAAAACATGAAAATACGTTTCTGAACATTAATTTCATTACATGTAAACTTCAAAAAGCATATTGGTTGGATATGGTACTAGATATTTAATAAGGAATTCAATACCTTTTTGAACAGTTAATATGCCTGTTACCTGTTTGTAAGGAGGCTGTAATGTTATCAAAAAATTTCAAGAATATTTCTGCATCATTTTATTATTTATGTAGTTTAAAATGTCTGTCATTTGGCTTCTAGGCCATTAGACAATGGACTCTCCAATATCTTTCAACACGACAAGAAAAAACAGATAGTGCAGAACACTCGTCCAAATGTGAAGCAGCCTTAACATGTTCAGACATACAAAGAGAACACGCAGGGGAGTCCACAGTGTCAAGACGGAAGAGATGGGCACGGAGACAGTCCTGACCAGTCAGCATTCTAAATGTAGCAACTGCAATCGCTCAAGGAAAGTCAAGAATAGTGTGTGGAGCAGAGAAGAGTACAGTC
This sequence comes from Latrodectus hesperus, assembly GCA_037975125.1. Classification (NCBI taxonomy): domain Eukaryota; kingdom Metazoa; phylum Arthropoda; class Arachnida; order Araneae; family Theridiidae; genus Latrodectus; species Latrodectus hesperus. The sequence goes on along the minus strand of CM075851.1, from coordinate 72,349,655 downwards.
CAAGGCTTGCCATTCGAAAGGTGGAAGGCAGTATCACGGTGAAAACGCCTAGAGATTCTAAAAACTTCAAGTTTAGATGAATGGAATCTTAGTTTCACAAGCGGTTTCTACATCATTGAATGCAATCTTCAAGCTCCCTGCATCGATATAAAGGATTGGAATCTTCAAGCCTTTTTTCTTTCAGTAATGCTTCATCTAAATCTATCTCAAAAGTGCACGATTAAACTTAAAAGCAGAAAGTGTACTGGTCATTCCATATGTACATGATTTCAGTTTCAACACGACCTCTATGATGTTTTAAATTATCATGCATATAAATAAAGAAATCACTAATGACTGTGCATAAAATATGACATAAAGATTCAGAATCTTGTCCGCACTGTTTTTGGTTATCAAATTAATTACCATTTTGATTGATATACAAGTATTTAAGTTCAACTAGGATATTTCCATCCAATACTATCAATTTATTTTTCCCGCATTGCGATCTTTCCCTAATGAATGCGGATTACTTCGAAAGACTTCTACTATACATGTCAAAACTGTTTTGGTGTCAAATTTCAAACTAAACCGAGAATCATTAATAAGAAAAATCATTTTGCATATAATATCAATGAACAGTACTCCATCTTTTTTAGTCAGCAATCTTGAAGCCAACGGAATATGGACCATTTGCCTACCTGCGCAACTGAAATTAGCTTGATGTCTATTTCGAATTGTTTATTAGAGACACTCCACCATATTTTTCAAAACAAGCTATCTTTTCAGCTAATTAACGATACCCATATTGTCTTGGCGAGCTTTTGGCAGGATATTTTGATAATTATTTGTTGTGGCAGCATGTACATAACAATTTCCAAATTAAAATCAGGCATTCTCTTTTTTAAAATCGATTCTAGTATTTTGAAATAACATTCTTTACCACGCGTACAGCATAATCTCATCTTGTGTATCTGAATAATTATTAAGATGTCATAACATCTTAATAATTATTCAGATACAAGTCTCTCGATAATAATCTCAGTCACACTTATTACTATAACATTTACAAGACATTTTTTATTAAACGAAATATTAGCAATGAAAAAGAAATTTTGCAAACTCGCAGCTTAAGCACTTATGTTTCCTTTCTGGTATTTGATGTCATAACATTCATTTCTAAATAAAGTTTACTTTTGTTTTAGACTATGTTTTAAATTATCGATGATTAATTTAACATTCTTTATCAGTGTTAAAATTTGTATAATTTTGCCAAAACCATATGAATCTCTAATTTTTTTAAACAATTGATATGCAAATATTTATGCATAGTTTTTGAAAAAATAATAATTCCTATAAAATATTTACGTTATTTGAAAATTAAAAATTTGGCTTATGTATTAAAATTTAATTAAAATAATATTTTCAGCTAAGGAATCATTTAACGTGCACTTTTAGTGGCTCCAATTAAAAAAAAACTAATATATTTGAGTATTTTCATTTGAATCCTCAAAAGTAAAAATTAAATGCAATACAATTCTAATGAAACTTCAATTTATGATCATGACTATGGATATAAATAATTTTTAGTTTTTATTTCCAAATCTAGCATTTATCCTGATATTTTAGTTTGATGAAATAAGACAAATAGGAAAATTCAGATATTATGGTATTTACTATTGTATTTATTTATTACATTACATGTATTCAGACTTGTATGCTTGATTCTTGAGATCCACTTGTAAGTCTTCGTCGATAATAGGACAAATAGCACAATGACAGATGTACAACCACAGAAGATAACAAAGAAAACACCCAGGGCCATGGTGGGAATCGAACCCACACTTCTACGCATACTATTGTACACCTAAGCTTCTTACAAAATGCAATAAAATTTACTGGTGATGGTTTTCATTTCAGATTAAGCAAATTTTATAAATTTTGGAAAACATCCCGCAACAAATTTATAGACCAGTGTCACAAACTTTAGTTATCACTCATAAATGAGTGATCTTCAAACATTAATTAAAAGTTCTTATTTTTTAATGATCGCGCTTAACAAAATGTTAGAGTTTAACAGAATAAATTTGTTTTTCTATTTGAATTTTTAGCTAAAACCACAATAAGTTCAGCTAATAATTTATAAATATGAACAGTTAAGAGATAACATCAAAACTTGAACTTGGATTTTTCTGTCTAAGCTCTCATACCATACTTCTAGAGGCACATCATAGCTAATAAAATATTTAGATGGATACATCTTCTCGCTTCTTGATGACTTTTTGATTAGGCTAGGTATCGAAGCATTTATATTCTTGATGTTGGAGTGAAGTTCTTCCTGCTAAAGTTACCTTTTCTTATTGTATTTCTATGATATAAAAATTTTGATTCTAAATTTTAAGAACATTAATCTAGTACACATAAATTATCTTATTCTTTTGATGTACTGATTACGATTGAGTGAAATATAATTTTTTATGGATATGAAACTATTAGATTTGATTAAAAAGAACTTATGTTTTAATTATAAAAATAGATGAACATCATATTACTCACTAGTACGTTAAAATATGGATAAGAAATTTGTATTGAATACATGAAATATCAATGCTATATCTTGTGTAATAATTCTACTTTCAAATATCAAGTCTTGTAACTTCGCTTCTGCGCCAAAGCTGGAAACCCAGTTCACAAGCAGAACTGTCTGAATTGTTAGGTGAGCGCTTTCCCTCTAATGACAGGTATAGCTCCCGTGTTCGGTAACCAATAACAATGAGTAATTATGAAGGCGCTGCTGGACTTAATTAATTCATTCTGTGAGAGAATTCCCCAACTTGTCTAAAGATGGCTATGGGATTCAGTGGGGCTCCTGCAAATTGGCACCGTTAACACGCGGGCGTTTCGCATTTTTTCTCCCAAAAATATCCCGATTAGAAAGTCGACGCGGAAAGGCATTTAATGATTAGACCTATGAGTGAAGCGGGAACTTTTACAACAGTTTCATGACGCTGGATTTTCCGCTCACATAAATATTTATTCGTGTCATACGAAATTTAGGGACCAACGATAGTGAAGTTCATAACTATCTTGTTATATTTTACATCTCATGTAATTGTCTAAATTTAATGAAAAATGAAAACTCATTTTTATATGATATACATTTTTTTATTAATATATAAATAATTTAAAAACTAGGTATTTTTTTTAGAAATATTTCTAATTAGAATGGTTTATAACACTTCCCATTATAAAGACGCAATATTTATGTTTGACTTATATTTAAACTGCAACTAAAATATAGTTTCTGAATAAAAACAATCATATCAAGACGCACAGATTGGTTTTTCCAAAGTTCTTATGGAAGTTTTATTTTGAGAGCGTTCTAGGTTCTTTGATAAACAATTTTTATGTAGTTACTTTCACCAAGTGAGTCAGTTCATCGTCTCAGTAGGTGGAAAATCCTGATATTAAAGCATATCAGGAACTGGTATTTAGAAACTGGTATTTAATATGATGTATTAGAAACTGGTATTTTTTACATGAACTTGAAAGAAGAATGAAATCGTAAATATAACTATTTACAAAAATCAATTCATTTTCATAAAAATAAACTTGTTATTATAAATCTTCAATCTTATAATACTACGTCTTGAAATGTGTATCTTTTGCTAAAATTATATTCTCAATTCTCGAATACTTAGCCATACGTCTTACATTTTTTTGTCTCCTACTGCTTAACAGTGTCATAGTATTGGTATTGTTTTGAAATCTGAATCCGCGAAGGTATTCACAATAGGTCATTTCTTTAAAATATTGTATTCTTTTAACTGAATAATTTATATTAGTGATTGATCTAGATAATAAATTTTACTTTTGTTGTTACTTATGACACACTTGGACAAGCCAAGCTGGCTATGCCTTGGCTAAGCGAATTTAAGTCAATAGGGAGCGTCTTTCGTTTTAATCAGACCACCACGAAGGTGAAAGTGCGCGTCTTTGCTCTTTTTTTAAATTCTCCGATAGATGACACCATTAGAGGATCCACTCCCTCAATTTTGACATTGATCTGTAGGGGAGGAAATTTTATCTAGACCATTGCACCCATGGTAACTGCTCACAGACCGACCACAGGACTTTCGATTCCACAGATTTAACGAGCATGTATATCGCATGTACTCGGTGGGCCTTTGGCGGCATTGGGAATCGAACCCCATCCTTCCGGATGGAAACCCGTTACCACAGCCTATTTTACTTTTACAATGTATTTGTAAGATAAATATAAAGGAAGTATTGTATTTTCCTTTTTGTTTTTTATTGTCTAAGCACAAAATATACTATAAATATATTGCTGCTTAGCATCAAGACAATTTTAAAAGTTTGAACTTTTTTGTATTCCTAATATTATTTGTTGCCAAATAATTTAGAACTCTTCGAATATTTTTAATTTTAAACGCAATTTGTGTGTACACAAGGCTTTGATCATTATATTTCTAATAGATAAAATATACCCCCTTCAGACCACTAACAAATAATTTTACGTTCAGATAACACACGGAAACGCCCTTAGTGTGGAAAGAAAGGAAAGAAATTTTTACGATAGAAACTTAATTATACTCTCTATCTACCCTGGTAAAAAAGCAAAACAAAAATTAGAACTATATTGTTTCACTTATGAAGGAACACAAAGGGAACATAAAATTTTAACCTCGAACCAGTACAAGGCAGGGGGCGACCTCTTTAACCGCGTAATTAAGGTTAGGAAGGATAAGAAGATCATTCAAAGCATCTCACGCGGGAAATGCTCTACGACCCGTTTTAAAGGGGTACTAAAACCACGGGCGTTTGCGATAACAAAAGTGTTAAAAATATCTTTTATCAAAGCCTTGCCCTGAGGATCTCCCCTACCTTCCTTTTTCCAGTACCGAACTCAACCCTCTTTTGCAACTTTAGAAAAGCCGAACACTTTCTTCTTCAAAAAGTTGAAAGACTGCGAGGATTTTGTCTTATCAGTTTCTAGCTCCTCCCCAATTTTTTTTTCTTAATACATATGTTTTTTTTATTATTTTACTATTCACCGAATCGAACCCCTCTACCTCCCCCAAGACTCCCCAGGAAAATTTGCCACAGCGATAAGCTTATATACGTTGGTGTCTTAAGTGCTTAAATTCGGAAGTGCTTTGCATAGTTTGAATTGCAAATATGGCTTGATAGTTTGCGAGGAAAATTCACGGTTGTTCGAGAAATACTTTCAAGTGCGCTACAAGTTTTTTCTCTTGCTTTTTGATAAGATTTATAAAAAATGCATAAAGTGTAAGGTATAAACTTTTGCATATTCAGTGCAACAAATAAAGGCAAATCCCATTGAAAAATAAGGATAGATATATAATCGTGTATTTGAAAAAAATGTTATTTTTAGTGAGGATAAGTATATTACGCTAATTTTTCATCCATTGAATTATAATAAAATATTAAAGAAAAATATGATTTTTTTTAGGTTCTCATTTTCATGAGAACCGAGGATTTTCAAAGTAAAAGCGATAAATGTTTTTTTCCCCTTTCTAATGAAGACATTAAATTAGGTTTTGATAAATCGAGATAAAGATGTAAATGGTTGGAATGCTATTTATTTCCTACACTTCAATTTTTTTCCATAATTTAGATCTCTTAAAAAAATCTTTATATAATTTCATTTGTATATGAAAATATATATGATGAATTTGGAAATTAATTTGAATAACATAAAGGAGCACTTTCTAAATGAAAGCGCAATTTTCATATTAGGTAAGATAAACTGTATCGTTCGGACTGTATAAATTGATTTGAGAAGGAACATCAAAAAATGCTTATTCGCACTAGAAAAGTTTGTTACCCTGAATTTCGTTTATTATATGTAGATTCGTTTATTATTACGGGTCAGGGCCGTGGTAACCTAGTGGTTAGAGTCCTTTCCATCCGATCCAATGCCTTCCATCCGGAAGTGCGGGGCTCGATTCCCAATGCTGCCGAAGACCCACCGAATACATGTGATATGCGTGTTCGTTAAATCTCTGGAATCGAAAGTCCTGTGGTCTGTCGTTGAGCAGTTAACATAGGTGCAATTGTCTGGATAAAACTTCCTATCACTTTAGATCAATGTCAAAATTGAGAGTATTTATCCTTTGGTGGTGCCATCTATCAGAGGATTTGAAAAAAAGCAAAGACGTACTTTCACCTTTGTGGTGCTCTGATTAAAGCGAAAGACGTGACTATTGGCATAAATTCGCATGGCTAAATCATACCGAGCTTGGCTTGTTCAAGTGTCTGAAGTAACAACAACAGATCTAACAAAAGACTTCTTGTCACAAAAAATTGGAATAATTGTTCAGGGAAAATAAATTGCTAATCAGAAAGCTGTAAGCATTTTTTTATTCACACTTTTGTCACATTAATGCGACCACCTGTCAAAAGCCGGAATCCCTACTTTTCGCAGAGCGGATTGCTGTAACAAGGTTCCTGAATGTCCTAAATAAACTGCTGTAACAAGAAGTACAGTTAACAAGGCTTCTGAACGTATGATCTGGGATGTTGAGTCACGCCTACTCCAATTCAGTGGCCAGCTGCTCTAGATTAAGGAGGTGTGAATCCATGTCGCAAAATCGGAATAACCCAATCGAGATGGTTCCACAAATTTTTGATTGCCTTAAAGTCTGGTGAGTTTGCTGGCCAGGGTAGAACAGTAAACTCATTCTGGTGCTCTTCAAACCAAGCACGTAAACTGCTAGCTGTATGACACCTTGCATTGTCCTGCTAGTAGATACCACCATTTTGAAGAAAAAATGCCCATATAGGGATGGACCTAGTCCGCAAAGACAGATGTGTAATGGCATTGATCTAGCGTGTCTTACATTAAAATGAGTGAACCAAGCGAATGCCAGAAAAACATTCCCCTGACAATAATGTTCTCGTCTTCAGTCTCGGCAATGGTAACAGGGTGTTTTCTTTCAGAGGTTTCACATCGTATACATCAGCGTCCATCAGTCCAATTTAGCCAAAAGTGCTATTCATCGGTAAATGTTGCTTGTCATGACTCAATGGACGTCTAGTTGCGGTAATCGCTGCAAATTCCAGATTTCATCGCCGATTTAACAGTAGTCAGCATAGGTGTATGAACCAGGCATCTGTTTTTGTTGCTAGACACAGCAACGTTCACCGAACACTTGTTTAGGAGACATATTTGGTAGCCCTTTGGTTCATCGAAGCGATCAGTTGCTCAACGGTAGTATGTCTATTCTTCTGCATTTATCTGTACGTAGTTCATCTGTCATTTATTGCCCGTGGTGTATCATATTTGAGATGTCACTGATTTTGGACAGTTCCATTTTGCCATGTAATATGCTTGGCGACATGCGGGCATCGCTCAAAATGAGCAGTTTCGGAAATGCTTTCACCCTTGGCTCAAAAGCCAATGATCATGCCCTTTTAAGTGTTGCATAATAGCTTTAAAATCGCTCTGTTTCTCTATTACTCCAACCAATGAAATATTTATCGATGAAGTGCACTGCGCTGCTACCTGTGTTCTGTAGAGACCACGATGGGCTGGTTGGTTAGGGCATCATTCTCACTGTCCGAAGGTAGTGAATTCGAATCCACGTTTAACCGAAAATTTGCCTTGTTCACTAAAGATGGCTGGGGAGCGTTAAAGCTGGGCGTAGTCGCAATGTCCCCCCAAGTGAGATGATGCTTCTGGGAATGGAAGACCAAGTATTGGGGGTCTTTTGCTTGGTTTCTGCTTTATAATCTCGAAGACTCAATCCGATTGCTTCTATCTGATAGAGTCCAACTGAGGGCTAGATGCAGGGAAGCTATTGCAACAACAACAACAACCTTCCTTCTGTGATGGGTTATTTAATGTCGAGGCCAAAAGTGCGTGTAGTTAATGTGATTGAACTGTGTATTTTATGTATATAATTTCTACTAGAATGTGTATTACTACGAAGGTGTGTATACTAAAAGTAAATTCTAAAATAACATTCAGAATTATAAATTTACATTAGATTGGAATTTCTGTCCTATTGTTCAATATATTTGCATTTTTAATTTTGAAACTTGAGCTTCAATTGTGCGATTCAGAAAAAAAAGCGGAAACTAGTTTTATTAATATAGATAGTTAAAAGCAATAATGATGAGAAATTTTGATATTTTAGATTTTGTCATCTAAAATGCATTTAATATAATATAATCTCTAATATCAACTGCAACACATTGTTCAACAATTGTTGGTTGAGTATCACATAACTTGCATCGTTGAATAATTTGTTGCAGTTGAGATTAGAGATAAACTAACTACCAATTAATTACATTTGAGAGCTTTCTTTTAACCTCTTGCCAGTGTCGCCCGAATCCAGTTCGAGCAACTACTGCGTGCAGTATTTTTGATGCCCGAACTCAGTTCGGGCAGAAGAAAAATTAAAGTTTTTATTTTGTGAAGATGAACTCGTTTCTACTTTAGGATACTTTATTTCATATTTTCCTAATAAATGACACAAGTGGTCCTAATTTTTTACTAATACTGACTTCGGTTGGGGGAGGCAAAATGTGGATGTTGTCAGCTGATCAGATAAACAAAGACATGCTTAGGTTGATAAACAACGACAGAGTTTCACTTTCTCATTTAATATTGGCTGCTTTTTTGGTGAGTTTTTTTGGAAATAATTTTCTTTTTTCACACTGTTTGATTCAGACACCAATGAGGAGTACAGTTTAGTTTCCTTGGGATCAAATATCAAAAAAAAAAAGAAAAAAGGCGACGTTCTTGCTTTTTTATTGTGGAAAAGTTACTGCTATAAAATAGACTAATAAAAAGCAGCCAATATTAAATGAGAAAGTGAAACTCTGTCGTTGTTTATCAACCCAAGCATGTCTTTGTTTATCTGATCAGCTGACAACATCCACATTTTGCCTCCCCCAACCGAAGTCAGAATTAGTAAAAAATTAGGACCACTTGTGTTTGTATGCTTTCTTCAGTCCATACCGCCGATATGATTGAGTTTAAATATAAGAAAAAAGAAAAATTAATACCTAAGGAAGCCCATGACTACAACACTATGGAAGGTGTTGATAAAGTTGATCAACATCTTACAGACTACACAGTTGCTAGAAAAGGAGGTAAAAAATATTACTAGAAAATATTTTTCCATCTCCTACACCAGGCGTTATTTTGTATACTTCAGCAGGAAGTGCGAAAAATTATATGAACTTCAGAAAATCAATTGTTGAACTAAATAAACCAAATGTTCAGCTACCAGGACCAGGGCGTCCTAGTATAAACTTACTGCGCCTTACAGGTTGACACTTTCCAGAACACACCGCATCAATGGAGAAAAAATCTACCCCAAAAAGAGGCAGTGTTTTAAATGCATCGTAAAACCGATGAACAAGGAAAGAGAATAAGGCATGAGATAAGAGTTTATTGTAAAGAGTGCGATATATAGGCTTGTGTGCAGAACTATGTTTTGTGATATACCATACTGTAAAAGATTTGTAAAATTTATGTATTCAAAATCATAATATTTTTTATATTATACTAGTTTATACTAATTATATTACATTTAGCATCAAAATTTCGTTTAATTTGCTCAATATGAATAAGATGTATGTGTAATCAATGTTTTATGTGTATGTAAAAATTATAAATATAGTAGTAATTGTATTTAAAATTTTATTTTTGTAATAAAAAAGCATTTTCTAACTCTTATAATAATATAAAGAATAAAATTAAGCAGTCAAAAATTTTTCCAGTTTTGGACCATTTTTCTGAAATATATGTCACAGTTAAGGGGTTAAGAAACTTATATTTATAAAATTATTCTGCCAAACAGCATCAATGTGCATAATAAATAAGACACATAAGAACTACTACGGGAAATAGATTTATGAAAAAGCAAAAGGACTCGGAGACGAACAATTACAATTGCAATAGTGCATCCTAAAAACACACTAAGGGGTCTTCTTTTAAGTAAACAACGATATTTATATCAACAGTATCATCTCTTCCTTATTAGAATCTAATGACGTCAAGCGATATCATTCTGAAATTATTTAAAGAAACTAGGATCAAGGTTCGAGGACATTGTGGTGACTATCTTTGATACTTTCTAGTAGCTATCGAAAAATATCTGTTTTACAAACAATCATATTTGTTTCATGTTAATGACTGTTTTATGTGTGGTGGTACTGTTTTTGGATCTCATATTCATTTCATAAATATTTAAATAGAGATGATATAAATAAATTTTTTTGGGAATAAATTTAAATAGAGTATGTTTCCCTGTATCTATTCCTGAGTTGGGCTCTACCAGTTAGATATAAGCAGCCAGGTGGAGTCTTCGGGATTTTGAAACAAAGACTAAGCAGAAGGCCTCCAATACTTGGCCTGCCACCCCAGAGGTATCATTTCACTTGGAGGACATTGCAACCACGCCCAGTTTAAACATGCCCCAGTGGCCATTAGTGAACACGACGGATCTTCGGTTAAGTCGGGATTCGAACTCACTACCTTCCGATAATGAGAGTGACGTCCTAACCGATCAGGCCACCACGGCCTTATTATTTGTAATGAAAATTAGTTAAAGTGCTGAAATGAATAAAATATTTCCACAATTTTATTTCAGCCTGAAAGGTCTGATAGAGAAGCACGCTGCAATAACAAAATTAAATTTATAAAATTGAATTTTAGATGATATAAATTATGTGAATAATGCTTGCTCATTTCAATTTTTGTGGTTGCATATGTTATTGGAAAATTTATATTTTTGCTTACTTCAACTAGATTAAAAATGTTTTACAAAAATATATATTTTCATCCATATTAATATCCTATTGATGATCTAGTATGTCAATTTCTGTATTATCTATACAAGACAGAAAGGTATAAAGATCTTATGTCCATCTAGTCACTTTACCAAGGCTCAAAATAAAGAAGAGATAAGTTACGTTTGGTCATTTCGTTTTGGTGAAAAGGTGTGATAAAAAAATGTAACGCTATAAAAAATCTTACTAACCTAAAATTTACTTTTAAAATAAATCTTACTAACCTAATCTTACTAACTTAAAATTTACTTTTAAAAGTATTTCTGCTATTCAGTTTCCTGAAATTTTGAATATGTTATTCAGTTTTAATTTTGAATAGAAATATTTTCAAAAAGTTTCTGATATAGAACGATTTGAATACATCATCGTTGAATTGCTTGTACAAAGTTTATCAAAACTGATAAATATATATCCTTGATATTTTAAATAATCTTACTTCTAATTTTTGATAAAATCATGCAACTGTTTATTAGTAATCTTCCAATCATTTCAGCCTTAAATCTATAAATATGATATTCATATTAAAATTTTATCTATGAATGGTATTTATCAGAATTGTTTGATCATAAGATATATTTATAATAAAAATATTATGCAAATTTAATTGACTCTGTTGAAATGTATTTGATGTAGGCATACTTATTTTAAATACCGATAAAATGTAACAGCTCTTATCTTATAGATAAAATTTCATCCAATTCTATTTAAAAATTCTTTACAGGTGCAAATTTGAATATTTGTGAATAAAATCCTCTTCCATAAAGATAAAACTGCAGATATATTGAATACAATTTAAATATATGCTAAGAAATGAAAAATTCTATCATATCGTTGCACAATATTCTTCTGACTACCTATTTTTTGTCAATAGATGTTGCAATACACTCATAACCATTTCGTAATTTTGAACCAACATTAATTGATAAAATCTGAAATAACAGCAACTTTTCCTTCCTTATATTAACACCACATCAACAGGTTGACATTAGATTCTAGGGAATTTAATATTAGGCTTATTAAAATATGTAAATCTAGCGTGTTAATAAAAATACTTATCGTGTATAGAACATCTCACCATTATTGTCTTTAGGTAGATATGTTAGACATCGAATGAGATAAATTCCGTATACAAAAGCTATGACTTTTATCACATAGTGAATGCGGCTCTAGGAAGTTTTATCTATTAAATATTTTATGTTTCAAATGCAAATATTGGCACAGATGCCGTTTAATCCAGGACGCCAAATTGTGAATTTGGTGATGTTTTGGCGAATAATTTTATGTATCTGGCAACCTGATTTTTATTATGTCATAGATATGAAGACCTATAAAAATTATGGAGAAAATTTTATTTTGGCAACCCTAGTATTTTCGTCATCGCGCATGTCACAATAAGTCATCTTGGCAACATTTCTTCATCGCCAAAAAATTCAGAATTTTGAATCTTGGATTACACAGCATCTGTGCCCAAATATCTGATCACATTTTAAATAGGATCGCTTTACACAGCTCATTATTTTTGTAAAAACATTCTGTTTGCCTTAATTATGATAAGAGTTGGTCTTCATTCTTTTGTTTAGATAATTTATGATTATTTTTTTGGGAACTCCTTTATTTTTCAGAAAAAATGTTTAATGCTCTGAGTTTTTGCTTACATTTTAAAATTATGACTTTTTATCTTTAACTTTATTAGTTCTTAATTATGACTTATTATCTTTTTAAAACTATGACTTATTATCTTAATACACTAATAATAGCACATAAATGAGTAATATAACCAGAATCAGAATAAGCTCAGAGAATCTAGCGAAAAATTTTTAAAAATATTTTGATAAATATTCTTAAAGGCTTAGCACTAGAAGCATTTCTTCATATTTTTGTATTCAGACATCTGAGAAAAGTAAAGAATTATTCTTTATGCTTACAAATATTCTCTCGTAAATGTTTTTAACCACAATTTCTTTTATTCTAAAGCGATTAAAATATGATCCTTTTATAATGATAACATCCTTTCTTATACTAAAAATTACCGAACAGACATTTGTTTCGCTAGATGCGCTTTCTTATTCCACAAGGCATTGGTATTTTCATCTTGGATTTTTATTTTAAAATAATGTTGTATATATCCATTTCGGAATTTTAATACTTATTTTATTTAATAGATTTTAATCTTAATGTATTTAAAGTAAGAGATATAATTGAAAATAATCTTAGCTAAAAGTATTCTAGATTCCAATATTTACTACGAATCTTTTGTATTTACCTCACCGATTCATCATGAGAAAATATAATCCACCATTATTATTGAAAGGGAAAAAAAGTTATTTTCCAACGGCTGAAAAATATTCATATAGGTAGAAACGTTAGCAAGGGACAGCGTTTTAAAGATTAAAACGTCTTTCATTTTTTTTTTCTTTTTGTTAAGGATGATTTGTGCTTTGCTCAATCCGCATTACATTTGGGGGAAATACTTGAAGAAATTTTTTTCTGAAGATAAAATAAATAAATGATGCATTAAAGCAATTTTCCCTACCCGGACATAAAAGATTTATATGTATTTTTCTGGGAAGGGAATAATTATCCTAGTGCTTTTGTAGAATGAAAATAGGTGAACCCGAAAACCAAATCCGTAAATGCAGACTTAGTGCATACTTTTACTTAAGAAATGAAGAATTTTTGTTTTATGTTGGAGATTTTGTTTCTGTCGAAAATTCCATTATAATAAATAAAAAAAAAAACGAAATCGCTAGAATATTTCAAAAATGTATGAATGTACATCGAAAATATATATATTTCCCAAATGCATATAATGTTCCGAAGAATCTTTTAAAAAATGATTCGTTATTTCTTGCATATTATCTTAGATTTAAAGAGATTAATACTTGAAAAATAAGAAATTGTAATACTAATTTTTCTTTATTTGTATTCTGTGTATACATAGCATTGTTTCGGATTATTATAAATAAAATCAATCTCGCTAAACAATTATTTTATGCTTAGCCAACAAATAAAAATGATTTTCAACTGAAAAGTTATCAATTAATTAAAATATAGTTAAAACTTTTGCTTAAATTACGAAATTTTTCCTTTTTCATTTGACCATTAAATTCAATGATTTTCTGGCTAATTTTATATTTAATTTCTCAGCTCGCTCAAAAATCAATAACATTTCAGCTTTAAGAAGCATCATTTGCATCCATGTATCAGAAATTGCATAAATATTTTTTTAGTTTAAAAAAAAGAAACAATTTAGAGGTAAATGCTTCATAAATTACGATAGTTATATATTTGTGTAGAGCATGGGTTCCCAAAATATTTTTTCTCATGGACTACTTTCGGTAGACCCCCTGCTGCTATATTTCTACTGTATTCCCAAAACTCCTAAAAACTATTACCCTAAATTGGGCGTGTTAAGATTAAAAAAAGTAGCACATTTACTTGTGTACTATTTTTTAAAATAATACTTGTATTAATATTTATTGTTCTATTCAATTCTGTATTTGAACATAGTTTTGAATATTTTTGAGTACCTACCTAGTGAATGATCGTACTTGTCTACGTTGATAGGTAAATCCAAGCCAAAATTTTTATTCTTTATTATGAAAAACAGAAAATATTTCGAGGACCCCCACTTACAACTTGTGAACCCCTGTTTTCTTTTCCCGTCTACGTGGACCCCCGTATGATCTCCTATGGACCCCTGGGGGTTCACCTGGACCACTTTGGGAACCTATGGTGCAGAGTAATAGAGTATATGTAAGTGTTATTGCCTAATTTTTAAACATTATTTTTGGTATAATATAATATCAAATTAATTGCTTGGAATTAAATTACTTATAATACAATAAACTCAACTTCTTGACATAACATTAAGATAGGATATATTTTACAATTAGAGTAAAGATTTCTAAAATTTTAGAATTAAAATATTTCTCAGTTATAAATGCGTTGGGAAAAGCTTTGCTTACATTCATTCTTAGCAAAATTTCCTCCAATAATTTACTAATAAATTTAATTCTAAGCATTTTCTGTAGATTTGAATACGATATAATATTGATTTTTATATATTTATGTAAAGTGTAGAAAATGTTTCTTAATCATTGCTTGTAATTCGTAATTTAAATGGTATAGACAAACAATTACGTGATAGTTAAAATGAGAAACAATTTAATTTTTAATTCCAAACTGCTCTGACCGACATTGAAAATGCAACACCAAGAAGGAGTTGCTAGAAAGTGACAAAACTCGGCATGCAGAGAGAGACAGCAATGAACAATAAGTGATCTGTATTTCGAAATGATTTGCATAATACAGAGCGAGAATGCGGTTGGGTCAGATGGTTGTAGGACCAACGTGGACGGCGATACACGAAGCAACACGTCAACAGAGACAACGAGAGTGCGGATGGTGTCCTGAGAAATGCCCCTCTCCATTCCCTCTCAACCATTTGCCGAAGTAAGTCTTCTGAATAAGGCAGTGGCAGGCTCCAATCATATCTCAAACGTGTTCAATTTATGCGAGAATTTTTAAATTAGGTGGCCAGGGATGCAGCTGAACACTTTGCCTGATGCGAGGAATCTGGCGTTATGCTGCTGATAAAGAGCACTGAGTATTCCTTGAAGGTAAGGGAGTGTCACTAGCAGCAGCACGTCATCCACGTAACGTTGTGCTGTCATAGTGACATGAATACGAACTAGAGGTGACTTGGCCGAATGGTTAGCGCTCTTGCCTTCGGTTCAACAGCTTGTGGGTCCGAATCCCACCTTGGGCATGAATGTTTGTAGTGGTTCGGAATCCACTTTAAACCGTAGGTCCCGGTATAATTAGCCCTCGTGTGCAAAAAATGACCGTTGAGCGACAAACCAAACAAACAAACAATAGAGGTGACTTGGAATTGAACGCAATGGCCCTCCAAACCATGATATCGCTTGCTGGGGAGTTTCACAATTGCTGCAGAATTGAATCTGTCTCCACTTGGACAGCACAGTCGTTCGCTGCAACTATCACTAAAAAACAGAAGCGTGATTCATCTGAAAAGATGATCCTGCACCACTCCATTGTCCATATCACTCTAATTCACCACCATTCCAGACGTCTATGCTGTGAGATCAATAACAGTCTTCTTAACGGACGCCATGAGCGCAGGCCACTAGCAACCAATCTATGGATTCTGTTCGATATGAAAGCATCCAGGTTGGTTTGCACATGCTGCAGAATTTCGGTAGACGGGATTTGCGGGGTTGCTACCGTCTCCAGTCGGACGAGTCTATCCACGCATACTGACGTCACGCTAGCTGCAACGGCACTTTTACTAGTTCCAACAATCTGTGGACGCGTCCAGGTGTCTGTAAACTGCGATTTACCACAAGGATCAACCTGCCCGTCTCAGTCCGGTCCCTTTGCCTCTCGTAAATTCGTCTGTCAGCTAGATTTGACATCCTTGACATGAGCTGCCATTCTCTACAATACAGTCCCCTGTCAGTAGTCAGAACAAACTTCCAAGTAATATTTTCCATGCAGCAATAACGGTGCGAATATTGCTAACTCTGTCAATTCCTCACCTTATATCTTACCTTACGTGCGCTGGAGAGCTGCGCATTTCTCATCATTTGCATAACTCGATGAGGTACGTCTACCCTGAAATTTGCATAATTTCGGGACAGTCCTTCTTAGTTTTGCATCTTCAGTGTCGGGCAGTGTATTTCTGTTAACAAACTATTTTGAGGGTATCCAATTTCATATTATTCATAAGCTATGTAATCTCTGTATTTTTTTTTAGAACGAATAACTATTTACGAAAAATAGCTTTTGTGTGTTCTATGTTACAGTTCTTTCTTTTTCTATTTTTATAGGTGTTGATTTATTCAAAAATTTCAAATTAGATTTTATTTTTATCTTATAAAAATTGGTAAAAATAATTCAAGACAATTGTGATTGAAGTATTCATTGCTATAAATGGTCTTCGATTTATGGGGAATATATAGATTTAACACTCTTAAAATATAGTGATTAAAAAAACTGTAAACTGTCAAGATTGTCTGGATAAAAGTGCATTTATTTTGTAAGTTTTAAGTTTGGAATGTGAATGAAGTATATGACTATATTAGAGCAATTAAGGCTCAATAAAATTTTCAGTTAAACTTTACATTACTTCAATTTTTTACACTTCTTTCAAAACCGTAAGATATAGAAAAATATATTTATATTCAACTGTTTAGAAAATATCCCTTGACAACAAACTTGATACTAAAGACTATACAACATTTATAAATTGTTACTTGGGCATAATATGTGATTGATACAATATTACTGTGTATAAGTAGTAGAGATATTAAGTGAATTGAGAGAGAAATGAATGTCTGAATAGACTGAAAATTTTTGCTAATTAACTGTTGTCTTTCTGATCCAAAAATTGTAACCGCATGTTTTTTTTCATTAGAATTAATGATGTTAAATATATATAAGGTTTTTCTTGTTTGTTGCGTATTAAACTGGCCTCTTAAATAATTAGAACTTATGGTAAGATTATTTTAAATGTTTTCTATGGACTTAAACTCATTTGTTTGTTTTTTTAAATTTAGTTTTTTAACATACAATTACCATTTTACTCAAAATAAATCATCCTGAAAAGTATTATGCGAAATAGTGATAGATTTCTGAGTTTAAGATATGCCTGATAAATATTTCGATTAGAAAGAAATGTAATCACAATAGTTAAAAAAATCCTTTTTGATTCATAATTGTAAAAAATTTACAAAATGTTTTCATTCCTTAGGAAATTTATCATTTTAATAATATTCATGACAAATTTTCAAAAAAAGTAGTTTAAATTAATTAAATTTAATTAAATTAAAAATAAAGTTTTTGTAGTTTTACATTTAAATAAAAATTTGTAAAAATTTATTACCTTGAAAAAAAAGGATCTTAAATTGGCTGATTTTAATAAATATTAAAAATTTAATTAAAAAGAATATCATAAATCTAAACAAAAGTTTTGATTTATGATATTCTTTTAAATTAAACTTTGGAAATCATTACTTAAAAATTAAAAAAATAATTTAAGAATATATTAAGTAGTTTCACTATTAAAGCTGGAGTTATTCAAAACGTAAGTGAAATTAAACACAGGTTATAAAATCTGAAATTATATCAATTAATACTTTTACTATTTTTGATGTTGCTCAAAAGGATTTGTGATAATGATTGTATACTGAAATATACTTGTATAGTTATTGTTTTCATGTTAATGTGTTCAATCTGTTAAGTTTAAACGGCATAAGCATCATAAATTTAGAATTTTAGCAAAAAACATTTGGCCTTGAATAAAAGTTCTCAAAAAGGATTCAGTTACTTAATTTTATTTTGTAATTAAGTATTTTTATGCATTTGAAATTAATAACAATTAAACATTAAAGCATATAAAAGGTATAGCACCTTATTTATATTTATTATCTTTACCAAGTACATTTTACCGTTCGCTTCCAGAAATGGCAATAGAGTGCAATTATAGTAACATATTTTTTGTTTTATTATCATAAATCTTGTCATTATTTCAACCAAAAATACGTATACTACCATGATAAATTTTTAAATAGAAATTTAACAATTTAAATGAAAAAAAAATGAATATATATTTTCGTTTTAGTTATTTGCGGCATTTACACTGATGAACAAATTTAATTTGTTGGGTATTTGTGATAACAATCTTAAAGTCAAGCTGTAATGTTTCCAGACAGAAACATAATTTTTAAAAACTCTAAATATAATACGGTTTAAAAAACATTTGATTAAACTGTCAAATAATTAATTTTTTTCAATTCAATTATACAATTTAAATATGGCTAAATATTGCATATTATTATTAATAACAATGAATAATCAGCAAAAAATTAAAACACACCCATTGAAACACTGTGAATGTCAATTTCTTGTATAAAAATTGTAAATTGGTACAAAATTACAAGATCAATTACATTATATAATTATTTAGTTATATTAAATAATTATATAACATAAGATATGTGTGGAAACCTGTGAATAGTGATTTGCGAGTGCCGAAACAGAAATGAAAAAATTATATTAAGGACAACATTACTTTAATTAATGTTTTTAGCACATTTTTAAAATATAAATTTAACAATTTTAATAAATTTGTGATTATTAAGTTCATAACGTAAAAAACATAATGTAATTAATAGTGATTTAAAAAAACCGTGTTTAAAAGAAAATTTATATAATTGAAAGTATGCACCAAAACAAATAGCTTAGGAAAAATATAGTTAAACACAAATATTTACACACAGTATCTCCGTTTTATGTTCTTCGAACAGCAAAAACTTATTAAAATTTGGTGATAAAATGGTGATAAAAGTAGATGTTTTTAACAAATCCAGTCTGCAAAATTTCAATGAGTATGATGAATGTTATATTCAATAAACCTTTCTTTGCTATAATGTGAGATAACACAGTTCATAATAATATAATTGGATTTGATGCAGTTAAATTTTTTGATTAGATTCATTACCCTCATTTAAGAAAACCATAATCGAAGAGTTTCAAACAATTTAAATTTACTGCAATAATTTATCAATGTTTACTTTATTGCTTTACTTGTAGAATATTTATCTTTAATACTTTATTTTAGATAAATGCATAGAATTTACCGTGGTTACGGTTTTTAATACGATGTGGCAATAATTTTATATGAAAAATAAAAGCACCATAAAATGATAAATATAGAATGAAAAGTTTTATTCTTTATTGACTATACTATTAACTTCAAAGAAATACATAAATTGTAGTAAAATGATATTTAAAATAGTTATATTTTCCTCTAAATTAGGAATTTTTTTTCTCATTGTAAAAATTTTCAATAGAAATTTTAATATGGTAATTAATTATAATATAAACCACAATTTAAAGAAAAATTTTATAGCCAAATATAAGGTTATTATAATTACATTTTCACTGATAATAGATTTTTATTTTGGTTTTTTAAAGTAATAAATAAGTATTCTCTAATTCTATGAAACCAATATGTAATATTGAGCCATTGTTATGCCATTAAGTTTCAAAAGGATAAATAAATCATCCTTAAATTAACCATAACGTGTCCTTTTCATTTTGTTCTATTGTAAAAGTGTTCAATTTTGAAAGTGATATCACTAAATATTTGAAAATTTGAAAACTTATTATTTAGAACAGGTAATTTTCATGATTTTGAAAACTTTTGCAAGCGGGAAAAATTATAATTAAAAAATATTGCTGGTAAAAATCATGAATGGATTTTTTCTCATCACCGATGACAATCAGAAATTCGATGGCGAACGTCGCCTCGTTTGCTACCGCTCGAAGAATGAACTTTGAAGGCAGGCATCAAATTCGTTGACAAGTCGAATTTACGATGCCGTCGCAATAGGATGTGACGTAGATGTAACGACATCTGACGTCATGGATATTTCAAGCCAATGAGAATTGTTATAAAGTGGCATAATCATGATCTCAACTGGAACGAAAGAAACAATCATTTTATGCTTAATAAAAGATTAAATTCAATTTATAATTACAATAAACTCAATTATCTGAACCATAAATTAAAAGTTAACTAAAATTTAATCTACAATTTAATATTGAGCGTTTTGAGCTATATTACATAGGAACTCTAATAGCAGAATTTTTAATTTAAACATATGTTTTTTTATTGTATTCAGTTTCTTATTCAATTATCAAAATCAATTACAGAATATAAATTCGTTTAATAAAATATTTCAAAATTTATGTTGACATTTAAAACATTTATTTAAAAATACTTTTACCTTTTAGGAGATTTGAGGTAGCATATGCAATACGAAATTTTTAATATGAATTATAACACAAATTGTTTTATTATTATTATTTATTTTAAATATTTAGTTTGCAGTTTCACATTATTTTAATTTATGAATAGCTTCCTTCTTTGTGAAATTATAAGTTAAAATATTATTTTAACTTATAATTTCACAAATATAAGTTCAAAAAATACACACAAATTATAATAAAATTAATTTAGAACTGTAGTATTTATTTCTCATTAAAAAAACATTATTTCCGAATCTAGAACTATTTTTTATAAAAATTTTTTATCTCAAGGTCAAAAATAAGGTTATAATATATTTTTACATTTTATCGATAGACGGAGAGAGCTATATCATTATACTTATATATACAAAGCATCATGCTTATAAATAAATTCCAGCATTTAGGCAAACAAATAGTAATTTTATTCCAAATTTTCCCGTTTTAACACGACAATAATTGTCGTGAAAACTGCATCTATTCTATGTCTGGTCATGGATTTAAAATCTTTTTCGAACGACAATTTTAAATCCCAACACGGGAACAACTGTCGCATAGATCCGGAAATCATAATGACAATATTATTGGAGGCAACTTTTGAATGGGCGTCCGTCCTAGAACTCTGTAGGGAATGTTCCACGCTCATTGAGTGATTCCTATCTTGCCTGTTCCCCGGATCTTTTGATCATTTAAATAAGCATCATTTGGCGAGGAAAGTGTTTCATCAGCACAGTTGTCACCATGGCAACAATGCACGAGAAAGTTTCAGTGATTCGCCTTGTTGCAGTATTTGTTGCACTTAAAGTGATTTCGTTTTATACTTGTTTTCGGAGGATTTCGAAACGTGTGCTTATTTTAATTGCTCGCACTTTTTGCTTTGATTTCCCTTCTTGGAAATAAAATACTAATCTTTATTTAGGTTGAAAATGTTGGATAATGCATACATCTTATTATATTAACGTATGTAAATACATATTTACTCGTAAAATCTAATTAATGATGTAATATAAATAAATAGGTATCGAAATATATGCATATTGTTTGGATATTTTTCATATAAAATTTTATGATAATTAGTATATTTTCTTTAATTTTAACTATTTTTAACTTTATATATATATATATATATACATATATATATATATATATATATATATATATATATATATATATATATATATATATATATATATATATATATATATATATATATATATATATATATATATATATATATATATATATATATATATATATATATATATATATATGTATATATATATATATATATATGTATATATATATATATATATATATATATATATATATATATATATATATATATATATATATATATATATATATATATATATATATATATATATATATATATATATATATATATATATATATATGAATTAAAATATAGAGATGCATTTATGTGAATAAATTTTAAGTCTATTATACTATGTATGACAATATGTAAAACACATAGCTAAAGAGAAATTTTCATATCAAATTATCTGAACCTAATTATTTGCAAATTAAGTGAGATATATTAATATATTTATTAGAAGAGGGACGCCGACATAAATCGTTATCCTAATTCATAGGGAAATATGAGAAACGAAAAATTTTTTAATTTGCAGTACTACAGAACTCATTTGATATTGAATGCGGTTGAGAGTGTTGGATATTGCATCGAAATTAAATAATTGTTATTTCAAATTCCCCTTAAAATGATGTCATTAGTAGTGGCGACAATTTTGTTACGCATCTGTCTTGTCGAGAAGAACTGGAAGAGTTCAAATGTACAACAACGAATGAGAGCAAATAGTTTTGTTTCATGATAGGGCAAAATAGGAAGACTATTTATGACAAATATTTTAATTGTTTCTTTATAAATTCAGAGACAAGTATATAATCTCAAATAATACATTATTCTTTTTAAGTTTTGGATATTTTAAAGATTTTTTTGTTTTCTCTATCTCTGAGTGATATTTATCGAAATACACAAATTTGGATTTATGCTGGTTAAATTATTTCTGAAGAAAAGTTGGTAGGGCTCTATTTTTCTTGTATAAAGGAATTATGAGATAATCAAGAACAACTGGGTGATAATTCTTGTCAGATAACATCATCCGGAAACTAATAATATATATTCCTTTACAATTTGCTTTGAATCAGTAACTTTTGGAAATCTTGGTCCACTCACGTAAAAATATTTTCAAATCCTTTAAGACATTATTGAAAGAAAAAACGTTGATTGCTGCATCTTACAAATATGGGAATTCGTAATTTTTATTTTTACTTTTATAGGTATTGGTCAAAATTTCTCGCTAATGAATTTTCATTATTGTTTTCATAGGGTTGACAATAAAACACAATCAAAATTCTTCTTTTAAATGCAAATGCTCCTTCCTAAAGACAAAGCTCCTCATTTTCATGAGCTCCTCATTTTCAGAACTTTTTCGCATGTTTAGATCAGTATACTTACTCTGTAAGCATTTGTACATTACCATTCACTTTCTTATGTTCAAATTGTTTTCATCGCCGTGGAAAATACATTTTATATGTCGTTTGTTCACATTGTTTTTCATCGCCGTGGAAAATACATTTTATATGTCGCAATTCGGAAACTCTATCGACATGTTTTCATCAATTTGAATAATCAGTCAAAATTTGACGTTTGATATTGATGAATATTTGAATTATTTAAATATTATTTTAATTGTAAATCTAAGTAAACCTATCAATTAAATTTTTTTGAAATCAACAATTAAGTTTATAAGAAACGGTTTGTATATTAGTTAGGCAGGAAAATTTTATAATTGTGCTTAAAACTTTAAAGTATCAGGAATATAAGACGGATATAATTAATAAAAATAAAGAAGAATAATAAAAACCCTCATCTTTAAGAAACTAGAAACTTTATATTTTGATACCTTGAGTAATAGATTAATCACATGTCATTGATTTGTCTTCAAGAATCATCACATATTATTTAATAGCTTATTGCTTATGAAAACTCTACGAAATGAGGAAGATAAGTAAATAGTTGCCATTTGAAGAAAGTGATCATATTCAGAGTCACATTTGTGATACTGAGATGTTTTCTCAAGGTGGCAACTTTTATACCACATCGGCACAAAGTATCCATCACATTTTCCAATTATTGTATGAAGACACTGACATTGTTCGATAGTTTACTTATGCGAGATAAATAAGCATTTGTGTTGAATTAAGGAAATTAATGTCCATCTTAAACGTAACATTAATTTCTTGGAGAAAAATAAAGCTATTTCAGGCACAGAAACCGAATCTACCAACTATAAAAATATAAGTAATTCGATGCAGGATTACTTAGATTCTTTATCGAGTTTATCATGCAAGTTAGGATACAATTAAGAGGGTTAATCAATTCAGTGTAAGCTATGATACAATGAACAATAAACAATGATACATTATATTAAATACTTAGATTTTAAAAAATTAAAATATTTTCAAGTTCCAAAAGGTAATGTATTATAATTATTGATTTTTTTAACCACCTATTTGTTTGAATCTACAGTTTTGTAAAACGGTGTCATTTGACTAGGAACTTATTTCCTAGTTCCTATCATCATATTAGGAACTTATTTTCTAATTCCTTTTTCTCAAAATCTTCTTTAACAGTGTTCAAGAATCATAGATGAAGAATAGTTAACTCTTTTGATCGTAGTGTAGTGTACCTTCTACCGATGAAACTTTCACCATCATGGGGTCGGGGATAATTTGTGGTTTGCTTATTATTTGTTCGCCTCTAAATATCTAGAATATGACTTCTATCAGCTTCATTTTGAATATTGAATAACTTTTTGAATAATTAGTGAAACCACATCAAGTCCATTTTCTAAGTCCATAATGCTTGTTACCATAACAAAACCTTGCTTATGGTAACAAACTATAAATAATAATAAATGAAACAAGTCTCAGCAGATATAAGCATTTTTAACATTTTTTTAAGAAGATTCTTTTTCGTAAGGATGATCTAATGATAAAATCTATCGTTTATTTTTTAAAGGAATTTAAGCACCATCCTTGTTATCAGTACGAATAATATTCAGAGTATGAAAATGTTCCGAAAATATCCCATTACACTAAACATCTGGTATACTAATGTCCTAAGACGTACTCAGATTTGAAAATAATATTCAAGCTATTTAAAGTCATTGTGTTGTCTGATAAGTTACCATCATCAGTTTGTGGCTGCTGTACTCAAATCATAAAGAACTTAAATATTGAAAGATGTGAGCATACTACATTTTGCTCAATTTTACAGCCCCATTTTTTATGCATTTAATAATTCTAATATTGTCTTTCATTTTCAGCATTAGAAATAAATTTCTTTGAATACAGTAATCATTTTTAAATATCATCAGTCATCTTTCTTTTACTAATTAGTCATGAATTCCCTCGAGTACAATACGTTATTTGTTGTTGTTGTTGCTGTATACTCCCTTTGGCTAGCAGCGGTAGACCTGGTCCATAATGCCAAAAACTCCCAAAAAATCAAGCACCATTAAAGGATCGTTAGGATCGTTATATAAATTATCCTTGGATAGCCTCAGGTACTCAAGGATTTGTTCTGGCATAGCTTATTCTGCTTATTCCTTCGAGTACTATACGTTATTTGTTGCTGCATACCCCCTTTGGCCAGCAGCGGTGGACCTGGTCCATAATGCCAAAAACTCCCAAAAAATCAAGCACCATTACAGGATCGTTATATAAATTATCCTTGGATAGCCTCAGGTACTCAAGGGTTTGTTCTGGCATAGCTTATTCTGCTTATTCCTTCGAGTACTATACGTTATTTGTTGTTGTTGTTGCTACATACCCCTTTGGCCAGCAGCGGTTGACTTGGTCCATAATGCCGAAAACTCCCAAAAATTCAAGCACCATTAAAGGATCGTTATATAAATTATCCTTGGATAGTCTCAGGCACTCAAGGATGTGTTCTTGCGTAGCTTATTCTGTTTATTCCCTCGAGTACTATACGTTATTTGTTGCTGCATACCCCCTTTGGCCAGCAGAGGTAGACCTGGTCCATAATGCCAAAAACTCCTAAAAAATCAAGCACCATTACAGGATCGTTATATAAATTATCCTTGGATAGCCTCAGGTACTCAAGGATTTGTTCTGGCATAGCTTATTCTGCTTATTCCTTCGAGTACTATACGTTATTTGTTGCTGCATACACCCTTTGGCCAGCAGCGGTAGATTTGGTCCATAATGCCGAAAACTCCCAAAAATTCAAGCACCATTAAAGGAGCGTTATATAAATTATCCTTGGATAGCATCAGGCACTCAAGGATGTGTTCTGGGGTAGCTTATTCTGCGGAACAATTGGTTTATGTCTCGAAAATTTTGATGTCTTCAGAAAAATTAAATGGGGAGCTATGCCGGTGGAAATTTAACTAATGGTACGGTCACCCATGTATTACAGGTCCCTGTTGGGTAGGAGCCAGACTAAATGAGATTCCAACAAGAGCTAAGTCAGTCCTCTATCTCTAGGTGCTCTAGTCTCATGACTAACAGAGGCTGCAACTTTTCGCCCTCCAACTATACGTTATTTACATACTCTGGCATGTTCCCGTAAGTGCTTACAATCACCTTTAATATTACTATTCAGTTTCCTTTTCCATATGATTCATAAACATATTTAAATGATGCAAGTCAACGACATCTTTTTTGCACAATGAAGGACGTATTACATAGAAATCCTGTTTCTATCAAATCCTTTAGTTCTTCCTTTTATTAGTACCAATTATGAAACCTTTCCTTCATGTTGTGGCTGTATTTTTAGAAATTTTATTTGGGCTTAGGCTAAGACAGTAATTTATGAATGGCTAATGGGAGAGAATTTTTCCAGCTTTTTTAAATACATAATTATCTGACAAACTAGTCTATAATATTTGGCTTATTGTTATAATTATTGAATATACATACAATCCTGTTTACTCATCTTCATCAGCTAATTGTATTTCCAACATTTTTACAATGTTAAATAAAAATGTATTTAGCAAAGTATTCTTATGAATATTAACTTAAAATTTAAATTATATAAATATTTTCCCATAATATTTATAAATATTTACATTAAATATAAATATTTAACTTTACTACTCCTTTTTCTATGTATTTAATATTTCATAAATATTTAATAAATATTAAATATTTAATATTTTGGATGCATTTTTAGTGTAACATTAAGTTATAACAATGTATTTCATGGTATATGATAACATTTGCAAAGAAATTTCCTCATAAATGCAAAATACGAAGATAAAGTATGAACTATTGGATGTATACAAACATTAATTTCAGAAGCTATCCAAGAAAAAGTTTTCTCGTGCTTTGAAATTATCTAATAATTTGCATACGTGCATAACGAAAATAATGTTCTCAATATCATAGAAAATGGTGCTTATAGTATGTCTATGTGCTGTAATCAATTATATATCCAAATATTGACATCATCGATAATAAATAATGAATGATCTCTAAGATACAGCGTTTCTTTTAAAAGCGTTCAGTGCTATTTACTGATGACTTTATAACATTCTAACCCCAATTTACTAGAGCAGCCTATGTCTATAAATCAGGCTCTCAATTAAAAACAACAAATCTGAAGCTGATCTCATACTTCAGAAGTTGAATTTAATTGGATAATAACACGAAACATTAATATTCAATATAATTAGGATACTTGTTGCATTTCTCTTTATCCCACAGACGAATTTAGAAGAATGCAGTGCACATCCTTAACCGAAAAAGAAAAAAATAATCTTTGGTCTATAATTAGTTGTGATAGTTTATGTATATATATATATATAGCGAGATGAAATTATTAAATTATTTTATTTCAAATTTCATGACATTTTGGCATTCAGAATTTATGATTTTAATAGAAATACTTTCTGATAATTAAATGAAATATTTTAAGATAAGATAAACTTATCAGAATATCGTGAAATATTATAGGAAAATCATTGAGAGGTTAAATTTTATTTGTAAAAAAATTGAGAAAAAAAGAATTTAACACTGTTTCTATTCTGTTGACTCACGTTCAGGACCAGAATTCGATTATATAAGAGTAGAGATGAAATTTATAGAACAAAGTTCAGAGCTCAAGACGTTTCCTTAAGAATTTCAAGTTCTTTCAAGAAATTTCATGGCACTTTGACCAAAAGTGGTATTATATATATATATATATATATATATATATATATATATATATATATATATATATATATATATATATATATATATATATATATATATATATATATATATATATATATATATATATATATATATATATATATATATACATATATATATATATATATATATATATATATATATATATATATATATATATATATATATATATATATATATATATATATATATATATATATATATATATATTTTTTTTTTGTAGCTTTATATATATATAAAGATACAAAAAAGATGCACAGATCACAGATAAAATATTTGTATCTCATCTCTAATTTAAAGAAACTCAGGTCTGTATTCTTGTATTAAACTAGTGATAGTGTTGGGTAATTTAAAAAATCAAAGAAAATAAACAAGTCTTAACATGCAACAATAATTTTACTTGCACAGTCTCAAATATTACACTGCAGATAGAATCTTTATACACACAATATATATAGATAATTTACGCATAGTTTTATATATATATATATATATATATATATCAGCTGCAGCTGAAAGAACATCACAATACATAAGCCATTAATATTGTTGAAGAAGTTCAGTGAAAATAAATACACACACAATGATCGCACTGAACATCACAACAATTATTTTCTACTTCATATAATTTTTATGTGTTAATTTTTTCTTCAGAAATACATAATAAATTATATCTACTTTCACAATAATGAATCGATATCCTTTGAAATCTATTTACATATAAACTTTTGAATCGATATCTTGTTTCCACTGCAAGAGCCTAGCCAAACGCTTTCAATATGAAGCCAATCACGTCAATGCAAATAATATTAGAAGCAGCTGTACGATTGGTTAGTAATTGGATACAATGATTGACGCTTCCAATGAAAACAAGTTTAACAATTTTTTTAATAATTTAATATACCATTTTCAATAAACTTTTGAATAATAAATTTTTAAATTATTATATATTCAAATATAGCATAATTCACGAACATTTTCTGTAGACAGGTAATACAAATCGAACACGTAATATCATGAAAGGGAGTTATTCCATATTAAATTAAGAAAAATGATGGTAAAAACAACTCGTATATGAATGATAGCTCATATTTGAAATAATTTAAGAAGTAACTATATATTTATATAAATTTTGTGTCCATGTTTTAAAGTCAAACATACGTTTTTAAATTTCTTGTCTTTATCGATTTTCATCTTGAACGCAAAACTAATATAAATGTAAATATTTCCCCCGAAAATCAATGAATGTAGTTTGCATAAAAATAACTATGAGCAGTTTGGACAAAGTGTATAATAGAGCTGTGGCATAATACGAATATATTTTTACTTTATTATAAAAGTTCCACCTGAGAAATGTTATATCTTGCAAATATATATATATATTATTAAACTTTATGTATGCATGTACGAAATTAAACCGAAATCAAAGTGCTAGAAAATTTAAACAAAACATACTTTTATTTATTAACATTTTAGTTAATTTCAGATTATATATTTACACATATATTGTAACAAAACAAAATAAATTGTTATATTTTAAAATGTTAATCAACTTTAAATGTATATTCTATAAATTTGCAGTACTTGCTCTATATTCCTGTATCAAATGAATAATAATAATTCGTAATATATCAGACTTGATTAAATAAAAATTGTTGATTAAAATATGTACGTTTTTGTAACAAATATTACGTTTTTCTAGAAAAGGTATAGCTTTTTTACAATTTGTGTCGCAAATGTATCAGTTATAAAAGATGATATTATTTATTGAAATTGGTTATCTGTATTCATGTAATTTTAAATTTATGATTATAATATTTTTCGTTCATGTAATAATTTATTAGAAAATTAAAATCTTTTAAGAAAACATTTACCTCTTAAAATTTCTTATTTTTAACAAAATAGTGAATTGAAATTAAAAATAAAACAATTTTTTTTAAGCTGAATTTGGATTTCTTAACAGCTTAAATTTTGTAGATTTACTCAACGAAAATTTTAGATGTAATTTAATTTCCACTATATTTGAAAGTGAAAACATTAGTTAACGAATAAAATTACAAGCTGGAAGGCAAGATTGAAAATGATGACTCTTCATCGAATAAGCATTTGCTCATATTTTTTGAGATTTTAAATAAAGTAAGGGTAATGATAATAAATATGAAACCACAATAATTCAAAATGTCGAGTAGTATTAATATGGATAACTAGATTCTTCTTTAACTGACTAAATATTAGTCCTGTGAATTTATTTATAATTCAGAATTTACATTTGATGAATCTTTTAAATCATGGACACACATTTCATTTAATGAAATATTTTAATAATATTTTTTTGTTATAAATCATTGCATGACAAAAAATTTTCAAGCATTGTATGAAAAACACATGGTATTATAACTAGACTTAAACTTTAGCAAACAGGATAATGCTTCCTAATCTCTCTTATTTTTAAAACCATCATAATGACAAAATTTTAGAAATTAATTTATGCAATATTAAATATTAATTTCTCCGTAAAGATATGTTTCAGAATAGATGCAATGGAAGACACGATTTTTAATTAGAGATATGAACTAACTTTTTTTATAATTTGTTCAATATGCTCCAGTTTATTTTACACTACCTCAAGTAATTTTAAAATTTTAAGCATTTTTCAAGGAATAAACATTTTTCTGAATTATTCTTAAGTAACAAAGTAAAATTACTTTTTTAAAAATATACTTGATAACTTTCTCCCATTTTCTTTTACAAAATTTGCATTAATCTTAAAAATATAACATTATTAAAAAATTCTGCTTTTGCAATCCGAAAAGTAGAAGTATTTGTTCATGAATTAAATAACATAGTACAATTATTGAGTTTGATTATATTATATTAGAAAACTAATGTTAAAATGTGGATGATAAAATTTGAATTATGCTTGTTTTCTTAATTTATTATATTTCGAAGATGATATTAAATTTGAAAAGCAAGAAATTTAAATTCCATAATAGGACTATCGAATCATATTGAAAATAGAAAATTAAGTAAAAAGTACAAAACTATAATTCATCGTGATTATATTAGAATTAATAAGCTTAAATCTTTATATAATATTTTGACTTGATACAAAATTCCTTTTGTTCTCATATTTTACATGAAAGCTTATGTATAAGACGATATGTAGAAGAAAAGCATTTTTGGACGTTTATTATTTCTGAATACGTCAAAATTAAATGAACAAAATTGCTCTATTTATAAATAAGTTGATTTTTTCCATTACATTTCACTTAAAACAAAGCAGTGAACGAAAATAACAAAAAGGAATGATATAAACACAATATTCAGTTTGTGCAATATTACGAATAATTCTTTGGTCTACCTATGCATGATTCACAAATTGCTGAGGATTTTCAAGCCGCTTTTTTTCTATAAATACAGCGACTACTATTTCTTCAGCTCTTTTCGTTGCAATTTTTCTAACTTCAAAAGTATCTTTGGTACCACCTTTCTCCGCCATTCCAGATTTTGTATATTGATACGCAGTTAGATCTCAATTGTATTATTAAGTCATACTGTTGACTAAGATGTCCTATAGACATGTTGATGCTGCAGTACCACGCAGCAGTTGGCTACAAAGAAGCATGAATAACACCAGCTTGCGGCTGCCAAGCAGACTGTCTTGAGCAGAAGTGAGAAAGAGTCGGCAATGTTTCCGGAAACACCATTTTCACCCTCTTGCTTACAGCCGAAGTCCAGAGGGTCGAGATCTACCAAGGGCAAGGTGATGTTGGTTCCTGGTACGGAGCAGACGGTGCGACGAGCCAAGTTCTGCGCGTAGAGGAATCCATCGAAATGTAGCATCTGCACTCGAAGAGTCTCTCTCATCCATCGGCGGATCCACCCTCCAAGCCATACTAAGCCGCAGCCACATACCCACGGATTGTCGTCTAACAAAACTCCACCTGGAAAGTGTTATTCGAAAATCATACTATAGACAAAATGAATGGAAATCATTTTACATATGCACTGAGCAGATTTTAAGCTCACTTTTCAATTTATAATACCACATTTAAATATTGTGAAAATATTGAATTGTCCACAAAATACGAGGTTTGTTCAGAAAATACGTATAAAAGTTGAATAACTTTATTTTAGAATTATTCAGGTATTACAATATGGTCTCCTTCAAAGTACTCACCCTGAGACGAGATACACTTCTGCCAACGCCGTTTCCGCTGTTGATAAAATTGCTGAAAGTCTTCAGTTGTGGTGCTGCTCAGTTGCCGTGTCGTTTCTGCCTTGATGCCTTCCACATCTCCCAAGTGCCGCCCTCGAAGCACCATTTTGCATTTAGGGAACAAGAAGAAGTCATAAGGGGCTAAATCGGGTGAATAAGGCGGGTGGTCTGTAACGGTGATTGAGCTTCGGGCCAAAAAGTCACGCACAACGAGTGATGTGTGAGCGGTCACATTGTCGTTATGAAGCATCCACCTGCCCATTTTTGCCAAATCTGGTCGAACTTGGGCCACACGAGCTCTGAGACGTGTCAAAAGTTCAACGTAAAAATTTCCGTTCACTCTCTGACTCTGTTCCTCAATCTGAGTGAGCTCCATGCCGACGGCATGTAAAAAAAGTAACTTTCAACAAGCAGCCGCACACTCCTACTGACACGCAGAGTGGTCTGATTCGAACTGAGCGTTGATGGGATTGGTTACAGCAGTAGTGCCACCTGGCGGTGACAGCAAACAGTAAAATAAAGTTATTATTCAACTTTTATACGTATTTTCCGGACAAACCTCGTATATTTGTGTAAAATGTTTTAAAATGTTCTGTTAATATTTAATGAGATATATTTCTTCAATAGAGTAGGCAAAATATTTCAATTGGCTACAGTTTGAAGATGTTATATTTGGATTAACTATCTCAGTTAATTAATTCAAATTTAGCTGTCAAATTGATGCAAAAAT
This sequence comes from Latrodectus hesperus, assembly GCA_037975125.1. Classification (NCBI taxonomy): domain Eukaryota; kingdom Metazoa; phylum Arthropoda; class Arachnida; order Araneae; family Theridiidae; genus Latrodectus; species Latrodectus hesperus. The sequence goes on along the minus strand of CM075851.1, from coordinate 72,316,782 downwards.
ATTAATAACTCTATTTTCATTCAAAGGGGAGAAGACAAAAATTGGTATTCCTCAGAAAAAATTGGAGTACCATTTGAATTTTTTATCTTTTATGAATTGCTTTACTAATTGCTTAGCATAAGTCATGAATAAAGAAATTTAATTTATTCTTTAACTGCGTTTTAGCCTTTATATATTATACTAAATTCACAATATTTCGTTAAACAAGTAAAATTTGAGATGTGACATAATTCCATTCAGTTCTTCTTACCATGCGTATTTAAAAGACGAATAAATTTAAACAAACCAATAAGACTTCAGAAAAGTTGCTTATAGCGTGATTGCTATAACAATTTAATACGATTTTATATTTAATAAATTGACATCGCGCGGATTTTGTAGGGAAATATTTTTATTATTCACTTATAAATATTATAAGAATAAAAGAAATAAAATTATTATTATAATGACTTAATTGTAATTAAAATTGATTTAATTAAACTTCTATCATCAAAATGCAAATTTTTATTGGCAATTCGAATTTAGTTTTCGTGTATTAGATTAGGTTAATTTATGTGTAACAATAAGGATTTGAGTATATTCTCTGAAATCGAATCGTTTCCTTTTCAAAAATATAACTTACATTTCACATTCATAAATTAGTATTTTCTTACTGATTTTATTAGATTTTGTAATATGATGGAATATGAATTGAACATCAATATTGTTTCAAATACTAATCAGAAATATTAAAACAGTCGGAGATACGCATATATCAATATAAATATTAATTTATATCCAATTTTTATTTTGTTTCAAGAGTTTAATGTTCAATAATATATCTTCGTTTTATATTATTTTTAGTGATCTCAATTGATTTAAATACAATAATTAAATCTAATTTACGTTTAGAATTTAACATAACTAATTCTAAGAAACTGGAACAAGAGTGAATCTCGATTGCAGTTTTTTAGTACTAGTAAAAAAACCTAATTCCCAGGCGATAACCATAAATATCACAATATCAGTATTAGATCTATAGTTTTAAAAATCATGAGGGTTCTTGTCAAGTAAGTTGAGAAAGTTTATTAGGGGAATATGCTGTTGTATGATAAAGATGCAGGTATATATATATATATATATATATATATATATATATATATATATATATATATATATATATATATATATATATATATATATATATATATATATATATATATATATTTATTTGAAGTGGAGATTACAAAACTACTTTTTCAAGAGCCTGAAAATGTAACACATGAAATTTTTTTGTATTTTGATGAGTTTATCAAATGATTCTTTAAGCCCTTCGATTTTTGAAAGACACTTAAAAAACACATTTATTCATCTAAAAAATTGAACATCTTTAAAAAAATAAGCCGAGATAATAAAAAGCAAATTTTTCCGTGAAATGTTTTATGAGTAGATTTCAATCAATAGTGATTTGCATTGAGCAAATAAAGAGCCGTGAACCACTGAAGAGTGTTTATTAAACCTTTCCATATGCCTAGCTAAACATTTTAGGGAAGAAAAACAAAAAGTTGTTTTTATCAATATTGTTTAGCAAAAATTAAGCATGATTAACAATTAAAAAGAAATTAAAAGATTTGAAATATACTTTATTAGATTAAAATCTTGAAGTAAAGCATGTTAAAATATAGTTGTATATTAAATATTTCATACAAACTATGATGTTAATAATATCAAAACTGTTTTTATGCTTTCATAAAATTAGTAATTTACTTGCATTAAATAAATGTATTTTGGCTCTTTAAAATAATTATGTAAGCTGGCAAATTAAGTATCTCTTAAAGTCTCAAAATTGGATGACTACTGTTCTAAGATATTAAAAAATAATTTTAAATAATTGTATTAAAATATTTTTGAAAATTTAGATGTTCCATGTTTGTTAATATAAATGAATTTTAATTTTATTCACTGCAATATCTATAGCTTATATATGTAGCTAAATATGAGCTTATATATGTAGCTAAATATGATACATTAGGTAATTGTTGCCATAATTTTCAATGAATTGTATGCTTGACAGAATGCGTCAATTATTGGATGAATTAATTGCAGAGCTCAAAAAAAAGTAAAGTAAGGAAACATAGCTTAACATAATATACATGGATTAATAAATTTGGAAGATTAACATATAAAAAATATCACACTTGAATACGATAACTGCAGATGCAGTACAGCATTTTTATAATATACGATAAGAATTCACAATTTTTGGTGTACACACCACCGAATGAATATGAAAGATTTAACAATTATAAAAATGCAAAATACAGGAATGCTGGAAAAATAAAATCATTGCGAGAAGACGAACTTAGTATTATTATTGAGTTTATCCTTTAAGAATTTATCAAGAGAGTCAAGGGACATAAAGAAAGGAATTACCAAGGTGAAAAAAAAAAACTTTTTAGGAAGATTTTGATTAAATGAAGAATGTAAAATGATTGATTTTGGATTGTTTTATCTGTTTCTTATTGTTATTAATAAATGCATCTCTTATAATGAAAAATTTAATAAAAATGTTTTTCAATAATCCTTAAATTTAAGAAAAAAATGGCGTAAACTTTTAAAAAATGTTCAAAATGTGATTAATACATGTCATCATAACATAAAAAGAATCATGATAATATAAATTTTTAAACAATACACTAACTGGAGAGAATATTGATATATATATATATATATTAAATATCAAACGAGCTCATACTACTCACCAGATATATGCTGGGTCGTGTAACCTTCTGACCGCACTTTAGTAGCCGGACTCAAAACATTTTCTTCCATTGTCGTCAAGTAGTTGCCCCTCACATCTAAAGTCAAATACCGGATATCGGCCAGGTACTTGAGCAAACCTCCTGGAAGTCGACTGATACTGGTTCCTGTTATTCTTAAGATTAGTTCGTGTGTTTCTAAGCCTTGGAATGCATCTGGTAACACGTACTGTAGGTTTCTTCCCGTAACAGTGAGTTCTCGCAGTTTAGTTCCAAACGCAAACTGCAACTGATGAGACAAACTTGTTTCCTCCACTTCCACTAGGACACGCCTGAGGCTGCAGGATTTGGACAGAAGATTCTGGAGCCGGATAGACCTTAAGCCTGCGTAAGTGCTCGTCTTGAATGAGGTCAAGAATCTAAAATGCAGGAAGATAATTAATTCATTCGGAGTACAATCCATTTAAATTTAATTACCTCATGAATTCCCTCACATTGTTAAATGATTACAAGCTCAAATCAAAAAATGAGGTATAAACAGACAATACATAAATTTTAAATATATGAACATTACACAGTTTTTTAAGCTATTTTTAAATAGTTACATAGAAATATATTTAAACTAGAAATTGATTTCAATTTTAGGTCCTACATTTTATAAGGTCCGTGGTAGCCTAGTGGTTAGGGTATCGGCCTTTCATCTGGAAGGACGTGATTTGATTCCCAATGTCACCAAAGACCCACCGAGTACATGCGATATACGTGCTCGTTATAAATCTGTGGAATCGAAAGTCCTGTGGTCAGTCTTTAAGCAGTTACCATGGGTGCAATGGTCTGGAGAAAATTTCCTCCCCTTCAGATCAATGTCAAAATTGAGTGAGTGGATTCTCTGGTGGTGCCATCTATCGGAGGATTTAAAAAAGAGCAAAGAATAACCTTCACGTTCATGGTGCTCTGATTAAAACGAAAGACTCTTCCTATTGAAATAAATTCGCATTTCCAAGGCATAGCAAGCTTGGCTTGTACAAGTGTCATAAGTAACAACAACATTTAAAAAAGAATTTTTACTAATGGATACACATGAATAAACTGTTCATGCATTTAATAACTTTTTGAATAGTTAAAACTATTTCATTTTAGATCTGCTTATTTTAATACATATTTTAAGTTTATTTATGAACTAACATTTTTATTAGATAAATGATTTTTTATTTAACAGCTTTAAAGTTAATTTAATCGTTATTTAGTTGAAACTTAATTTTAGTATGTGTTGCAGAACTTTTTAACCATTATACTTACAGTTTCCAAAATTTGACATACTTAGCAGAGTAATAAAAAACAAGAAAGAATTTATATACGATCAAAAATATTGTATTTGTCAATGTAGGAATAGATGGAGGTATATGATATAGAGATCCAGCAGAGACGATTTGTGTCAATTTCAATATCACCGAAAGCGCACATAAGGCAATCCAGCATAAATGTACAAGCTATTTCGTTAATGATATAAAGGTATATGGTGAAGTAACTGTAAGCAGTGTGATTGCACATATTTAAAAGCTAAAACTTCGAATACTTGATCATTGAAAACATGCATGATTTTAGAATAATTGATTTTAAAATGTTCAATATAATCAGGTGGTTATATTATATCATAACGAAGAAATTCTATTCTACTATATAATAATAAATGTAATAAAGTTGCACAACTCTCATGGATTTCAAATACATTTATTTTCCCTACTATAGGAAATGTTAGTGACATGGCATGGAAAGCATGGACGTCCAGTTTTCATCAGCATAATGACGAACATGTTTCAAGTTCAGCTTGAAAATTTCTGGAGAATAGGTATTATATAAAAATTGAAGCGTATATCGTATTTTATAAAGTTTCAAATTTCGTTTAATAATATTATGCAATCAGATTTTTCTACTCTTATCAGTAATTATAGTTCAGTGATTGTGAAATTTCTTTATAATTATTTTTTGTATTCCATTGCTTTATTGGAATGCATAATTTTTTGTTATGCATCCAAATCAGTTATTTATTTCTATACATATTGAAATTTGGATTTTGTTATTTGAAATAATTTATATTTAATTTCATTTGTTATTTGATTTCAGTGCATTTAGAAATCATTTGAAACTAATAATGTTAACCTAGTAAAAGAAATCATGTAACGGAACAATATTTTATTAGGCTTTTGATGGCAATATATATATATATATATATATATATATATATATATATATATATATATATATATATATATATATATATATATATATAATATTTAGTTATCATTAAATTGTAACCAGAACTAGAAACAGAGTCGAATTCCAGCTGCGATGGAAAGTGAGATGCTAAAATATTAAGCTATCCAATTTACTTTTATTTGCTGTATTTTGTCCTTTATTAAAAACAAAAAACATTTATCACTAAAATGTAAAAAGATCATATCAATATAATTTATGAGTATTAGCTTGTAAATAAGATTGATTTTAAAGAATAAATTGCTACAGTCATTCACTAATTATTTTTTATATTTGATCATGTTAAAATTTACATTTTATAATTACTGATATATTATTTGTTATTAATTTATTTTAAGACATTAATAATTACTTTATTTATTGTAAGAAAAGTACATACTTTAAGTGGTGCAAGATTCTTGAATCCATATATTTCAAATCGAGTCCCCGCAGATCAAGTTCTCTCAATTTCTCTAATTTTCGAAAATTATTCATGCTGAGAATTTGAATTGGATTGTAAGAAATGTCCAGTTTGGTGAGTCTTGTAATAGATGGCCACACATGTGTCGGCACTTCGCTTAGATAGTTGTGAGACAGGTCCAGCTGCCTCAGCTCTTTCACGCTGGAGAAAGATAAGTCTGATATGTTGCACAGGAGGTTGTAAGATAAATCTAACACACGCAGAGAGGGTAACGGAAAATTCGGCACATGAGGAAGACTAGTATCACGCAGTAAAAGCGTTTGCAGAGAAACCAGGGCTTTGAAGGGCTCATCATCTAATCTCCACAGAGTATTGTGCGACAAATCTAGATACAGCAAGTACACTAATTTGGAGAATGCATCTTCTGATAAGCTCGCCAACTGGTTGGAGGATAAGTTCAGACTTAAAAGATTGTGGAGGTGGTTGAGTCCATTTGTTGGAATGCTGGATATTCTGTTCTGCGACAGATCAAGGTATCGTAATGTGGCTCTCGTATGAGCCAAGCTGTGAATTGGTGCATGGAATATGTTGTTATTAGACAGATTCAATCGTTCAAGATTGGTACCTATAAATACATCTTCAGGAAGAGTTTTTATATTGTTATAACTGAGGTCTAAAATGCGAAGTGAGCTAAGATTACGGAAAGCACCACTAAATATAGTCGACAAATTATTACGACCAAGATTAAGTATTTGTAACATAAGGCAATTTTGGAAGACGCCATTTGGCAAATTGGATAGCATATTACCATCCAAATGTAGCACCTGCAGATTTGGTGCATACTGGAAAGTTGAAGTATCGAGAAAGTTTATATGGTTGGAAGAAAGTGTCAAATAATGCAAAGTATTCTCAACAGGTCTCAAAAATTGTCCGTCAACTCTAGATATTAGATTATTACCAAGATCTAAGCTGCGAACTTTGATATATACTTCATTTTCTTTGAAGTCTACAATTCTGGATAACTGCTCTATTTTATTATTCGAAAGATCAAGAAATACTGGATTTTTTGCATCTCCCACTTTATTGAAACCAATGAAGGAAAATTCTGTGAGATTATTGTCTTGCAGAAAAATATTCGTGACACTTTTCAAATTCGAGAAAGCAGCTCTTTCGATGAACGAGATATCATTTCTAGCAAGAATTACAGTATTTAGAATTGGCATGTCCCTAAATGATAAAGATCGAATTACTTTGAGCTTGTTCCCATATAGAACAATGTTTGTTAGAAATGGTAATTTATGAAAAGTATCTGTTTCGATACTCTCTATTTCATTGTTCGCTATTACGATGCTATTTAAGCGGGTGTGAATTTTATTTCTGAATAGCCCAATTGGTAAGTATTGTAACTTGTTACCTTCTAAATCACAGTGGATAAGAGATGGCATACCTTCAAATGTAGATGAAGATAACTTGCTCAGTTTATTGTGATCCATTTGCAACCATTTAACTTTTTCCATTCCCTGGAGTGTTTCGAGTGTGGGTAAATTGAAGTTACCAATCTCAAGAACTTCTAATGTTGATTTGATTGGCATAAATGTATTGATGTCGTACGAGACGAAATTATTGTACGACAGTCTCAGCTCTCTGAGCTTCGTGGTCCCAGAAAATGTGTCTGATGATAGATGCTTCAACTCGTTGTTGGCGAGATTGAGGGCAGTGAGAGACTGTCCCCATACATTGAAATCACTCGCGCTGATCGATGAAATGGAATTATCTTGAAGACTGATTCGAGAAACTCTTTGCGTGGCATGTAAGGCTTCTCTTGGAATTCTTTTCAGCTTGTTTCCAGAGATATCAAGTACTTCCAGATCATAACGGCACCCATTTAGATCATATGGATCAAGTTCTTTTATAGAATTTCCTCGCAAATAAAGGTGACTAAGTGCAGTTAAATCTTTTAAAGCTTTAGGGAATGTTTCCAGGAGGTTATGGCTCAGGTCAAGAGCTTTGAGAGTGTCTTGTAAACCTTCAAAAGCGCCGTCAGGAATAGCTGAGAGTCTATTATTCGATAAAGACAATCTCTCTATAACAAAACCTTTGAAAGCTCCAGCGTAGAGGTTTTTAATGTAGTTGAATTCGAAGTGGAGGTTCGTGATAACGATTTCTGTTTTGTTTACAATCACAGCTGAGAGACCTCTAATTAAATTATGGCTTAGATCCAGCTTGGTGAGGTGCTTTACTGGTAATAGAAAGGGCTTGGGAAGTTCTTCAATCAAGTTGCCACTAAGCTGAAAATAAAAATTAAAAAAAACTTTCGATTTTTATAATTCGTAAGATTTATTTCATGAGCAAGCTAAAGAATATTAGAAATCAGAATTCATTTAATAATGGTAAATAAAGGGAAATAATCCTTCTATCAAATAATTTCATCAGAAATATGAATTTTACCTCACATTTCTAAATCTTTTTCTCATGATAATTATAATAACAATTTTAGTGAATTAAATTTCAGGATTTAAATAAGCATGAAGTGATAATCATAATAACAATTTTCATGAGTACCACAAACAATTAAAAGTGCTTGATGATAATGTTTCATAGAAAAACTTGAGATTTAAATATAAATAAGCCATCCCATAAAATACATCTTTTTGTTTCTAAAACATGCCGATTTTCCGAATGTTTGAATAAATTTTCCTTATCATTGTAGTTGCATTCACGCTTAGCTAAGAAGTGAGATTATTTATGATTTTAATAAATATCAAGTGACTTTTATTGATATAAATTACAGATTTCGTCAAGTATTTAAATTATTTTACATACATTTTGCAGAAGCGTCTTTGATTGTGAAAAAACAAATTTTTATCCTGTAGTCAAATGAATAAAAAAATACCAAGTTTGAATGAGAATAAAACATTCCAACCAATATTTAATATATATTTTTTTAAAAAAATCTAAAATTTAAAGAAACGAAATCGATAAAACTATTTTAATTTTTATTATTTTTGCTTGACTTTTCATATAATTATCTTTATTAAATAAGTTTAAAATTCGTACTACCAGATGTGTGAAAAATTAGCTACTATTTCATTACAATATTGTAAATTTTTAGATATTAGGGTATGTGTAAAAAATATGGCAGCTTTTTAAAACTTATAAACTTGTATTATCAACGAAATTAATGTGTGTCCAATAAATATGGTGATAAATTATACTGCTGAATATACAAACACTAAAACACTGGTATTACGTAAGCAGCTGACTTTACTTTTTTATTTTTTATAACTGTATTAAAAACATTTCTTTTTACAAGAACTTTACATATCATTTTTTTAAAATCAAAATCTACTAAGTAGCCGAATGAATATCGCATATAGAATTAGCTATTTTTTCATATGTTTAAACTGAGGAAAGATCCACAATCATCTTGTGCTATTTTACCTGTAGCCAAGTGAGGTTTCTTAAGTTGTGGAGGGCGGCTATGGGTACGTACTGAAACAGGTTGTTGGAGAGGGAAAGCGTCTGCAAAGAGGGTGGGAAAGAATGGCGATCTACATCTGTGAGGCAATTCTGATCGAGATCCAGTGACGTCAGATTGTGGAGATTGGAGAAGGCTCCATCAGTAAGTCGAGAAATCCGGTTATCCCCGAGAAAGACACTGCGCAAGTTGGGCTTTGATGGTAGACTTGGCCAGTCATCAATATCGTTGGAATGTAAACTCAGCCACTGTAAATGTCGCAACTAGAGAGAAGATATACTTTCTTATAAACTTATATATTTACTATATACTTAGATATAAACTATATACTTTCTCATAAACTTAGATACATGTTAAAGAATATAATATTTAAAGCCCTATTCTATAATATTATTGCGTTTATTTAATATTACTTTTTAATTCTTTTTAACGCGAGAACATTTTAACAAAATATTTCAGATGGTAACAATCATAACTTCTGAAATAATTTGGGTAAAAATTTATAACAAAAAGTGTTCTAAAGTCAATTTTTAATCGAGAAAATTTTACAGTTTTTGAATATTATTAAATAATGCGATAAAAAAGAGGAAATATTTATTTAAACTTCTCCTAAAGTAATATTACTTGAAAATAAAAACTAGGAGGTATGATAAATGTAATAGCAGAAGGTAACTCAGCGAAGTATAAATAATATTATTATTATAATATTGTTTATAATATAAAACACTAACTTTCATTAAAATAAAATTATGTAGAATATCATCCAATTGATTTGTTTTGATTATATTTATAATTAGCATCATAGTAAGAAGTAATCAGGTAAACATTTCATTATTTAAAATTTTAAAATTTAATTAGATATCTTAAATAAAATAATTTGCTTAAGACAAAACAACTTACTTACTTAAGCGAAGTATAGCTATGGCGCAAAACAAAAAAATGTGCTTTAAATTTTTAAAAAGAAAAACGAGTTTAGTTAATATATTTTTATTTTGTATTATATGAAGTCAATTTGACTTTGCAGTCTTCAAAAAATGAGTGTAACTTTTGATTTTGTTCCTTAACTTAAACTTATTAAATTATGTGATTTTAATTCTAATTTAAAACTTTATCCTAAGAATGATGCAAATTTGCATTGAAAATTAGTAATTAATGAAACAAATATGAATATTTAGTTGAATGCATGAAAAAAATGCTATTTTTTAGTAAAATATTATTGTTATTTCACTTTTAATAAGAAAAACTTATATCAGATTTTTTATTTCGCTAAAAATGAGTATATATTTTGTCTTTTTCTATTATAAATGCTTTAACTGAAAAAAAATTCTATAAAAGAAATTAAACAGCCATCAAGAAACGACAGTTGTATAGGTAAAAATTCTAAGACAGTTACCCGTTGCAATGCTTCTTGGGGCAATCTGTGCAGCTTGTTGAAACTGAGGTCCACAGTTGTCAAAGCTAATTCACTACCTTGAAAAGCCTTGGGATGAATGTGTGATATTTGGTTTTGCATCATCCTCAAGGAAGAGATTCGAGTGTTCTAAAAGAAGATTTTTAGAATGATTACGTATAAGGTTAATGGAATAAGATATTGGACAGGAACAACGGCGTTTGCTGGAATGGCAAGGAAACTATGTCTGTCATTATGTGGGATTCATTTACCTGGAATGAATGGTCATGAATGACTTCGACTCCTGATTTGAGCAGTGTAAACTGGAAGACATCGTCAAGGGGAAGAGTCGGTACTTCTGCAAAGGGCACACCGATACAGCTGACGTCACGGTGAGAATTGGAACAAGAACAGAGAGGGTTGAACGAGCAGGGCTCTGTGTGGGTGGTTGTTTCTTGGATATTCAGCGTCAGAATAGTCAAAGTCATGACGAAGACTACTGCTATAGCAGGTGAATTGGGCTTCATCTATAAAACATTATTTTTCAAATTAAACTGTCAGCAAAAATAGAAATAAAAAATTTTATTGATCATAAACTGAAAGATTAAATAATGTATCTGATGGAACTGAATTCATGTTAAATTTAATAAGTTGAGAGCTCAAATTTTCTTCAAATAGCTTAGAATATATATTTTCAAGAAATAATGCCAGGAAATACAAAAATTATATTTTGTTAGATTGGGGAATAATTTCGTAGCGTTTTTACCAAAGACTTTTATTTAAACAAAAAATAATTATATCAATAAGTTAATCAATTATATATTCGCCGTTGCTGTTTACAACATCTCGACCAATTTGTTGATGCCGTTCCGCCAAAAATAACCTGGTCTGGTGTCAAAGAGTTGTTGAGCCAGTTTTTAAGGACCACTTGGTGCACTGGGAAACGCTCGAAAAGAATGCCACAGTCAACAAGGAGCTCTACATTGCCCATTTACACCGCGTGAATGAAGCTATTCGACTGAAAAGACCTGATCGATATGTGGTCAAACCATACTCCTTCAAGACAACGTTATGCCTCATGTTGCACAAATCGTCAAAGCCCAGAGCTCGAATGGGAGATTCTCCAGCATCCACCGTTTTCTCCGGACCTTGCACCGACCGATCACCATCTTTTCCTCGCCTTGTCAAACCATATGAAGGGCGTTACTTTCGATAACAAAAAGGTCTACAGACAAATTTTATTTCATTTACAATGGCATATGATTATTGCGATCACTGATTCACCTATCATTTTCTCGATGTATTCAATGGACCCTTAAACATAAGAATGGTAAAATCAAAGCAATAATACTACCTGAAGATGTAAGAACTTTTCGAGTGTTACTTGTCAAGTATATTGTTGGACAACAGACAATATATATCTCACACTAAAATGTTACTGTGTGTTATTACGAACAATTGCATTCTGGGATAAATTTATTTAAATTAAGGAATACATTTTCGTGTCTCAAGAAAGGACATCTGCAAAAGTTTCAAGTATCTATCTCGACACAAGCACATAAATGTAACAGAAATACAGCGTTGCTCAATAATGTACAATTTGCACCGTTTTGTAAGAATTTCACTCCACATTGAGTAGTATGACGATTAAATAATGCCAAAATTATATCATCTTATATTTCAATGTTGCCAACTTCTAGGAAATCATTATGATAAAGTAACACATTATTTTTCGATTGAAAAGACAAAACTATTTCATTTGTTCGCAAAAATTTTACAGCTTCATTTCAAGTGCAATCATCCGCAGTGCATTATCAAATAAATTGCAACAAATGATATTTTGGTGAAATTTTTGTTTGTTGCAAGCGACCTCGAATGGCTCACGTATTCAAGTTTATAGATTGCCGATGCTTATTGTATGAGTTAAGTTTTCATGTTACTGTGAGATCCATCGATACCATTTACAAAAGGTACCTGTTTTCACATGTAATGAGGCGATCAGCCTAATTTAATTATTTTCATCGGTCTGTCCACTGCGCCTGACATCAACAGGTAGTACGTTCACATCATTTTGACTTGATTACGTTTGAAACGAACACCAGTTTCTTAGAAGAAAAATCAGCTATACTTATATGCCTAAATTAGTTCAATGTAAAACTTAAAAGAGTCTTGATTTTAACAGTATTTCTTCTCATTCTGTTTTTATTTATGAGGGTTTTTAAAGTTTCCAAAGTAAAATATACTTGAAATTAACTTACGTTGGAAGCTTTAAAGATAAATACATTGATAAAAAATCTTCTGTTCTCTATCGATAGAATATTTCTTCTATTTTGGTTATATTGAAATGATATAAATATAATACTCTTTTGATGTAAAAGTATTACGTTCAAGTAGGGTGTTATTTTTTTCAACTTATGAAAATTATATCAAAGAACGATTTGAAATATTCAGTAAAATACCTGAAGTATTATAAAACTATTATTAAGTAATAAAAAACGATGATATATTGGAATAATATATAAATATACAAGTTTGAAACTGTTCACAACTTTAAATATTTGAGATTTGAATTGAATGCATCCAACGACATCGCACCTGAGATCCGCAGCAGGGTTACAGCAACTAACCGATGCTTTTTCGGCTTAAAATAAATACCTAAAATCTACTTTCGTCAGTCGAAAATCGAAAATTTTGTTATACAAATGCTTGATTCGGCCTATTCTCACTTATTATTCATCTGAAACGTCGACATTGACTGAGAAGGACAAAGAAACCATCTCCATTTTCGAAAGAAAAACTTTAAGAAGCATATTTGGTGGAATAAAATGTGAGAATTCATGGCGAAGAAGAACTAATTCTGAGCTCTGTAAACTATAAAAGAACCAGATATTGTTAAATTTATCTCAATAGAGATTAAAATGAGCAGGACATTAGAGCCGGATGAACGACAATCGGGTGACAAAAAAAATTTTCTTGAGTTGTCCTATTGGCACCAGAAGAAGAAGACGATCGAAACTCCGATGGCATAACTGTCTTGAAAACGACCTAAAACACTAAAAGTGACAAACTGGATGACCTTGTCCAAAAATAGGGGGTCCTGGTATGCACTTCTGAGGAAGGTAAAGGCCCACCCTGGGCTGTCAGGCCAATGAAGAAGAATATATAAATATAAAACATCAATAATAGTTTATAAATTTTCTAAAAATAATTAGATTCAGCAGTTGTGAAATTTGATTATGGATTCATATAGATATGTGAAGAATGTGCTTGATTTGCACCGAAAGATGACATTAGATACTCGTATCTCTTAAGAGCAATCAAAATAAACACTTTACGAGATTTCTTTTATCAGTACTTCCCAGAAAATGAGAGTTTAAAATTTTGAACAGATGATTGTATGTAGTACTATAAAATGAAATGCTCTTGGATTTTATTTTAAGTCTTGTCAGCACTTATGATTGAAAGTTTCACTTCTTCTTACATTGATATATGTGTGAAGTTTTGGCTACATTATTTCCTGTATATATACACCAGAATTCATGAACTTAAAATTTATACAGCAATACAAATATACATTTTTTTCTATTTTTCTATTTATTTCAAAATAAAAGAAAACCATTACAATGTACTTAAACTATCTATTTAGTATATATTTGAACAATATTACTATTAATGTTTGAAAATTCGCATTTTATTGCAATAAACTTCATAAAAGAATTACAAAAGTTTATTGGAGAATAGTAATTTTAAATTTGGGAGAAATCTTACTTTTTTCTCATGTCTCTAATAATGCAGATAACTAGATGCTCCTCTTATAAGAGCTCAAGAATAGTAATCTGAAACAGTAAATACAAAACTGAGTATGAATATATTGAACATTACTAATTTGAACACATTTGAACAATTTGCACATATTTTTATTGTTTTATTAAAATAAACTTAATAGTTAAGAATTGTTTTTTATTGAAGTTTTAGAATTGAAATAAGCATAAATTTATTGAAATTTCCATTCAATCTTTTATCATAATGTAAAACCATTTACTACTCATGAGAATTCGTGAAGTAGGACAGTAATGGAATTTTTAAGAGAAAAGAAACTTACATAAAATGAATCAATTTGAAATAAAATTTAAAAACTGTGTGAAATTAGAAAGAAATACAGAAAAACAGTTTTTTAAAAGATTTACTTAATTTTATTGAAAATATTAGTATTAAATGGAAAATCAACTGTCAAATTACCAATATTTTATAAAATACTGATTTTTTTGTCGTGAATAACCATTTCAAATTTTCTTATATGCTTACTAGTTTAATGACAATTAACATTAAAGTATAAAATTAATTTATCTGAGTTATTTTTACTAATTCACAAAAAGTAATTATAGTTCTTGGAAACCATATTGTGCAAAAATAATAGGTTTTGTTAAGAAGCATATATTATTTGATACAAATATATACAAGTTATTAAATAAAAGGTAAAAAATAAGCTATTATACATTTTATTTTAGAAGAAAAAGTTGCTGAAAATGTTTCTGCTTATTTAGAGAGATTTTATGAAAAATTTACTTTAATTTTTTTCTAGAATAAATAAACCAGTAAAAGAATTTACTTATCAATTAAACAACATCAATTAAAGAATTTACTTTGATGCCCAAGGGCAATAACTATTTAAGTTCAGAAAAAAGATTCATATATTATAAAATCTGGGCACAGATGCCGTATAATCCAGGATGCCAAATTCTGAGTTTGGTGATTTTTGGCGGATTTTCTTATGTATCTGGTGATCTGGTTTTTCTTACGTCATAGGCATGGGGTCCTATAAAATTATTCAGAAAATTCGATATTGGCAGCACATTTACGTCATCGGGCATATCACAATATGTCCTCTCGGCAATATTTCTTCATTGCCAAAAAAATTCAGATTTTGGAATCCTGGATTATACGGCATCTGTGCCAAAATCTGTAACAGGATATCGTAATATTATTTGAAGTCAACATCTTGAAAGTGAAAAGTAGAATGAGGTGCCAAAAGATTAGACCAATGATGGAAAGTATTAGAAAAGTTTGTTTTGTTTTGTTTTGTCTGTCACTCAGCGGTTATTTTTTGCAAATGAGTTCTAATTAGAGCGGGACCTAGGATTTAAATTGTATTAGAAAAAATTAGAATAAGTCTCAATGCTATTATAATAAAAAATATCAGCTTTAATTGATAAAATTTTAATTTACACAAAGTGTTGAAACTTTCGGTGTGAACAAAAACTTGAAATTGATGTGAGGAAAGAATTAAAAAATTGAAATAAAAAGTTTAAAATATTTTCTTTCTGAATCTCAAATATTTAAAAATTATTTTACATTTTTTTCATGCAAAATATGTTTGATAAGTTTATATATCATGGGTTCGAATACAAATCTTGATATATTCAAAAGTAAATATCAAAGTATACATTGATGTTTTCATATTTATTCAATGTAAAAATATAAGAAGGAAATTTTAATTATTTCGAAATAAATTCACTCCTGTATTATAAAGTTAGAGAACATAATTACATATAGGAGTTCAATAAGATGATTTATTTGCAATGACTTGTGTAATAATTTACAATGACTTGTGTAATTATTAATTTACAATGACTTATGTAATTATTAATTTATAATGACTTGTGCAATATTTACAATGACTTTTGTAAATATTTGCATTGTTTTTAACATAAGTACAAAGCCACAAAGTTCATAAAGTGGAAATGGTAAAGAATTGAAAAATTCGTCATAACTTAAAAATAGGAGGGTCAAAGAATTAAATTTATAAATGCATTAATCCTCAGAGAATTTTATCTCTTTTACAAACTTAGCCATTTTGAAGTTGCGATGTTATGACAACTTCAAGTATTAGTTGTAGTGTTTAAACTTAGAACAGATATTTTTATAAATTAAATAAGAATAATTACATTTAATATAGAAAATTTGATCAAAATTTAATCCCATCTAGTTTACACTTTTAATATAGTGGGAACAAATAAGATAATATAAATAAATACATTTAAAAAATAAACTTATTACGAAAATTTAAAAAATCAAATTCTTTCCATAATCTATGAAAAATAATGGATTCAACTTCAGAGGAGGTAATGCGTCATCAAAATTTAAATCTCCTTCCTTAAAAAGGAAACTAAGGGGATCAGTCAAATTCTTCCTCAGCCCCAATCTCCGGCTGGGCCTAGACAATAAAGCAAACTCGAAGCGACAAATTTTTCCATTTCCTGCAGTGAAACAAAGGAGTTGCTGGGGAGAAAAAATGTCGCCAGCGAGAAAAACTGAACACGAGTACGACGGATAAGGAAGTAACATAGTTTAAGGGAGGTTCGCAATCATCGATGTTTTCCACTGCCCCCAAGGGATCGGAATATTTTGTCCACCAAAGCGTGCTTTCGAAGGCTTTCTTCACTCAAGAAGGTGACATCTCCGTTGAGTTGTTATTTCGGTCCTTCGAGACAATGCAGACACATTCAGAGTACCAATTCCTGGGGCTGACCCTTCAGTAGAAAACTGTTTGTAGTCAAGGGATGATAAGAAATGTGCCGTTTTGTATGAATATCAAAATAAAAACACTAGTTTGATGTAAATTTTGATTTCTTTATTTAAAGTCTGTAGTTCTTATAAGTCCTCATTTTTTCTCTAAAACTGCTATCATTATTGGGAAAATTTTTATTCCCTTTTCTTTACTCTGCAACACTATGAATTTTATTCATTTTTTAATATAAAAGCAAAACTACTTTATATACAAATAGATAATGTTTATCCCATGCATTTCGTCAGAAATTAAATAGTAAAAATATGTATGGTAAATGAATGAATGTTACTTTACGTTTTTATCTATGTTTAAGAACGAATCTAAAACATTATGAAAAAACACGACCCAAAAAATCATCAACACAGAATATACAGGTACTTTTATTTGTCCAGTACTGTTTATTCTGAGTATTATGCTGGAGTCAACAATTTCTAAGTACTTTGAATGAATTCTAAGATCTTATAATTCTGCTCTGACAGTACCAAATAATGAGTCAAACAGAGCTTGAAAGAATGATCTCACTCACAACTTTTGCCGAGCTGGCAACCGAAAGGTTAGCGCTCTTGCCTTCGGTTCAACAGTTCGTGGGCTCAAATCCCACCTTGGGCATGGATGTTTGTTGTGGTTCGGAATCCACGTTAAACCGTAAGTCCCGGTCTAATTAGCCCTCGTGTGCAAAAAATGATCGTTGAGCTGCAAACAAACCAAACCAAATTCACTCACAAATTAACATCCATTGACAGTAACACAATATCTTTGTACTTAAAGAAAAACCCATCTTTAAACTACTATGCGATTTGTGACACATTTAATCATCGATAGCATACATATATCGATTAATCTTTGTATCTTATTGAATGCTATAAAATAACGTTATTTGATATATCGTTGCGGAAGTAAATAATCGCAAGCTAGATTGAATGCCTTCTAAAGACTTCATTCAGTTAAAAGTTTCACAACACCGATGTATTAAAATTTATACAAAATAAATTTCATACATAATTCGTCTAGAAAATGTAAAATAAAAATAAACATAAATTTAATGTCAATTTCGTAGTTTTATTGTTAGATTCACATCTGTAGTGTAAGCACACAAGTGATTATGTTTGCACTTTTTTCAAGTATTGGTTATAATTTTCAAATTATAAATTTTTAATTTTAAAATGAATTTATTATTAATACACAGTAATGTTTTCAGATTAAATGTTTTTAAATACATTGTTGAAAATTTCCTCTGTTCGTAAATGTGTAGATTAAAAGAAACTTGGCATTTCCTCAGTACAGTATCATTCGAATAACTTTTTTTAATAAAAACATTCACCCGAGTTAAAACTTACTAATTTTATTTAGTCTTTAAGTATTTTAATAATATATTAAGAAAAAATTTCATTTTTTCAAGCAAGCCCTTAATGGGGTCAATCATTTAGAAACGTGAAATTTATCTTAGGAATAATAGTCGATTTAAAATTTTTTTAAGTCTTGATATTAGCTAGTGATGAATGTAAAGAACAAGATGTGAGTAATATAAAATCAAAAAAAAAATCATGTAAAATGATTAGTCTAATTTCTTAAAACGTTTTTCAGAATTATATGGTCTCAATATATGGTATATATGGTTTTTCAATATATGGTAGAATTATATGGTTTTTCAGAATTATATGGTAAACTTTTTTCAGAATTATCTAATCCTTTTGTATGACAGTGCTACAACTATTCAATAGCGATTTCCATTTAAATCGAATACAATAGACTCTACTTTTTTTGAGCTTCTAATTTACAAACATTCGTGACTTTACAAACTAGTACCTGGTCTCTAACATAGTCTCATGATGCAACGAGGATTTTATTTCCTATTTATAAAATAATATTTTGAAAAATCTGACCCACTGTGATCTGATTGGTTCAGGCATAGTTCCCGTTATCGAAGGGTAGTGAGATCGAATCCTGACCCAACTGATGATCAGATGTATTTGCTAATGATGGGTGGGACACGTAAAATGTCATGGTCGCATTGTTCTCTATGTGAAGTGATAACTTTGGGGATGGAGGGCCAAGTCTGGAGTTCTACTTCTTGGAATTTCTTCTCTGTAATCTAACACCGGTCTTTCAGCACATGTATTCGGGCATAAACAATAGCTTCAAGCACAAGTATCATGCAGTAATTTTGCAAATAGTGATCAGAACTTGCAATTTTCTTATAAAAACCCCGAAACTGATGAAAACCAATTACATTTACTGGTCAACTTGAATAAGGATGAGTTCTTCAACATTGAACTTCTAAAAAGCAAAATATGCATTGATATCCAAAATTTCATTTAAGGAAATTTTAGAATGTGGATTCAGATATAATTTGCACGAAAAAAAATATCAAATGATTAAGAACACAATGAATGAGAATGATAAAAAAAGATCTTTTAGATAGCAACTAATAAGAAAATAACGTATTGCTGCGGCCATTAACAAAACGGCTGTATGTCTGAAATACTTACTTAAAGAAACACACTGTTTGAGAAATGGGAAATGTTTTTTAACATCAAAAAAATTTACTTTTGAAAAAGGAAATGTAAGTGATTACTTGCACAAATTTTCATCAATTAAATGAAATTAAATATTCTTAAATATAAATTTTCTTAAAAGTGTTTCTTATACAGTGCATTCGGTGAATAATTTTTCTAATACTTTATTTATAAAGATACACAGAGCATTTTAGTGAAAAAATAACTTTAAGATTTAGCACTTATTTTTGTAATTTACGAGCTTTCGATTACAAGAGTTTCGTAATTTTGAATCACGATTAACTCATGGATACAAAAACGGAAGTTGTACTGTTTTGTTCGAAATGTTCACAGTACACCTGTCGAACTATATTGATACAGTTCTCTCTGGTTTATTTCCATAAACCATTTCAACATAACAAGATTTTGCCATATCATGATTTAGAACCACAAACATCAGGTCACAATGGCGATAATTCCTAAAATAAGATATCATGGATGACATTGTTTAGGAACCTCTTTACCATAGGTAAAAGAGAATTTTATGGTGCTAATTCCCAAATAACTATGCACAGAATTTAAATTTTTGTTATCATGCTTCATCATCCTAATTTTTTCTAGCATTTAATTTTAGTAACATAGTTTTTATATTAAAATTGTTTTATTAAAAAACAGTACTTTTTATGCAAATTTTTTCTTTAGTTTTATAAAATTTAGCTGTACTACAAAACTTTATTTTTATTAAAAATTCTTAAGAAATTTTTTTTTAACAGTTTTGCGTGATTAGCGGATTTTCTTCACAACCATATTTTTTGTAATTATACCTGTAAAATGAAACAATTATTTCAAAAACACAAAATAAAATATATTTTTATGTCTACAATGAGATGATTTTGAAATAACTTATGTTTTCAGATATATATATATATATATATATATATATATATATATATATATATATATATATATATATATATATATATATATATATATACACACATTTTATTTATCTTCATATCAATTTTATGACAAAATAAATATCCCTATATCTTATTTTATGAAAGTTCCGACACTTTTAAGCAAATTTAAGATGTAGTGAAATAAAAATTTTGGCGCTTCGAAAAAACACTTCTAAAGAAACAGGTTTGGATTTACTATCGCTTTTTTAATCACTTTTAGTTTTGGAAGATTAGTTTAACCAAGACCTAGAGCTTAAATTGGATTATAAACCACTGGAAATATTGAGATAGGATTCGTAAGGAGTAGCTGAATTATAGAAGGTTTGTAGGCAAACCATTCAACTCTTAGCTAGCCATAATAATTGTGTAAGAATATAAAATCGGGTGTGTAAGAATGATACGTTTTGAATTTAAAATTATGGAATTATTTTAATTGTTGCTTCTTTAAATTATTGAATTAAATACAAAGATCTATCATGTGAACATGCATTGTGTATTTTTAGTTTAAAGTTTATACTAAAGATAAGTTTTATTCTCATTAAAGGAAAAAAATATTCATTTGACATATTTGCATATGCCCAATTTTCTTTAAGCAATATTTATATGACATAAAGGTGCTTAAGAAACCTACCAAAATAATTTTAAGCATGTTTTTAATTAGAGGAAGTATAAACTTTAACGAACCAAATAAATTCATTAAACAATACTTACAGATCAACCATTAAATTTAATTATAAAAGTATAATTTGAAAACTAAAAAAATTAAAACATTCCCACTGAAAGAAAAAAAAACATTCACGCAGTTATATATTGTAGGAGTGGATCGCAATTATTGTTGAAACGATGTAATTTTAATTCCATTTTCTCTTATTCGAATGTAAAATGAAGATTGTAAAAAAATTTATGAATGTAATTACACGTGTTTAAGTGTAACTCTTCGTTTTTATGAATCGCTGTAAATAATGAGATAATAAAATGCTCATAACAATAAGTCATTCCCGTTGTTAGCAGTAGAAGAAACCGAAATAATTGCGCTGTAAATAAAATCTCTGTTGTGAATGCTAGAAAACCCAGTTCTTCACATTTTAATTAGATGTTTCTCTTTTTCTCTCGCTCTAAAGCGGGAATAAATGTGATATATCTTGAAGGGAAAATTTATGCGGCTTTGGGGCTTAGTTTTATATTGCTATAGCTAGAATTCTTTCTCTCTGATGCGTACAGAGGATCATTTTTATAGTATATTTTAAAAACACTTAATATTGAAATTTATATACTGAAAAAAAAATGAATTAAGAATAGCGAAAAAATTTGCAAACATGGCCTGGTTCCAGTTATCAAGATTAAATGTAAGTCAACAATTTTAAAGTTTTTTTTAAAATAACATTGATAAAAAAGTCAAAAATAAAATATTTCTGAAAATTCGTTACGCCACCACTCATGTAAATAAAAGATGTAACACACACACACACACACACACACACACACACACACACACACACACACACACACACACACACACACACACACACACACATATATATATATATATATATATATATATATGTGATCGGAAACGGTGTAGAGGAGAGTTCCAGCGCCGGTTTTTTCTCATAACTCTTCCACCAATAAGAAGTCAGATGACGTAACAGCGCTAAGCTTTGGCCAAGCGGGACCTCGCCGTTTGGAGCAGAGAGAGAGAGAGAGAGAGAGAGAAGACGAACACGTGGGAGAAAAAAGATGAACACGTTGATGAAGACGATTAAGATGTCCAATTGTTATTTCCTCCATTTATTTGTTAATCTCACATTTAACCTAAATTTGTATTTAAATTTTCTATTTGTCTCAATTAATTAAATTCATTAAGTTAAATATTAAATGATTCTGGTTCTACTTTACTTAATCTCTCTATACTCCCTCATTACATATATATATATATATATATATATATATATATATATATATATATATATATATATTATAACGTCCCCTTTATTGCTTGAAAACCCCAAGTTACTTCCAGACGGACGTTAACACCTTTGCAGCTTCCAACGAGATTGATTTCCCACGTTTGAATTCCAGGAACAACATAGTACCCAAAAACAGTCAATTAGTTCTGATTGGAATATGATGTGGGAACGGCAAACAGGATTCGTGAAGGGCCATTAAGTCCTTCATGGCAAATGTAATTCTTCGAATTTAACTGGAATCATCTGGTGAATGGACCATGTGCTTTCGAAGATTTTATTGCCTCTTCACTCGTTCTGATTAGAATCGGTGTAGTGGCTGGAAATAGAGGTCAAAAGTGACATTAGAAGATGGATCTGGAGATTACTGGAGGCAAGATGTTGGGGGAAAGGTTAATATAAATAGCAGAGGCCCTTGTAGGGGACGGACGAGAGCTTCGACATACGTGTAGAGTTCCTGATACTTCTCTGAAATAGGTCCAGGAGCGGACAAGTCCCAGCGACGAAACGAGGAGTCTGAGAAAGAATCGAGATCACAGAAAGACTATAGGCCTCGAGTTTGACTACTCTGATGTTTCAGTGCTGTCCGGAGAGGATCGTCGACCTTATCGAGTGATTGTCCGAGATTGTTCCCGAGTAGAGAATTTAGGAGTCTGGTCCCCAGTACCAGCTAGGAGTTTTCCCCGATCGAATGTGCAGCGAACGTTCCAGAAAGTGATAAATTCGTCAGTTTTCCTGGAGCCTACAATTTACGACAGATCTTTTACATAATCTTGTTAATTTGTGAATAAATATTTAGAATATTAAATTACGTAAGCCTGATTCTTTAACGGCCCTTGCCCACAAAGAAGTCAGTCTATCCAGACTGAGTACGTTACAATATATATATATATATATATATATATATATATATATATATATATATATATATATATATATATATATATATATATATATATATATATATATATATATATATATATATATATATATATATATATATATATATATATATATATATATATATATACGACAGCCCATGGTGGTCAAGACCAACAGTGTCCATAACGGTTTTCATCAACGAAGGCCATGGTGTGCGAAGTTTATGTCCCATTGTCCCAGTAAGGTGGTCAGCCTAACGTGAGACTCTCAGTGTTTAGTTCCCAAGCATGCTTGATACTCAGTTTATCGACCCATTGAAGGGATGAAAGGCTGAAAAAACCTTTCCCAGCCCGAAAATTGAGCCTCGGACCTGAGACTTGGGAGCGTGAAACACTGCTACTAAGCCACCGGGCATCAATTTATATATGTATATATATATATATATATATATATATATATATATATATATATATATATATATATACAGGGTGATTATAAAAAAACTTTGCCAACATCTGCACTTCTAGCGTCCATTCTATTTAACCGATCAAGATGATACTTCAAATATAGTTCTTTTGAGATATGCGCTCGAGATTCTGTGAATGGCAACACAGTGGCCCTCGCGGTTACAGTTATAGTGACAGAAACTCGAAATTTTTGAATGGCAACGTCGACTTTTTACCATCGCAAAATGTTCAGCACATGCGAAAACCCTAAATAGCGTTGAAACGGTACCGATATGTCTAAAAATGGACGTGTTCTGCAAACACAAAAAAGAGTTCTGAAAACCGGCCAATAAAACACGATCTGGGCGCACGCAATAAATTTGCATGTGACAGAGTCAAGAAACCAATCACAGAACGCCGGTCGCCAGATATTCAGCGTAGGAAACCTATAAAACACCAAGCGGGTATGCGAAGTCGTCATTTGGGAACTCGCACATGCCGACGATATGAGTCTTTCTAGGAAAGTTCGCGGTGAATTGATCAAACTCTATTACCAAAATGGGATGAACGCTGCGGAAGCCTTGCGTGTGTATTGCCGCAATCATCGAAAACGACGCGGCCCATGTACTCTGCAAGTTCTGCGTGATTTAGTGCGGAAATTCGAAGATACAGGCTGCACCTGTGACAAACAGCGCTCCGGACGGCCAACTGTTTCTGAGGACGTTGTCATGGAAGTGCACCATACAGTGACTGCAGGACACACAGAAACCGCAAGAGGCATAGCGCGCGTGTTGGATATTCCGAACTCAACGGTCCGCAAGCTCTTGCGCTCGGTACTTCACATGTTTCCCTATCGGTTCCAGCGTGTCCAGATGTTGGAGCCGGGTGACCCACAACAACGTCTGGACTTCGCAAATGCATTTTTGTTACGATATGATGCGGATAACGACTGGCCACTTCGCATACTATGGACGGACGAGGCGCATTTCACCTTAAATGGCAGCATTAACACAAAGAATTGTGTGCACTGGGGAGAGACGAATCCTCATGCTGTGGCGCCAGTACCATTATTTGACGCCAAAGTGACTGCGTGGTGCGGCATTACAGCTACATTTGTTCTGGGCCCGTTCTTCTTTGAGGAAACGACCCCGACTGGCCTTGCAACATGTTCTGTAAAATTATGTCTTACCGGAGTTGCGTCGGCTGAATGCACTCAATGACATTGTTTGGATGCAAGATGGCGCACCTCCACATATAGCGAGGTCAGTTAAAAGGCTCCTGGATCAGCATTTTGGTGATCGCATCATCTCACGCTATTATCCTTTTCCGTGGCCTGCGCGATCCCCAGATCTGACGCCTATGGATTTCTGGTTTTGGGGCTATCTCAAATCCAGAGTTTATCTGTGCAATCCTCAAACATTGTCGGACTTAAAGGATTCTATACGGCGTGAGATTGGAAACATCCCTCGTGTCATGCTGCGTGCAGCGACATTGTCCACCGTCTCCCGCATGCAATGTGTAATTGCCTGTGATGGCACTCATGTGGAAAATGTTTGAAATTAATAAAGATTTTTTTTCTCTATGTGTTCTCATCATTGAGCAGTGTCTTGTCTCTGTCGTATGCATTATTCCTCCGTGCGCCTTGAAGAACTGTTTGTATGTGTATAACACGTCGGTTTTCGGACATATCGGTACCGTTTCAACGCTATTTAGGGTTTTCGCATGTGCTGAACATTTTGCGATGGTAAAAAGTAGGCGTTGCCATTCGAAAATTTCGAGTTTCTGTCACTATAACTGTAACCGCGAGGGCCACTGTGTTGCCATTCACAGAATCTCGAGCGCATATCTCAAAAGAACTATATTTGAAGTATCATCTTGATCGGTTAAATAGAATGGACGCTAGAAGTGCAGATGTTGGCAAAGTTTTTTTATAATCACCCTGTATATATATATATATATATATATATATATATATTACGAATTTATAATTCCACTAGAATTCACATAGTATATAAGGTATATTTACTAAATTACTTTACCACCTACGACTAATGGCGGAGGAGTTAGCATCCCTAACTTCGCAGCAGTATGTCCCGTGTTTCAATCCTGGTTTGGGCATGGATGTTTCTTTCTTTCTCTGTGTAAGTTTCCTTATCGTTTCACTTTCGGGGCGAAGATGGCACATCCACTGGGCGCACCACTGTATAAGATGTCATCACATTCGCCCTTGAAGCGCTGAATAGGTATATCCTAAGTGTAGCCGAGCATTAGAAATAAACCTTACCACCCTTTTAATTTCGAAATGGCTACTACTATATTTATAAATGTGATGTTTAGGTATAGTAAAGTTGTCATGGACCACTGAATAAATTCACGTATAACACTATATGGTGCAAAACTGCCAATTTCACATGCGTATTTTGAAAACGAATTTAGATAAGTAAGTTATATGAAAAGTTAAAGAGTGTAATCAATTTATTATGAAAAAATACCTTATTGATATTAATGGAACGGATGGACCAGTTAAAAGATGTTTTGGCTTTTTACTGATTTCCTAAACTGACTATGATGTGAAATTACGATTTGAGAAAGACAAAAACAAGTAATATACCTTTATTTTATATGTCCGAGCTTCTCACCGTCAGCTGCCATGTACGTTTGGATCATCGTTTGAATGTCATGTTGGAACACAGAATTTGAAACTTTGTCATAAGCATTCATGATATGATCTTCAAGATCATGCAATTTTTGTCATAGGGTCACATCTGCTGTTTCATATATCCCTCAGGAAAATGTCCAGTGAGGTCAGATTAGGGCAACATGGAAATCAATCTTCGATGCCATCATACCCAATTATTTGGTTCTCTAATTATTTGATAAGGTGCGGTGCTACTTCACTCTAGATATTTTGTGAACAGGCGTGCTTTCATATTAAAACTATAAATTCCTAAGATCACACATGTTCTCTACATAGAATATGTAAACATCTTGTACTGACATCATAAAATATTGCAGTCAGTTGATACTGTAAATTGCACACTAAACTTTAACTGCAAACCACATTTTATATCGAATGCCAATAAAATAGCTAGAATTTGCCAACTTTCAGTAATGGGGTCTTTGCTTATTGTACAAGCCATTCCTTGAAAAAAATGTTTCGTCCATCTATACTGTATTTGCCAAAAATGTTTACTGGACTTCTATCTGGTTCAGTTTCATAATGATTAGAGTTACTCGGCAACCTCATCTCGAAAACCTGTTGACACGTTGGTGGGTATAGATGAGTGCATAATTCCTATAAGGTTTACCAAAGTTGACTTTTAGAAGGGGCACAATATTAAACAAGCTCCCTTGTGCTGCATTTTGGGTATGACGCAAGAAAATTCTCCGATCCTACCCAAGACTCTGCATCAATGTTAATAGTATCCCTAAATCCACCACAATAAAATATCTAAGAATTACAATCGACAACAAATTATCTTTCCTGCCGCATCTTCAACAGCTCAGGAATAAAAGTAACCCTATTACAACCAAGTATAAGTACATGACTGGCAATAATTGGGGACTTAAAACCAAAAATGTTAATAATCCTTTACAGCACAGTCATAATAAAAATGATAAACTATGGCACCCCAGCCTGGACCCTGCCTATGACTGCTCTCAAGATCGGCATCTCATTAGCATTCAGGACATTTCACTCTCTCTATCACCAGAGTCTACCGGACTATCTCATCTCAATCCCTCTGCTTTATTTCCGGCATTCTACAACTACACATCTTGGTGTATATGGAAGCAGCCAAAACACGCATCTTAAGACTCCACCAGAATTGCATATTTAACTACCAACGTATACAACACATGGATTACAACATGGAAAATACCACCATCTGTCATCCTAGCAATATTTGCAAAAACATCAACGTCACTTCCAGCAAACTAACTACTGTAGTAAATAATGACGGAATTAAGTACTTCACAGATGAGTCCAAGCTAAATAGTAATATTAGCAGTACCTTGGTCTGCTTAAAGGGTGAAGAAGTGATGGTGAATTAATCTCAAAGCTTTTAAAAAGTTTTTAAGGACCTCTTTGTTATTGAAGGTAACGCCTTTCATATGGTTTGACAAGGAGTGGGAAAGATTGTAATCGGTCGGTGCAAAGTCCTGGGAATACGGCGGATGCTGCAGGACCTCCCATTCGAGCTCTTGGAGTGCGGCTTTGAAGACTTGTGCAACATGGGGCCTGGCATTGTCGTGAAGGAGGTCCTTAAAAACTTGCTCAACCACTTCTTTGACACCAGACCTGGCGGTGTTTGGCGGAACGGCATCAACAAATGGGTCGAGAGGTGGGAAGAGGTTGTAAACAGCAACGACGAATATATAATTGATTAATTTATTGATATAATTATCGTTTTTTTCTGTTTAAATAGAAGTCTTTGGTGGAAACGCTACGAAATTATTCCCCAACCTAATAATTATAGCAGTAGCTATTTCAATGTTAAGAGGAAGATAAGGAAGAACATATTATATATAATTAATTTAAGAGTATAGTGCATATTTTAAATGTATTATGTAAATTAATTTCTTAAACCTAACAATGCGTGGCAACTTTACTTTGTATGGTTATAAATGGTAAGAAATAAGAGAACCATTTACCAATTTCTTAAGAATTTAGTTTAACTAAAATATAATTAGGTACAAAATATAAGAACACGCAGAATTTTTTCGAACCCGCATGCTTAACTGAGAATTAAACTTCGAATACTAGAATATTTTAAAACAAGAGGTAATACATGCCACCCGCATAGAAAAGTTTGCTAAGTAAAGCAATTTGCGAAAAAATTATCACTGTAAGTGTCAATATTTGGGTGCCAATTTATTCTTTTTCTAATTTTTAAGATAATCTCTTCTTAAATTGCAGATAAATATAAGAAATGATATTTTTAATACATGTATATAGACGATAATATATACAAAATATTAAAGATATACATGATAAAACTTA
Source organism: Latrodectus hesperus (assembly GCA_037975125.1). Taxonomy (NCBI): domain Eukaryota; kingdom Metazoa; phylum Arthropoda; class Arachnida; order Araneae; family Theridiidae; genus Latrodectus; species Latrodectus hesperus. The sequence goes on along the minus strand of CM075851.1, from coordinate 72,288,186 downwards.
TTTATACTTAGACTTGTTTATTTTCATCAGTTAACTTGGTTTATCGCAAAAGTGATTACCATGCATATTTGAATATACTTAAAAAATTTTTAATTTAAGAAATATAAAACAATAAAAATGTTTACAATATTAGCAATATCTGAATTATATAAAATAATACAATGAATTAAACACTGAATAAAATAAAACAGTGAATATATTCTTTGAAGAATATTCAAAATCAATGAATGAAAACATTGATGGTTAATATATATATACATAAATATATATATATATATATATATATATATATATATATATATATATATATATATATATATATATATATATATATATATATATATATATATATATATATATATATATATATATATATATATATATATATATATATATATATATATATATATACATATATATATTGATATATATTGAAACTTATGTTAAAATGTTACCTTCTAGCTAATTTTAAAAATTGTCTGTTTCGTTTCACAATTTTGATTGTATATTGTTATTAATTTAAACCTTAACTAACTTTGATTTGAACTAAAAGTAAAGTTTAAATGCCGTGATGTACACCATTTCGGAATATTGCTTGTCGAATAGAAGCATGTAGTTCTCTCCCTTTTTTATGTGTATTTACTGGGAATTAAGAAAAATATGTATGGCATAAGATTCTTCTTTTTTGTATAATTCTTAGTAATTTTTTTAAAGTAATGATACTTGTTACATTTTTTTTGTTTCTGAAGTGAGTATTGCTCATACCAACTGTTAAGAATGAGTTTTCGGTTTTCCTGATTAGGATGAATTGAAAAATGGATGAAAGTAGTCCTGACTCTTAAATGTTTAATAACTTTGATGCTAGAGGGTATTTTTAATTCTACTTTTCATTTAATTTGATTTTTAACTGGTTTATATATGAATCGTCTATTAATGATGCAAAATAGCTTTCAAATAAAGCCAAGTAAGTTGTAAATATATTAAATAATTTAGTAAATATTCACTATTTTGCAAATCAAAAATTTTCCCCGAATTAATTTTGATTTAGAAATATTTTTTGTTATACATATATATTCTCTTGTTTTTTATATATTTCTCAAATGGGAAATTTAATTTTTTCTATTCAAAATAAAAGTGATGCTAATATATTTAAAAATAAAAAAATATATATTTAATATACTCTATAAAATTAAAAGCATTAAATGTATTTTCTGTGATTTTTAAATTAAAAATTTTTTAAATTTTACTATATTTTATTTCTAAAAATTAATAAAGACAGAAAAAAAATTGCTTCACGAGAGAAAAGGCACACGCTAGGCCGTTTTCCCATGAAGCAATTTTTCTGTTTTTTAAGTTCCTATATCCTTTCAACATGTTACTTTGTAAAAAATGCTCTGAGTTAATTGAACATTTTAAAATATTTTTTCATTGCCAAAGGGTTATGATCTCCCTCAGGTGAAAAATTACAGTTACGGTAGCGCGCTGAATCGAATAGGGACTTTCATCACGTGACATGATTGCAACAGCCTTTAGTTAGATGATGTCCACCAATCTTGTGGACAGAAAGCAACATTTGTGAGTTTTAAGGCAGAATGACATGAGTTTATTTCTCTCTCTTTGTATCTGTATAATCCAGAAAGCCACAATCAGGCTGGTTCTACTAATATATTAGTTAGATTATGTTTCATTGAGGCAAAATTATGCTGCCAGATTATATTTGCCATCTAACCCGAGGGCAAATAAGTTAAAGTTTGAAAAAAAGAAAAGACTCAGAACTTGAGGGAATATCAAACATTTTAAACTAGAAGCAGCTTAGTCTAGGATAGGGTCTTTTCGAAATACCTATCTATATGTCTACAAAATGTCGAGAAGACAGAAAGGTTCCATAGACAGAGTTACGATATTAGAATGATGTTCTAATCCCGCTGTAAGATTTTACACAGCTGTAGTTGATGTTATTCTCTTTTTAATGAACGATAAATTAGTTTCTACGAGTTGTTATTATGAGTGATTATTTAAAGAGTAAAGGAATGTACTTATAACATGGCTGATGTTCTCACCCGACATGAAATCTATCTAATGCCTTTATTATGCATGTTGTATGCAAATGTTTCTTAACTTCAACTACTCTCACATGCTTAAAAATTCCTTATAAGTGTTCTGCAACTGTTCTATGAATACACTATAAATTTGTATGATAGGAAAAATCAATGCCCTTTATACGGAAAAAGCTGAAGATGTGGCCAGGGCAGTGCTCCATGCCTTAGGCCCCATATGACTTGTCTTTTTTACTTGTTTTTCTTTTTGCACTTGTCACACGACAACAACAAAAACTGAAAGAATCAATGGATACCAGCGAACACTATGCAAAATCGTTATTATTTAATTCGGGAACTATATGATTATCATGTCACTATCAGGGATTTTAGGTTCTTTACTATTAAACATTTTACATAAAGAACGATAATGTATCCAATTATTGTGAATATCATTTTACAAACTAGTAATAAATCAGAAATAATTTAATCTTTTATTATTCTCTCGATCACTAAATATGGAAATTGATTATATATTTATAACGCAAATACATTTCCAAAATTCCTTTTGAAAATTAATGAAATCAAATTTGATGACTGTTGTATACACCATAATAAATTGATTTACCAAATTCTGATTATTTTATTCAAGAACTTTTTCTTTAAGATAATATTATCAAATTAATTTTAAGAAAAGTTAAGCAAACAATTTTACAGAGTTAGTCTCAGAATAAATTGAATTAAAAGTTATTCTAGTGTTTATGCTATAGAAATTAGTGAAGCTTAGATATTTTTTGCTGGTAAATAAAAAAATGCCAAAAGAATATACTTTACTTTGTTTAATGCTTCGATACTATACTAGATTTCTCCTGTGAAGAAATTTACCTTTATGAAATTTTAATTATTGGATTATTCAAGAAATTTCATTAGCGAATATTTCTGAAACACGTATTTTTTGACTGCTATCAGAACTTTATTACTTTTAACAAAATTAAGATTTATGATTAAAATTATAACACTTGTGTATCATATTGATTAAAGATACATATAGTAAAAAAAAAAAAAAATATATATATATATATATATATATATATATATATATATATATATATATATATATATATATATGTATATACACGTATATATAGATATATATATATAGATATATATCTATATATACATACATACATGTGTGTAAATATATATGTATATACATATACATATACATATATATATATATATATATATATATATATATATATATATATATATATATATATATATATATATATATATATATATATATATCACAGTTTCAATAGAGATTAATTTATTAATTAAAAAATCGGTTTCACTCAGAGAAAATTGTTACGCATTTAAGTTTAATGAAACAAGAAAATACGAATAAAACTGCCAAAAAAATCGTCTGCAAGAATCTCGTAAGCAACTTCCAACAAAAGCCACTTTTATCCGCAATAAGTTGGCAACAGATAAGAATCGACGAAAGCTATTAGTTCCCGGGCTTCTAAATAGAAAAGTTGCCAAAATGACACTATCGTCGAGATTCAGAGGGCGCAAGAATACTTGGGAGAGGAAGAAAATTCCAAACAGTGGGGTGAAGACCAGGAATAAGACCGGGGCGCATTTCGGAACGGGTATTGTTTCTGTCACAGCTTAAACAGTTCCGTTCCTTCTGGGTGTTAGTGTTTAGCGGACCTCGAGGCGAGAGTAAGAGTTGATTTTATTGAACCGCTTTCGATTCTTCTGCGAAATCGTGATTTCTCTCCTCCTTTTGTTGAATCAACCTTAGAAACAGTTCTGAAATAGGATAGTGGCATAGTGCGAGTATGTGTGGATGGGTAAGGAATAGATAGATAGATAGAGGAAATGGGTTTCGTGGCTCTCGCTATAGTTCTACTTTATTTTACTGACATAGTTTGGATGTGGGTTCGATCGTTGGGAATATTAGATTGCTCGGTTGGTAAAGATCTTTCCGGGAAATGCTGCCGGTGATTTGGAAGCGTAAGGAGGAAGGGAGAATGTTCCATAAACAAATGCTAAAACCTTTCTGCTGAAAGAAATGGGAATTATTGTTCTTGGGGGTCATTTCATATAGCTTGAGTCGAATTATGAAAATTGGAATAAAAAAATGTTCTGTGTTTTCTCTTATCCTATTTTCTCCAACTTCATAACGTATGTTTAATAAGTAAATTTAAAGTTAAAAAGTTTTACAATTGCTCAAAATTCCAAAAGTTAATATTTTTAATTTGAATGCACAAATAAATTTAGTGCAGAAAAATTACGCGTAAATACTAGATATTGGTTTTAGAAAATTAATGAATATGTATATGAATTAAGATTTGTTATATCATCAAAAATAAAGAAAAAATTATTTAAAATTTTTAAATGACATGCAATTAATCTTCAAATAAATAATATTGCATACAATATATTATTATCTAAAATTGTATTGTTAAATCTATTAAGAAATTTTGTGCTGGTTTAGTCATTTGATTATAAAGCATCTGAGGATTTTTTTAATGTTTTCATTTTTACAATATTGTGTTGTCCATAAGATGTTTCACAAATTTGCTCAGTAACATTATAAATGTATCAAATATTAGTAAAATTTTATAATTTTTTTGATAAATGATAATTACATTACTCATAAGATAATTCTATTGTTATCTACGCGCGTATATCTTAAGTATATCAACAAAATTGTGTACTTATATTTAAAATAATGCATTGTGTGTATGTATATATATATAGGATACAGCTAAGAAGTTTTAAAATTTAAATTTGCAATCTGTCGCAGTAAAATTATAGAATGTTACGGAATTGCTATTCGATTTATGATGATTTTGATTTGTTGTCACAATTCGATAAAATTATCCCACTCTAAATATACATAAAAAATTCACAAGCAATAATTTACATATTTTACTATTGATTTTAAGGAAAATACCTAAATTTTTTCAAAAATTTTAAAATTTTAAAATGATTTCCCATATTTATCCAATTTGTTGTTAATATAATATATTCCGTTTCCTCGAAAACGAATATCATAGTAAATAAATATTATTTTGAAATGATAATAGAAATTAAACTAAATAATTTTAAAAATAAATGATATTTTATGATTTTTCTTTGAAATCTAAGCCAAAATATTTTGGTGGAAAAGTAACGGAGCTTTAGAAACTCTCTCGTGCATATTTGTATTATGCAAGTTAAAAAATAAAACTCACTTTCTTAAACCATTGCTGCACAAATATACTATCTTAATTCACATGCAAACTTTTCATTAAATTTTTTAATCATATTTAATGAAGTCTGACGATTAATTTTATTTAAAATTCGAAGAACAATATTATTAATTTAGTTTAGTAAGTCAAGCGCAGTGAGATAATTTAGTTATATTTTCTAAGATACGCATAGTATAGAAAACTCAGTGAAAAAGGATTAACAGAGCATTAAAAAATTAAATAAATCTTTAATTGCAGTTACTTAAAACAGAAATAAAAAATTATATTCTCTGTCAACGAAGAAAGGCTTTGAAATATATTATCTCTCTCATACGAATATACAATTCCAATTCATGCATATATGAAAACAAGAGAAGAAAAAGTAGAGTTGAGTTGTCTGTTTGCCGTACGATTTGAAATAAATCCATCCACCTTTATCATATTCTGCATGGTCCATTAAATTGAATTAAATACTCACTGCCCACTATTTCATCTCGAAAATTTTTTGATTCTTCTTTCTTGATGTATCAAAATACTCCGTCGAAGATTAACAAAATAAAAAATCAACATCAAGAGAACCCATTTTTAACAAGTTGTGTTATCAAAAGAGGAATTTTTGACACCTCTGTATCTGAAGACTAGCAGAGTGGAAGCAAGGTAATTAAGTTGTTGAAAAGGGGGTTAATTTTTTTTTCGTCTTCATTTTCCATATTTGCCTTCAGAGAATTTATTTTCTTGGTATTAAGTTACTAACATAGATTAAATGTTTACAATTCCCTGACTCTGCTTTCTAATTGAGTTAAGATATAGAATGTGATAACGGTTATATTTTTATACTTCTTAAGTAATCATTCCTGTGAACTTGTTATTTTTGATTTCGCTTTTTTTTCTTCTCGAAGAATATGCCGATAAACAAAATGTGCTCTTGCTCGTCTGAATTTGCGATATATAAAATATATTTTCCTTTTCTGATCACGTAAAAATGTTGAAATACTTGATTTTACAAAGTTTTTAGCCATTTAAAATTGACAGTTTTATATAGTACAAAAGAAAAAAATTATATTGTATGCTAAAATATTATTGGCATAATGCAATTATTTTTATGAGACCATTGATACAGCATCTAGGATTGTTATCAAAAATATATATTTGATATCTGTTGATTGATATATTTTTAATATATAATATACTGGGTGACAATTTTATCCTGTGGACAATAAATACTGTATTAAACTAAAAATGAAATTTATTTTCAAAAAACTAACTTTACTTAAGTCATTTGTTACTTAGATACAACAAATTTGCGTATTTTCAAAATGTCTCCCTTGGGCATCGATACAGAGCCTTAAACGTCGCGTAAAAATTTCTGCAATGGGCCGCAGTTCATCAGGCGTTAGTTTAGCCCATTCCTTCTTAAGAATACCCTTTAGGCATTCCCAAACTTCGATGAGGCTTAGAGCAAACTCTTGATTGCAGAATAGACCAAACACTATAGTCCATTGGGTTTAAGTCAGGTGAATAGGGGGGCCATATTCCACAATCTGAATTTGCTTTAATCCAGCCTCACAAATAAAGCAATCCCATCGTTCGTTTGGCATATTTTTTCAAACAAGGAAATAAAAACTAACTATTTGTTTTACTAACATTAAGATCTCTTAAACAAATGAAATTTTTAAAAATAGTGAGGGACATGAATTAAACCAGTCAAAAGCAGTACAATTATGTCAACAGTATAAAGTTATTACCCTGTATATAACATAAATGCTCCATTTGTATTGAAAGCTAACTTGAAAAATAGATTAGTATTACATTATTTGCTTAACATGAAATTAAAATAACACAGAAACAAATTATAAATAAAATTATTCACAAAACATATGAATATATAAAATTTCCGACTTAAGTTCAATTAATGCTCAGAAATTGAAAATTCTCTTTTATTTTTCATTGAAAAATCATATTTAAAAATTGTGTTATTCTAAATTATTACATAAAACAAATCAAATTATCAATACTATTTCACAAACTTCAAATTGTGAATTTTGTAATAAATTACCAGATATCTATCAATCTTGTTTTAGAATCAGTGAAAAAGCTAGTTGTTTAATAACAATGTATATGATACTTTTGGGATTTTTCAAACTAATGAACTAATTCAGAAAAAAAAAAACGATACAAACAGTATGAAAAGCATATATATTTGATTATATATATTATCAAATATATATTTGTGGTTATTTATATTAAGTAACACATTCATTGACAATTGCTTATTATTTTACATAAAAACACCTTTATATAGAGATTCTACACAATTTACCAACACAAAGAATATACTTTAATCAGTTGGTATAAATGCAAGTTACTTACTCTAAAAATGAAAAAAAATCTAGATATTATATTTTGTAATCTGGCATTTAATGTCCTGTATAGGTTATTTATTAGACATCTATAAATTGCGTTGTTATTGATTAATTGATTGTTCCTTATATCCATCAACCACAATATATAATTACCACTATCGTTGCATTTTTATCTATAAACAACTCGCATTAATGTTCTGCAGTATTGTCTTTTGAATTTATTAAAATCACAATATAATTTTCATAAAAACCACCTTTAAGGAAATTTTTTTATATCGATACACATTTTGGTAGTGGCCTGACATGAAAATGATTTGAATGACGGAATCAAACTTAGGTACATCGGTGATATTCGCTGTTATTAATTTCTTCAAAAAATAAAAAGTTACATTGATTAAGACTACAAAAAATTTATGCAAATGAATGGATGTCATATGATGTTTGTGCTGTATAGAGCTCTTTTCATACAACACATTCAATGAGAGAAAACTTTTAAATTTACTAACAGTGCCAAATGTGAACGGTCACTGCATTTATTTTCATTGAAAATGACTCCTTATGCCATATCTTATTCAGTATCATTTCTTTTAATTTCTTATGACAAAGACATTCAAATATGTAAAATTTTAATCGAATTTTATAACCTTTACATTTTTTATTATTTTACTTTAAATAATTTTGCAGCAACTTCTCAAAAAATTATCAGTTTTCGGAAAATTTAAAAATTATTTTTGATAGAATTTTTTTGACATATTATTAAATGCTGGATATATACGGGAAAAACAAATATGCGATGATCTTTATGTATCGCTTAATCATATCCAGATATGCGTTGTTTTAAAGAATTCCTTCAACGAAAAGTGTACGATATTTGAATATTTAACCAAATATATTTTAGACCTCATCTAAAGTTATCTAACATGCAGAAAGAAGCTACTAAATTAAATCCAATAATAATAACATTGTATTATATATATATATATATATATATATATATATATATATATATATATATATATATATATATATATATATATATATATATATATATATATATATATATATATATATATATATATATATATATATAGAGAGAGAGAGAGAGAGAGAGAGAGAGAGATTTATATACATAATGTTTTAGACTGTTTCAGAAGCTTCTTAGCTAGTATAGAGTTTCTCTTTCAATGAACTTTAAAAAGTATTTACAGTTTTAAGTTGAAATGAATCATCATGCATCATATATATCAGAAAAACTATCTCGTGATTAATTCAAGATTTGGAACTTCCTTGGTTCAAATTTTTCTTAATTTAATTCTTACAATAAAAAAATTTAATATTTTAATTCAAAATCTTAGCAACTGTATCAGTTTTAGCAATTTTATATAGTACCAAACAATACCAAAAATAAGTGTATTTTAACGACAATTATAATGAAATTATGCAATTATAAATGCACTGCCTTTTCACACACACACATTTAAACTCTTGTTCAATCATACTTTGTTTTTTAGTTTTTATTTTATACGTTTTGATAAATAATGATAAACTGTGATTAACAATGACGTAATTATAAAAGCGATGATAAACAGCGCTTTTATAATAGATTTAAATTTCAAAGAATTCTTAAATTACACTTCAGTAGTAAACATTTTATGCTGAGAAGAATTTATAACTTATTTTTTATCTTAGGATAAAGCTTTTCAATAGGATAGTTTTGGACCTTTGCGTTTTTCGTTTAATTGTATAGTTTTTACTTAACCTTTTAATATGTCGTAATAGTAAATAATATATTGTCGAATAAATATGATGTAACCTTAAATTCAATATTTTGAAAGTTTAATTATTTGCAAGAAATATTAAATGAATTTGAAATATTTGAATGTGCATTACTCTTTAATTAAATGAGAAATGACATGATAAAAATTAAGGAACAATCTAATAAGTTCATCAGATAATACATAAAAGTCAATATTTTCATTATTTGTAGACGAAAGTATTCAAGCAAATCATAAAATTAATTTTTAAAGGAAGTTATGTCGCGTAATAAGTATAACAATAAAATTATACTGAAAACATGTAATTCGAATTTATTCTCAAGTTTTTTTAATCTTAAGCTTTGATTAGTGTTTTTCAGTAAAAGAAATTCGCTGTTACATTCAGTTCGATGTTTAGAGTACAATCATTTATAAGGAAAAATTTAATTAAAAGTGATATAGTTAATAGAACGATACTCTGAAACAGAACGAGAAATAAATAATAATTAAATAAGGGCATCAAACCTTTTCCATGTCTATGTTTTCATATTTGAAGAAAATCATCTAGACAATAAAGTTAATTTTCAGTATTTTTTTCCAATGGCGGGAAAAAGAATGTTGAACCCTATGCCACAACAAGGCCAGACTGCTAATCATTTGTCGTTACACAGCGGGCACCTGTGAACCAAGTCACGGAGGCGAGTAGCGTTACCCGCGCCATACCACCACAAACCCGCTTATAGGGCGGGCCACATTCATACAACATCACAGAAGAAAGGACAGAGAAACACAGAGAGAACAGAGAAATATACATGCTCGAACCGGGATTCGAACCCGGGACCAACAGCTCAGGAGTCAGGAACGCTAACCACTCAGCCAATCGGTCGGCAATTTTCAATATATTTAATGATAAATATAACATTAACTGGTAAAAAAATTTGCATACAAAAATATAACTCATTTCAACTTTTTATAGTGTAAAAACCTCACTTTAAGCACGATTAGCAAATTTATAATTGACTTAATTTCACTCAAATTTATCAACAAAGTCTCGTACAATCTTTGGCACATGTATAGTCTACTTTTCTATTCACTACATATTTAATCGGAGAGATTCAAAAATAAAAGAATGCAAATATTTCTAAAATACACCGTCCTCACATTCTTTTTAGATGGAAGAGTAAAATAATGCGAATAAAAATGGAAGAAAACAGTGCAATCTCATCCTCCAGTGAATCTGCTAATAAAACACTCTTTAATTCCGAAAAATCCGAGGATTGCGCAAGTGAAGGGCAATTTCCGAGAAACGGCGAAACTATTTCCGAACTAAACAAAAAAGAAACAAAATCATTCTTACCTCAACTACCTTCGAATAATTAAAAAGCTATTTAGTTATTTTGTAGCGATTTCTATTTTTTTATCAAAGAAATGTTTGGTCGGAAGAACAAATGAGAAAGATACACCAAGTATTACCGAGCCAAATGGGAATTAGTAAGCTCTTCTTTAGATCGGAGTCTTGAAAAAGTTAATGGAGTAGAGTTTACATTTTGAAATGTTCTAATTAAAACAAATAGATGAATGTAAAAATTACATTATACGTAATAAATTTAGAATATTGATTTTACATTCTTATATAAAGGTATTGTTTCAGTTGAGTTACAAAAATGTACTGTTTTCTTTTAACTTTATAAATTTACTTACATTTAAATTATTAAAAATAGTGCATAATATAAATATAAAAAAATGACGAGTATATATTATTCAGAATTAATTATTGTTGCTAATTTCAATTAAAAAATAAAGGTAAAATGTGTTATTTCTATTATTTATGTAAATATAATTGTTTAAATGAATGTTTAACTAAGTGTCATATATAGTGTGTAAATTATTAATAACTGTGCTTAATATATTTAGCTTTTTAATGCAACAAATCTTGGGACTTATATGCAGTAAATGCATATATATACAGTATGTCCACTAAAGTCCCTTGCCACCCTATTAACTTCAGAACGGCGGCTGCTATATTCATAAACGTGGCGTCTAAGTACAGTAAAGTAGCCATGTGCTACTGAATGAAACCACTTACCACTTACTTAAAATTATGTTTTCGGCGGATTTACTACTGTATCTGGTAACCTAGTTTTTTTATTACGTCATAGATATGAGACCTATAAGAATTATGCAGAAAATTCTACTTTGGTAACCCTAGTATTAAAGTAATAACGCGCGTCACAATACGTCATCTTGCCAACGTTTCTTCATCGCCAAAAAAACTCAGAATTTGGTATTCTGGTTTATACGGCATCTTTGTTTGTAAAATGTAAATGTAACTAATTTTATGAAAAATCCATTTTCCTCGATAGTATATAGTGAATGTTAAAATCCTTCATAAAAACTTTCACTGATAGATTATTCACTAAACAGCTATTTTATTTCATGCAGTAGTTGAATATAGTTTAATTACTTGATGATATAGTACATATTTTTGGAAATATTTTAAAGCAGAATTTTGTTGTGCTGTGAATATTGTGGCATTAATTTTGATACAAGAAAATAAATAAAAGATTTTAGAAACTCGAAATTCCTTAAGTCAATAGTTTTAAGACTTTCTTCAATAATTTAATTTTTATCACTATTTAATGAGAACTCTGGACTAGTATTTCAGACCTCCTATAAGAAATATAGTAAACTGGGATATATCTATCTATCTATCTATCTATCTATCTATCTATCTATCTATCTATCTATCTATCTATCTCTCTCTCTCTCTCTCTCTCTCTCTCTCTCTCTATATATATATATATATATATATATATATATATATATATATATATATACATATATATATATATTATATATATATACTCGTCCAATTTTATAATTGATTCTCCAATGACTTTTTACTATGCTAAACTTAAAGTCATATAAAATAATGAATCAATTAAGTTTGTAACAATTAAAGTAATTTTTCTATTTGTAATTTTATTATTTCATTGTTTCACCATGGAAGAGATTTCTCGATTTATATTTTTTGTGCAATTGATAATAGAAATATCAAGTGAATAAGACACACATATATATATATATATATATATATATATATATATATATATATATATATATATATATATATTGCTATTGAACAATCTTTTATTTATCCTATTCTTATCGATGTCCAACTTCGCGTATTTCCGATGTGACATTGATTTTAAAATGTCAAATTTGTGTTACAGTTTAGATTTGTTGAATAGGGTAAAATAAATTTCAAAATTAACTAAATATAATATTATGACAATTTTAATATAGTTTGTACTGTTTTATATTGTTAACACACATAACTATAGTACTCTTACAAATTGCTCTTAGATTTTTGCTAGTCTATTGTACACGTACAAAAAATAGTTTTAACAGTTTTCGAAGTTTTATCAGATTTCGTAAAATGTTTTTTAAATAATCCGCGCGCGCGCTCGCTCGCGTGGTGAATTTAATCAACCAAAATTTAATAGTATGTGTTTGTGAATAATTAAGAACTTTCATATGGGATAAGATAAATGAAAGAATTTTGCGAGGAAAATTATCCAATGTTGTAACCTTTTTCGGAAATAAATTTTTGCTCAACGAAATTTTGAAAATATTATTCATTGTATTTTAGGTTTCACAATTTAGTTATATTTACATAAAAATAAAATAAATTATATTTATGAAAATAAAATTAATTTTATTTAAATAAATATAATTTACTTAATATAATTATAATTTAGAGGGTATTGAAGGGAAAGAGAGAGCGAGAGAAAGCATGAGCAATTTCTTTATTAAGAGAGAGAGAGAGAGAGACAATTTTTTAATAGGATTTATTGACATTTTTATAATAATTTATGAATACGACATCTTACGTATAATCTTTGTTATAAATTATTTTCTTGGGGATATAAAAACAGGTCACCTGCAAAAAAGTTCTAAATTTAAAATTCAAAAAGTTAAACTTTAAATTATTCTAGATATGATAACCGATATAAAATCTTGTGATAAATAATTGAAAAATTCTTAATTTTAAACAAAATTTAATGTTTTATATTGTGAGTTTAGGTTTCTTAACACATATTTTCGTTTCTAACGGTTTTGAATCAGATTGCTTTTCATTATATTTATTTCTACCTTGAGTGGTTGGATGATTATTTTTCGAACTTATAGTTATAAATATCTGATTTTTGTCAAAATGTAGTTAGCTATAAGTAAAATAGAAAAATATATGTCAAGAGCAGGAGAAAATTTATAGATACTTCATTATACATTTTTGTCAATTCAATCATTCCACATCTAAGCTAAGTAAACTTAATCTCTAAAAAAAAATTTAAAATCCAATTATTTTCTTTCTATTTACTTTGTATCTGTTTAATATGACATTTCTTTATATGATCAGATTTCTAAATATCTCGTTTTATTTACTGAAGTGGAAAGGAAAAAATCAGGAGAGAGTGGGAAGTTAGAGGAAGGGGAAAAAAAAGGAGAATTCAGGGAAAACGGCTATGAGGGAGGAAAAGAAGAAAAATCAAAAAAAAAAGAAAGAAAATCTGGTATAGTGTCCCCCTGTTTGAATAAAAATCCCAAACTTTGGAAAAGAGTTGGTGAAGTGAGAAGAAGAGTTACTGCCCCCTTCGTCTCATGAATGTAGGTTTCCGAGTTGAATACCAAATTCCCGGAGATCAGGAGTTAAGAAAAGACACGGAATAATAAAGAAGACGGAAGAGTCGGAAAAACGGGTGGTGAAATTCGATTTTATTTATTTTTTTTTCCCTTACATTCATTCTTTATCTTTTTTCCGCGGATCGAATCAAGCAGCTTCAATTGCGATAGCGAAATTCCCAATTGTAGTGTTAACCGTCAGAGGGCGCCACTGGCGCGTTGCCTGCTTCCAAAACCTCTAGGTGTCCCGGAAGAGCTACTTTTTCCCCTATCGTTTTTTTCCCCTTTTTCTTTTATTTTAAGGATATTTTTCGTTTTTTTTTTTAATATTTTTTATACGTGATAAATAATTTCGTATTTTTCGATGCTGAAACCATGGAAAAAAAATTTGTTATCGTGGGCAAGTTCTTGATTTTGTAATAGTCAGCGTTCTTTGATGTGCTTTTCACCCTGCGATTCTGGTTTATTCACATTTGAGTTATGAATAAATAAAAAAGAAATTGTCTTAGTTGTGCTTAAATGCATATTATTATACTTATCAGATTTAAAATAAAATAGCTGGAATCTTTTATCCAGTTAAAAAAATAAGAAAATAGAACAGAACTTTCGTCAATTCATTTTCATTGCAATATCAAATCCGTATACTACTATTGAGAAATTTTGCATAGTAAAAGCATTTACGTCATAAATTAAAAGTAAATTTTAAATGAGGTATTAATAAAATAAATAGAATAAATATTTTTAAATGTCAGTTTTTAGTCGGCATTTGATTTTTTCGCATTGAAAATACTTTCATTGATAAGGATTCTTTAAATATACTCTGAAAGAATTTCTGATTTATGGTTCTTTGCAATAACGCTATTTTTTAAAAAATGCTTATGTTAAGACTTCCTATATAACAAAATCAAAACTTTTAAATGATTTAATTAACTCTTTGATTAAAAGTGCATTTTTAAAAATTTATTCTGGGAAACCACATTTTAAAGAATAAAAATTGTATTTATTACAGACATGACTGTGAATGACATTTTTTTAAGCTTATAAATTATTATAACTTTTTTACAGCCGAAAATTGTAGTTTGTTTTACTAACTTCAATATTGATCTTGACTGGAATTTAAATTAAGTATATACATATACACACATCACAAAATATTTTAATTTTACAGAATAGTTTTCTGCAACTATTAACTCTTCAAAGCTCCACACTACTATTCAATTTTACTATAATAATATATTTCCCCACATTTATAAGAACTATTAAAAATAGAATTGTAATAAATTATTTCACTTAAAACTATATTTTAATTAAAATTTTAATTAAAGTTGTAAAAATTTTAAATTTAAACGGTAAAATGTTTAAATTTAAATATATATGCTTTCATAAGAAGCAGGAAAA
The DNA here is from genome assembly GCA_037975125.1 of Latrodectus hesperus. Lineage (NCBI taxonomy): Eukaryota > Metazoa > Arthropoda > Arachnida > Araneae > Theridiidae > Latrodectus > Latrodectus hesperus. The sequence goes on along the minus strand of CM075851.1, from coordinate 72,272,707 downwards.
TAGTGCGTATAATATGACAGAAATATTGCAACAACACGCTGAAGAATCAATATTTTAAGGAATTCTTAATAACCTAAAATAGAATTGTAATAAATAATTCACTTAAAACTATATTTTAATTAAAATTTTAATTAAAGTTGTAAAAAATTTTTAATTTAAATGGTAAAATGTTTAAATTTAAATATATATGCTTGCATAAGAAGCAGGAAAATAGTGCGTATAATATGACAGAAATATTGCAACAACAAGCTGAAGAATGAATAGTTTAAGGAATTCTTAATAACCTATAACGAATGCCTAAAACTAACGTTATTACAACTATATATAACTATTGCTATTAAAATATGACATAAATTTCTATATTGACATTCTATATCTGCCGTCAACAGAAGCTAATTAATTACACAAACAATAAATCAAACGTAAAACATATTTATCTAATATAAATTAATAGCCTTGATAATTTGCACAAGGATAGATAAATTAGTACTAGACATTCATTCAAGAAATAAAATGTATTTCATAATCCCATTTATTAATCTGCTAATTAACCAGCTCCATGTTTGAGTAATCGAGACTTCCAATAAGCTAAAGAAAAGTTTCGCAATGAATTAATCATCATCAAACATTGCTTAGAAAAAGAACTCAGCATCCATTTGATCTCTTATGCATTTAGTCGTTGAGTGAAAAGAGGGCATTTATTGTTTCATCGCTTGTTTGTCGCCTGCGAGTCCCCTACGATCATTCACAAGTTCATATAATTTTCCGGCTTTTGAAAAGACCGAATCGTATGAAGATTTCCGAAGGTAAATAATCCAGCATCCGAAAACACTTCTGCTTTAATTATACTGCGTGTGTAGTGGATCGAAATGGCAGCGGCACGGTGGCATCAATCACACGTCCACGCCACGCTACATTAGGCTGGAAAGGGGCGATTTAAAACTCTTCGCACCTTTTCCGCCCCCCTCACTTCAATTTAGTTCCCTCCTTACTCATTAACTTATCCGTTGATGCAAATGAGTATTTTAAGTCTAGATCAGGTTTAATGGCACGTTAAGGGGGGAGTTGCGAAGGAAGAAAGTTTCCTCCCCCAGCCCTGTCGTCTTCTTCCTCATCTTTTTCTCAACGAAATGTTCCGCCTTCGAAAGAGTGTGAAGAAGATGGAGGAGGGTAAAAAATATAAAGTAAAAGGAAACCCGTCCAAGGAAGAGATGGGAGATTTATAAGAATAAATTTAGGTGAAACGGACTTGTTGTAAAATGACTTATTACTACAGCGTATAAAAATATCTCTGCAAAATTGTGATTTTCATTGCATTTTATATGAGAGAGCAAGTTAAAAAAATCATATAAACTCGAAGGAAATCCATATTTTCTATTTTACTTTTCATAACTATAGCAGTCATTGAGATTATGATCTCAAAGACTCTTTTCTGAATGGAAGATTTGTGTTCACTACAAATTATTTAGTAACGCAAGACAGTCTTCGTATTTCTGCTTTTAGCATGCACACTTGTTGAAGTGAGTTCTAGGGTAATTTTAAAGTTTACTCCCTTGCAACATCTCAAGAAATCTCATTTCGGATCAGCAACATATAGCTCAGTTAGGGAAATACAATAATTTTCAGATATTAGGATAAAGAAGTTACAATATAAAAAAACTATTTTGCTAATTAAGAGTTAAGTTTAAATTCTTAAATGTTAAATTTGATGACTAACCATCAACAGTCAATTTTTTTAAAAAGAAGTTCGTAGATTTTATTAAACATGACCTTAATTTTTATTTTTACTTACTTATATATATATATATATATATATATATATATATATATATATATATATATATATATATATATATATATATATATATATATATATATATATATATATATATATATATATATATATATATATATGTATAGCTATATATATATTTATATTACACAGAATTTTTTTTTACAGTTTCCACGCATAAATAATTTATACATTACTTATTGTAGTGATGCATTCAAAGTTTATTATGACAGTATAAAAAATAAATAACTAATTATAATTTCTGTAACCATCTTAAGCTATTTTATGAATTAAAAAATTAAAAATTGCCTTAAATTGTAAAGTTGTTCTAATTACATTTTTATTACATAATAATTATTTATTTATTTAGAATTACTAAGAGAAAATTTTATTTAAAAATAATATTAAAAATTTATCTCTAATGCCAACAAATATAGACCGTTAGTTACAAATTTATTATTTTTGAATATTTATTACTATATTTCAAAAACATTTTTAAAATAATAATTTGTCTTTAAATATCGTAGTAAACAATTTTTAAAATTTTAAAATGCTGACTATAGTTTCTTAAAATATTATTTGTTTACATAATACTTTTATTTCATCATTAAAAGTATCTTTTTATTGACAAATTTTGAAGTGTGAATACTTGTTTATTGATATAAAAATGACATTTATTATGTTTTAAAAAATAAATGATTTGATTTATAAGATTTTCAAAGAGAGTAGTCAAATGTTTTTAATCATAAACGCATATATTTAAAATATTGATTACAGTTACGGTTTTCGTACGGGAAATAAAATTTGATTTTAAAATAAGAATATTGTAAGTAGAAAATATTCATTGCGTTATCTCATGACACAGAATGAAACTGAAATAAAGAAACATACATATATTTTCTTTTTCATTCGTTCTGTATAATTTGTGCGGAAATACATAATTTAATATAAATAACATGCTCATAATTTATCTACATTCTTTTCGAGAAATTAAACATGTTGTATTTCGAAATATTGAATTATTTCTCGAAAGTAATTATTTCGAGAAAGAGTAACTTGAAAACGAAAAGCTGTCTACGATATAAAATTAAATTTTTCCCCAGGGAAGGTGTTGACAGATATCGACGAACAGCAGTTTTAGAGGAGGAACACCAATTTCTTCGTGTCATAACGTCAATAAGTATTGATTAGAAAGCGTAACATGTGCAACCGCGTGATTCCCGACGAAAATGAAACAACAGATGAGCCATTTTTGCATTAAACCGGAAATCGGTATCAGCGATGACGTCACAGCCGGCGTAAAACCTTCTTTTCTGGTAACATTAAACCAAGAATACATCATGATTATGCAAGTTGCACAAATTTGCCTTCCTACAAATTCTTATGTTACCGCTCGTTCGACAAAGAGTTTTAATTACTGCTAAACACGACCACCAGCGTAACAAATCTTTATTTTCCATGTCGGAGCAGAGACGAAAATCGCCATTTATTAAGCCGATTCCCGGTCGCCAAATGAATATTAATAGCCCTTGATGTCTTCGTCTCCGTCTCTTGCAAATGCTTGTTCTAATGATCGGGAATTTCCAAAATACAAGGTATTAATTAGCCGTAAAAAAATCAAACGATGGATTTTGATTAGGGTAGGATGGTTCTAAATAAGTTCTGCTACTTTCGCCAAGTTCCTTCTGAATATTCACGCGTGGCTGGATGTATGATTATAACTAGTACTCCATCTTGATTTCCGCCATTTTGATTTTTGATGTTGTTGGTTTTTCCAGTCTGAAGAAGTACTTTTTTTAAAGATTAAAAAGAAAAGGAAAAGCAAACTAATCAGCATATAGAAATGTTCTTTTCTTAATTGTTTTCCTATGTTTGATTTTAATTAAAGTAACATTTTCAAATTTCAATCTAATGTATATATGTTCCTGAATTAAAGTGTAAGCATAAAGACAGTACGAATCAATTGAGACAATTTCTTCTTGTGGAACATTTTTGATGTAATCTTGGTACAAAAATTTAAATTGAGGCGGAATATTAAACTAAAAGAGAGAAAAGATTTTAATGTATTCTTTGAATGAAATACATTTGGAAGGTTTTTGTTCTTTGTTCTCTTTTGGATTTCGGAAATATCAGAAGAATGACATTGATAAAAAAAATCTATTTGGTAAAAGAATACTTAAATTGCTTTTTTTTCCTTTAAGAATTCTTAATAAAATACCAAAGAATGTTATAATTGCAATCAAACATAAAGACAGGAGATTTTTGGTAAATTAAAATGTCTCCAACATATGTTTCATTTTAATGACTTCGTAAAATAGCTTGCGGGATTCATCTGTATCCGCTCAGATAGTTGTCGTCAGGAATATTGGAAAATTTTCGAGAATTTCATCTTTGATTGTTCCTGCAATTATTTCTTTTACATAAGTGAAACTCGTAAGAGATCTCCCGATAACATATTTACTTAGAAATGGAGAGAAAACTGTACATTAAATAATAATTTTCCTTTCAACACAATTTAATTAGAAAATTAAAAATATAATAAAGTTTCCTACGAATATGATGAAAATAAAAAATAGGTTTTATAAAAAAATAATTAAAAATATCAAAATTAACTTTCAGAGTATTTTTTATAATACAAAGTAGAAATTTTATATAAATTAAAAGGGAAATAAAATTGAAAAATTTTAAATCAGAATCCTTAAAAGCTTTCTGGAATCTAAATGTTTATTTAATTTCACGGATATTTGTATAGTTATAAATGGAAGCACAAAATTATTTAATTTTAAAAGCTATATTAAAAAAAATTAATTTATTAATATTCTATTCAATAATATTTCATAAGTTTATTTAAATTATAAAAATAGAATTTATGATGAAATACTAAATATATTCTCAGATTAAAATCAAGCATTAGTGAAGTGGCATATAAATCTGAGAATTATTACTTTTAATGAATGAATATTTTTATTTCAGTCAAATGTTATAAAGTAAGACTGAAATTTAATATTTTCTTATTATAATTATTTATCTGAACCATTTATCCACTCTATATTCCTTGTCTTTCCGTAGAAAAAAACCCTCACATTAAATAAAAAGATAATTTTGTTAAAAATATTTATCATTATTTTTAATTAATAATATTATAAAATTTAAGTTTAGGGAAACAAACATAAACAAAGGAATAAAAATATTGAATTGAATAAGTGTACTACAAATTAATGAAAATTCTGAAATGAATATACATTCAAACCAAGGGAATATTCTTAATAATTTTAAAGTATTTTCAGCATAGAAGTCAAGATTTAGTGGTGTGGTATTCGAATCTAAGAATTATCACAAACATTTTAAGATACGTAATTGAAATATTTGTATCGAAAATCATTTTTAAATAACTTAAATGTTTTTTGATTTTTAATGTATATTTCAATTAATCGAAGGTAAATTTTATTGTAATTTATTACATTTTATCTTCTTTTTTTAATATAACATATATATAATTATTTTAGAATCTTAGGTTATTCAATCTTATCTTGTATAAATTATCAACAAAATGTAAAATATTTTATGCCATTTGAATCAAATTTAAAATGTTTTATATTATTAAATAAATTTCCCAAAATATTTTGGAATTTTTTAGGACGTATTTATAAAGGAAAATACAAAAATAGAATGAGACAAGATTTAAAATTTTTAACAATTCATCTCATTGATTGAATAATATAAATAAGTTATAAATCTCACATTTTAACAACAGAAAAAAATTATTTATTATTTACCTTTTTTAATGAAATATAGTTTTGAAAATCTTTTTTGATGAAATATAGTTTTGAAAAACTATTTTATAAATAAGAAAGAAAAATTATTATATAAATGTCTCAGTAAAATATAAAAAGCTCTTAATCTTCATACTACGAAATATAGTGTTGAAAATTTATTTTTCGCAGTATGAAGATTAACTGCCTTATATATTTTACTGAAACATTTATAAAGAGCGTTTTATTATTCTTTACCATTTTATCTCAGATTTAAATTTCTTCCTATTATTTTTTGAATTTATTTTCTGGTAATATTCCATCATCTCTTTTTTCACATTTTGGAAATCTTTAAAATATTTTGTACTATATAATATTACAATTATTCGATATTCCTTTAGGTTTACAGCATGTTTATTTGTTCTAATCTTATGCATTATAATTTTTTTTAATCATTTTAATATGGTATTTGAATTTTACATTCTACATAGGTTTATTTCATGCGATAACCTTTTTTAAAAAATTCTTATCTGTGTTTCAGAACGTGATGTACTTGTTTCTTTCATTATTTCTTTCTTTTTAAAGACTCTTTAAGTAAAAATTAATTTAATTTCATTTATTTTTTAATTATATTTGTGTGTGTATTATTAGGTATTTTTAATAAAATTCTACATTTTTTCCTATTCAACAGCAGAAAATACATTTCATTTAATATTCTACTTTCATTTTCCAATTTTTATTGTTTTAGAGACATTTTAAGTTTTCTAAATTTCTTTGCTATTCTCATATTTCTGCTGCTTTCATTATTATGTAAAATTAAAATTTACTTTTTGAAACTGATTCCAAAAAATATGTTTAACATCATTACTTATAAATTAACATTGCATTTGCTTGTTGTTTATTTTTATTTATACGTGACATTTTGATATTTTAGGGATTTTTCAGTTTTATTATTTATGATTTTTAGTTTACTTTTGCACCAAATTATTTAATCTTCGTAAACCTATTGTCTGCAATTATTGATTTTGAAAATTATCAAAGGAATACTTGTGTTAATATTTCAATGAATGGCTCATATTTAAATCATTTTTGTAAAATTTAAATAGAAATTTTAAACATATAAAGTAAGCTTTTTATCTCAAACGCGTAGAACGAGGATGTTTAATAAAAGAAAAATTAGCATCAATTATAACGTTTAATTTCAAAAAAATTAATTTCACGGCTAATTTAATTCATTTATTCAGCAATTATTATTATTATTAAATATTATTCAGCAAATATTTGTATTTGAGTTCGATTCCTACTTCGCATATGGATACTTGTAATGGTTTGGAATCCATTTACAGCTAATAGATCCGGGTCAAGTTAGCCCTCGTTTGTAAAAAGTGACCAAAAAGTGCTAAAATGGCAAACTTCGATATACTAGATAGGAAATGAACGTTAAATAAATTTTCAAATCCTAAAAATACTAACTTCAGATTGTTTCTCTTTCCTCAAAGGATACAAACAATATTTAACTTCATAATTACTACTATAAAATTCAGTTTCACCCGCATTATTTTTTAAACTTTTAAATAAGAAACAATTTCTCTGTAAAGAGAGTCTTTATCCCAACTAAAATAAACTACAATTATTACCACTGAAAAAATCAATCCACTGTTGACTTTGAAACAGAGAGCTACGTATTTCTCGTCCTTAAGGATTTTTAACTGCAATAAATACTTTAAGTTTTCGTGTGATAAGGAAGTTAAAAAAACTTATTATTTTCCGAAATAGTTAGCATACAAAAAGTGCCAAATTTGTTAATGTAAAGGAATAAATTTTATTTAATGATTTGATAAGAGGAAGTCTTCATGATTTTGTCAATGAATAAATTCGAAACAAACAAATTATTTGCATTGTCTGAGTAATATGCCATTCAAGTGCGGTTAAAGAAATAAATGTTCATTAAAAATACTTTTCAGATTTGAAAAATCATAAGAAATATTTATACAGTTTTTGAAACTAATGTTTCTGCTGAAGACTATTGGCAAACGGATGATGGATAACCTCACATCATTGGAGGTTTATTTCTTCTAGACACTCATCAATAACACCAGCAAATATATGAGAATTAAGTAACGCATTTTCTCATCTCATTCAAGAATGGTATCTGCTAGAGATTTTTCAAAGAATAAATGGAAAGACGTTTAATTTAAGAATAAGATTTGAAAATCAAATTTTTCAACATGGTCAATGGATATGTTTTATAAAGTTGCTTTGTTATTGTAAATTTTTTCACGATAAAAACGCTACTTAATGTAATATTTCCGAAGTATTTCAGGAGCTATTTATAAAAAAATAATACATTATTCTTACATTGAAATATTTATATTTTTACTTCAAGATCTTGACTATCAACACAACTTCAAATATTTCTTTACTGATTATTTAGTTTTTATATCAGTAAATGCATTCACAAATTGAAAAATTCTAGAAATAATTCAATTTCTTACTGAAAGTTATTTATCATGCATTTTAATTTAGAAAAATATTACAGATAAACGAGTTTGTTTTAGTTTAGAAAACAAGTAAAACATTTTTTAGCCTTCTTAGAAAGCAGTTCCAAAATGAAATAAATGAAAATTTTTTTAAAACTTTTTCCCAACACCTCAATACAACACACTGTCTAAAAGAATCATCACTTTCTAACGTCCATTTATTGCTTCTATCTACACACTTGTTAAGTGGTTTAGGATGTTTGTTTTCTACCCCAATTTCATGCTAACACACTGTGTCCCAAGAGGGACATTTCTGAAGGCTGTATCAGCGTGGTTAAGTACCTTCGCAGACTTTCACTCATCATAAAGAAGCCTTTTTATTCCCCAACAACCGATTATTACTTGTTTATGTAAATGTTACCGAAAATTATGCAACGGGAATCGACAATCTAAAAACTAAAACTCCGATAACGCTTACGAACACTATTTCTTAAAAGTTGCTTAGTTCTTCAAAGAAAATAAAGGGTAACGTGCTTAAATACTAGCATATTTTTGTCTTATAAAGATACAAATATTAAAACTGGTGACATTTCTGCTATAAGTTTTAACATAAGCAGTACTAAAATTTCGAAAGATTAAATGCAAAAATTTTAAACTTCGGGAAATGAGTAACAGCATTGGAATGTTTGGAAATCATTATTTTTGAGCGTGTGTAATTTAAGTTTTTCAAAATATGAGATTTTTTTAAACATCAAAGGTTAGAAGACATATAGCAACGTAACTACAAATATATAACACTGCTAGTTGAAGAAACACGTACACATTTAATAATTTATTTTAAAAATCGAAAATAATTCAATAAAAATGTTTTTCTTGAGACTTACGTTTCCACGTATAAATAAACTTCATTTCATAATAAAAAACAATCCAGTTAAATTTTTAAATATGTTTTCCAAATATTCTGTCTAGAGACAAATGAAAATGCAACATTAGAGTAAAAGTCATATCTATTCTCATTAAACATGTTTTTAATTCCCAATTTATAGTTAGAGTAATCATATATTTGCTTCAAAATCTTAACTCACATTAAAATTATCATTGTTTTAAAAAATAATATTTTCAATTACAAAAGAAATACTATATTTATGAACAATCTGCTGCATTAATATTAATAAGCTAAACATTTTGGTTAAAAATGATGCAAAAACTAATGTTGCATCAATAAAATCAAAACTAATTTTTATAAAATAAAATAAATTTAAAAAATGTTGATAAAGATGTTCTTGATATCTATTCTAGTATCGAGTGTGACTCTGGTGCAAGCATAACGATGTAAATCCCATGCTAGAAACTCATAAATGGTCTTTGTTCTCCATTAGGAAAGTAAACATAGAATAAGGACATTATTACGTTATATATAAAATCAAAATTAGTATGTAATAGATGATGTACGATATTCAAATGCTCATTGTTACAGTTGTTCACATTAGTGGAGACAGATTTGTGACTTAGACCATTGGTAAAATTACGCTCACCATATTAACAGTTCATGATACTTAAAACATAGTGTAACTTTTTACGTTGGCGATTGCTATTTTGCGAATGACCTGTTTCTTGATTAAATGTTCATGGTATGATGTGGCTGTACGGTTATTTAAAACATAGCAGTTAAAACTATTTGAAGTTTTTAACTGTTTTTTAATCATTCATAGAATCTCAAACAAATAGAGCATCATTTCCGCAGTAGGATAAAAAACAGTCTCGTCGGAGTAGAAATTTGAACTTTGTAAAAGTCAAATATATAATTGGTGAGTATATTCGCTTTTTATGTAAAACATAACGATGATTTTTTACTTTTGTTTTAAAGTAATATTAAAATTCAATTTTTCCATGATAAACTTACATTTGGTAGATATTACTATTACAACTTGATGCTTCATATGATATGATTTCATATCATAGGGTATTAGTCTTATCTATACACACACACACACACACACATATGCACACACACACACACACACACACACACACACACACACACACACACACACACACACACACACACACACACACACACACATATATATACACACACACACACACACACACACACACACACACACACACACACACACACACACACACACACACACATATATATATATATATATATTAAATTTATACAAAACACTCTTTTGATTTGATAAAAATTGATCAAATTAAGTTGTGATCTAGTATTATATAATGTTAATAGCGGCAAAGTATCTCAAAAACTATGTGTATAAGAATTTCATTGTATAATTATTTACTTCATTTTGGTTACTACTTTTCTTTAAGTAAAATCATAAACAAACTTAAAGGAAAACAAAATGGCTGATAAATCAGAAAATTCTATTCATAAATTTCAAACAATGAATATAACTTGGTATTTTTGCGATGAATCTATTGCTGTGTATTTCAAGTGCTTTACAAGTTTAAAAAGGTCTTTTATTAAAATGTTAACTTTTTTGGGAATTTCCACGTTTTAGTTAATTTAATGGTTGTGTCTGACAAAAATAAGACTATGTAGTCAAGGGTGATAAAGTAATGTAAAGTATTAATAAACAAGGATCTATATAAAAAACATGCACTATAAAAGACTATGTAGTCAAGGGTGATAAAATAATGTAAAGTATTAATAAACAAGGATCTGTAAGAAACATGAACAAACTTCAGTTCACCAGAGGCAAATTCTTACCTATACAGTAAATATTTATAAAATTATAAATAACAGTAAATATTTATAAAACTATAAAATTTGATTCTTTCTTGGTTTCTTCCCTTTTTATTAATGTTTCTAGAATTGAAACTAATTTACAATCAAAACAATTTAGAAAACATAAGTTTTTAATTTACAAACAAATTCACATTTTTATATTTTATATGGAATTACCTACATTTTCTGTTATTTTGTCCCAACAATTTCTGCAGTAGAACAGCATAAAAAAGTCTTTAACAGATAACAGATTTTAATTCTAAAAAGCTAACATAAAGATTGAAAACCACTCTCGTTTGGTTGCTTTATAATTTAAATAATTTGAATTCGATTTTTAAATGCACACTTTCAATGAATGTGAAAAAAGTGCCATGTGGTAAGAAATGTATTTCGCAGATTAATTGAGGCATCGAATGGCAGACAGAATATTTGAATACAGACTTTTACTTGAGTTTAGCAGTGAAACCACAATACAGAGAATTTACATCTTTTCAAGAACTATTGAATGTTTCGATGTCAGCAAAAATATTCCCAATGTTTAGTCAGAAAGTCATGTAATTTCATTGCTCTCTACAAATGACATTGTTAATGCACAAGTATTGATATTTTAGATTATAATGGATATGTGTGTGTGTGAACTTTATGGATTTATTCGACTCTTCTAACTTTTCCAAGAAGTCTTCATTTTTAATGATATATCCGATATCTTCAATCGTTCCATTGCTTTTTTTACATACAATTGATATAATTTACTTCTATTTTTTATAATTCATTCTTATATCTCTTTATTTATTGTATCAAGATATTTTCAAACAACATGTAAATTTCACACCTATTAACAAATTGATTTTTTGAACGGCGGGTAAGAAAGAAAAGACCATAAAATTCACATTAAAATAATATCTTGGTTCTGGTAACCAGTTTAACATTAATTTTAATTTGCACAGCAATATTTAGTTTATTTTTACAGGGCAATTAACAGGCTTTTGGAAATTGAAACGTTTTCATTGCATAAATATATCACTTTTTAACTAAATAATTTCAGAAAAAATCACATTAAAAGTTACTAAAACTTATGATGTTGTTTAATTATTATCAACATGTTCTTTATAAACAAATTAAGTATTTTATAAACTAAGTAAGTGATAAGTTTAAAAAAATAATTATTGCTATTTGCTTTTCTTTCTCTCTCATATTGTTAATCCCAGACATACAATCTGAAGGTCAGTTTTGCACTTTATTACAGATATTTATATTCCAGTAATGATCACAGTGCAATATGAATAACCAAAAGAAATAAGGCATATTTTAAAAAATCTCAATGATTTTATTCATATAATTTAATTGCTTAAAGTCTGAAATTTTCTTTGTATGACAAAAATTGCTATGTAAATATCTGGCTGCAAAATATGTCATATACATGTAAATGTTTTTAAAATGATGGTGAACTCCTTAAACAATCATGTTTAAGAAGGTTTTTGAAATTAATGGTACCGTGAAACATGAACGAATGAAAATAGAAATGTCTTTTTTCACTACTATGATATTAGTTGTGATCCAAGGTTTAATTGGAAAAATATATTTATTTTTATTTTCAGTTTTTTTCATTGGTCAGAGTTAATTAAGTCCTATTAAAGAAATAAATTTTTTGTGCTTCTCCTCCACCTAATCCAAGTTCATAAATAAAGAGCAAAATATATATATTAAGTATTGCTTTTTTGATTATTTTCTCTAGTTGTTCAAAATGACATTTTTGTATTGTGCACTTATTAAAATTAACTGCTCATCATGAAACATTATACTTAATGTATATATATATATATATATATATACATATATATATATATATATATATATATATATATATATATATATCATTTTTATTCACCGACAAATAAGTATTAAACTCCTTATTAATGAAAAAAATATTCATATAAAACAAGTTGCAAGACAATAAGGTTGCTAGCATTTTATAAATTAGACAGAAATATTTTGCAGGTAAGAATTTAATTCTAACACAAAATTATTGGCAGCACTGAAAGTATTTTAAAGTATTCTTAATTAAAAAAAATAATTTTATGGGCTAATTTATAGACAGATATTATAATATAAATATTTTCTAACAATACGTTATTCGAAATTTAAATTACATTTACATTAATATTAATATCATTTCATATACAATAAAAATTTAATTAACAAATAAATTTTCTGTAAATAGTAAATCAAAAAATAATAAATTGTAAAGCTGATTTTTTAATATAAAAGTCCATCATTGAAATGAAATGTGAAACGTCTGAGAAATAAGTTATGTAATTAACTGAAAACTTTTCTTGAAAATAAAATTTATAAAAATAAAAATATTTGAATAGAGATTCAAAAAAAATATATATATCGAATTTCTCTTTCTAGAAGTCAAAAATCAGAAGTAAAATCATGAATTAATATCTCATCTGAAGAGAAAGATGTCACGAAAGAGAATGTGTAATAAAAAAAAAGAAATTTTTCTTAATTAGTTGTCAACAGGTAGTTGTCACGTGAGATGAAGATTGCTGTTTTCTTACTTGTAATGATTGGTTTCCGGGGCTATGATGGGAGCGTGTATTAAAGTGTACGTAATTGCAATCGAGCGCCATCTTGGTGTGATCAAATTTCAAACAGTAATTTATTTGTTAGAAACTCACTTTTTATATAGTGGGGGAACAACCACAAATTATGGAATGTATTAACACTTTAAAGTTTAATGGAAACAAAAATAGTTAATATGATGTTAATTTAGTTTCTCAGAAAATATTCGCTTTATAAATAAAATAGCAATGTCTGATTTCAGGCTTTGATTACGATATGACAAGTTTAGTTGTATTGAAAAGTTAATTAATTTAACTGGGAAATGAAACCGATAGTTAATACCACGCTCATTTATTTGTGAAGTTATTAATATATATTCATTAATTTTATAAATTGGGTTTATAAATTTATATTGCGTCATTAAAAGCTTCTGACATTTTTTAATTTCCAATAAACCGCAATGTTGGTTTGACTAATTATCTCAGTTTATTTTGTGATATATTACATATTTCTTTATAATTAACGGGGATATTTTTTAGTAAATAGAATAAAAAACTAATTTGTGTATCAAGCTTACTAGTTGAAGATCAGAAACCAATAAATACATTAGCAATTTATCTGCAAAAGTGGTAAACTCAGTTAAGAGGACTTAATGAATGCAAGTGAAAATCTTACAATAAATATGGGAAGAAGAAAATAGGTTAATGTCTTAATTGCTAATATTATAAATTATTATGATTTGTTTAGAATACTTTTTTAAAATAATTCTTACAAACCTACAAGTGAGTTCCATAAAATGAAGAATTTTTATTTTCTAATGAAGATCTTTGTATTAAAATACATGTTTCACTTATTCCTCTTTTCCACAATATATTTTTTTAAAGAAATTTTGTTTTTGTCTCAGCACTTTCTTTGTAACAAACAATCCTTCTGTAAAAATACGCAAATTTTATACTACAAATTTGTGTGTGACTCACATCAGAAATATAATTTGCTGTAATTTTCATTATATTGTCACAATTAGAATTTAGATTATAATTCTGCAAATGTAATCTACAGAAATGACATTTAAACAATTAAGCATCTGAAATCAAACTTTGAAAATTAATTCCCTTGACAGAATTATTTTAGCTTTGTTCCATTAAAATTACTGTCTCGGAAATTATAAGTAAACAAACAGAATAATTTAATTTAAGCTGAATTGAACAAAACTCAAAATATGCACATGAAAAATATATATTTTATAGTATATTTGAGTTTTCTCTAAATTTATCTGGACTGCAATTCCCAAGATATTATCTTTGTGATGGTAGAAGTTTTCACTGCTTTCATCAATTGGTAAATTTAATAAAATTTTTAAAGTGACACTAGTTTACAAAGGATTTAAATGTCCTGATAAATAAAAATAAACTGAATAAGAGAAAAATATTAGTTTAAAATATTCCTAAAACGTTATAGAGAGAAAATTGTGCAACTTTAATAATCGTGCATTTCTAAGGAGATTTACAAAAGCATTCATAAATGATAAATATGAAGATGATAAATGAAATGTAAATAAAAGGATAAAGTTAAGTAATTTATTATATTGTAAGGGAGATTATTGATAAATTAAAAGTAAATTTAAGCTGCCACGACACACTTTATACGGAAAAGATGAAGATGTGGCCAGGGCAGTGCTCCATGCCTTTGGTCCCATATGACTTGTCTTTTTTACTTTTTTTTTTTTTTTTTGCTCTTGTCACACGACAACATTGTCTAGTGGTCAGCGTGCCTGACTGCGGATAGGGAGGTCCTGGGTTCGAATCCCGGTTCGGGCATGGATGTACTTTCTCTCTCTATCTATCCTGTCTTTGTCCTTTTCTTGTATGAAGAAGGTGTGAATGGTTGCCTATTCTATAAATGGGTACCTATGGCATGTGTGTAGAGCAAAGTCGTACTTTCACCTTCATGGTGCTCTGATTAAAAACGAAAGATGCTCCCAATTGACTTAAATTCGCATAGCCAAGGCATAGCGAGCTTGGCTTGTCCAAGTGTCATTAGTAACAACAACAATACTAATAATAATTTTATTACTATAAGGTATTAAAATATTTTATTTAATTTCTTCCCGTTTTTTTTGCACATTTTATAATTTTGATAAAAATGAGAATATAATTGTGTTCCTAATTTAAAGATGCTAATAAGAAGAATATAATTGTGTTCCAAATATAAAAATATCATTCGATTATACAAATTAAAATAAATTACTGAAAAACCTAATTTTTTAATAGGAAATAAAGCTTAAATTATTTATAAAAGGAATATGATGAATTTTTAAATATTATAAAAAATTTTATTGAAATAATTAAAAAGACATTGACAGCATTTTAATTTCTATAACATTTTATTTTCACTTTTTATTCAAGTAGAATTTAATAGTAAAAATCACGATTAATTTTCAATATAAAAAATATTTTTCTGTATGTAATATATGCTGTTTATAATAATAATCATTATTACATAAATATTTATTTGTCTAGACAATTTTGTAAATTAAATCTATTTCAATTAAAAATATATAGAAAATTAAAATATTATTTTTTAAATAGTTATACATTAATTAATTTCGTATACAAGCGTCATATAATTTTAAGAGAAATATTGTAATGAATATTTCATTGTGTATGTAAATATTTTATTGAACTACATGAACTTTTATATGTTTCAAGTTGGTGTTTTTCACCTAGCTTCTTCATATATAAAATTGATGCATATTTAGATACATGAGACTGTGTTTGAAAAAGAATTAAAAAAAACGTGAATTTATGAATTATTACATTTTTAAATTAATTTAAACATTATAAAGTAATATATCCTAAGAAACAAACGAAACAATTTCATTGACTCTTTTGTGAGGGGAATTTCATTCGTATAAAAAATTCCACATTACTTGAATTTTAAATTAATAATGCTAGTTTTCATTTAATATTCAGTATCTACAAGAAAAACACATTATTTTTAATGAGTTTTTGAGTTCCAATTTAGTATTCATTTTTCTGATTTTCAGATTCTTATAGTAAGGTTTAATTTTATTGCTTGATTTGCATTTCAAATCGAAGAGAGTATAAATACAACTATAGAAATGTATAAAACTCTCAAAATATGCATAAAATAGAAAGGAATATATAATACAAAATATGTTAAACTATTGACGCATAATACAAACGCTTATTCATTAACAAATTAAATTAACTGAATATGAATTTGGAATTAGCACAAACCAAAGAATCTATTAACTATTCTAAAGTGAAGAGCAATACTTACATGGTAATTAATTATTATTTACAGGGTAATTTGATGAATTGCTTTAAGTAAGGAGAGACTTACATTTCAAATCTAAGGAAATTGCGTATTTTTGGAATGATTTTTGTTGAGATATGTTATTAAATGTTCAATTATGCATTAAGTCCATCACGATAATTACTATACTTTGGTTATTGACTGAAAATAAAGAATTTTTTTTCAATCTCTCATTTCCTTTATAAATTTTTGCCACTGATGAAACTGATTAAAATTCTAAAACTTACCCTATGTTCAAAATTAAGATAAATTACACATTTTGTCAAAATTTAATGAAAGAATTAGAAATCTGTAATACTTTTCTGCCTTGAAACAAAGACCCCATATTTTGTGTCGAATATGTAACTGCATATATGTGCGTAGGAAGAGTTAGTAAAGGAAACGATTTTATAAATGTCAGGGCTAAAATATGTAACTTGCTTTGATACTGAATTTCTGGTAATAAACTTTTGGTGATGGCTAGTTGAAAAGTGAATAATCACTAGCATTTGGACGATGGAATGAGGAGGTAAATCTTGGGGAGTCTAAGAGGCAAGGTTGGTATAATATCCAAGTTTATAGAAAATTTAATGTAATACCGTGCATCAAATTCATCTTTTGGAAACATTTTCAAAAAACTAGATTTATCTATTGATAGTCTAAATATAGTCCTTTAATAGTTATGAGGGGCAAATAAGATCATTCTTGGAGCAAGTGGGGATTATATCCTCACTCTTAACAGCAGAAACAGATAACAGGTACAGATAACAGGTAACAAATAACAGGTAACAAGTAACAGGTAGCAGATAATAGGTGCAGATAACTCACAAATAATAGGTATGATGTTTCTTCTCAGCTCTTTCGTGATTTTCTGGCATCAGTATAAAGCAGAATTTCAAAAGCGACTGAAGTTTGACTCTTTAGAAGGAATTTTTCGGAAATTGACTGTTTGCAATAAGTTTTTTCTACGTTTTTCTCACATCTATAGACAATGAGATTCATTTTACATGGGATTGAGATACCAGAGATTGAAGACAGATCATAGGACTACTTTTTTCTCTTTGATGCATAACTTTTTTATCTGATAATTCATCATTGACATACTCTTTCATATAAAGAGAACTGGAGACATCTTACTTGTCCTACAAAGTCTGAGAAATTGTCTATTATGGCAGTGGAGATTTGATATCGATACAAGCATAGATGGCCATGCTCTTCTCTGTGCTCCTGAAAGAAGCTTTATCATTGACAAGATGTATGGAGATAAAATCTAAGTTCATTTATCCAAGGGGCAAAGTACTGCGATATAATTTTTAATAGCTGATAACGCACAGTGACATAGGTTTAATATAGGTTTAAAACATGCAAAAAAATATAATGTGATGAATAGCTTTGATTAATTATCAGTCCTGTTGGAATCATTCATTTTCGCAAAAAGTTTAACTAACATGACTATTTAATACCACGTAAATTTCAGTCTAACAATCGAAAGTTATTGTTATGTCGTGTATTGCTTTTCTGGGTTGGGGGATTTTTATATAAATAAGTGGTCGAATTCATGCATCACAAGAAGAAAAACCCCGAAGAAAACCAATTACAATTTGTCTTGTATATGTAAAACAGGAAGCAACATCTGTCTCTACTTTTTCAATTGGTGTATGATTGGATCTATGAACTGTACTTATTAAATTCAAGGGTACCATAAAGAAATAGAAAATATGTAGATGTACCTTCTGAAAATTAAATAATTATTTTATGAAAAATCAATAAATTTTATGCAAAAGGTCAAACATGTGGGAAGGACTAACAGATGCCGTAATTAGACACATTGGGAAACATATTCCATTCAATAATATAGTTATCGCTGGATCAAACTCGCAGAAAAGTAAAAAAAAAAATTTTCTTTTTGCTATTTTGAAATGAAACACAATGACGATACTACTTGCCATTGTATCATTCCTCAAGAAGTGTGGAATGGGCATACATCAGCAGACAGAAATTTACAAAGTTATAGAATTGCTTAGAATTATAAATTCCATTGTATTTAAACTCATAATTAGTTTAAAGAGCCGCCCACTCTGTCTAGTGTTCAGCGTGCCTGACTGTGGATAGGGAGGTCCTGGGTTCGTTTCCCAGTTCGGGCATGGATGTACTTTCTCTCTCTGTCTACCCTGTCTTTGTTCTTTCTTTGTAGGAATGGATCGTGAATGGTTGCCTACCCTATAAACGGGTACCTATGGCATGTGTATACTGAGGAAGTAGGACTTCACACCAAATTACGGTTCAGTTGGAAAAATAGAGCAGCGCACCCCATATTGCCAGCCTAACTGGCACAAGACAACAACAACATCAGTTTAAAGAATATTCAGATGAAATGGCGAGTGAGTTTCTGAAAATCTTTAATTTATTCCAAAATAATATCGTTACTAGGTGAAATATCAATTTTTTTTAACAAACTTAAATAGTGTAAGATAATATACTCCTCTATAACAATATACTTATTCACATAACTTAAGTTTAAAAGATGAGATATTCAGTATAGAGCCCACCACCAATGATCAAAGGATGTACTTTCTAATGAGTCTGCGACTACTTACTTCCCTATATCATTATGAACATAATAATTATTCTCATATGCAAGCATTCATAAGTCGGTGTTTCTAATGGAAAACGAATGGCTGTTGTTCTTGTTTTTGTGTGACGAGTGCAAAAGGAAAAAAAAAAAAAGAATAAAAAAGACAAGCCATATTTGACCAAAGGCATGGAGAACTGCCCTGGCAAATATCTTCAGCTTTTTCATGGCAGCAGTTGGGGTCGATGAAACTCTTGGCTTTTGGCAGAAAATTGCTGTTTAAAATAATAACTATATTTATTGTTTTTTTACAGTATTTTATTCATTTATTATTGTGTGTTCGTAGCGTTGCTTTAACTTTAAAATGATGTGTTATGAACGGAACATCTGAAAATAATTAAATCGAATGAAAATTCACGTTATACGGAAAGTTTGAAAATTCTCTTTAGCTGTAAAGTTATTAAATGTTGAAGTCGAGATACCTTTTATTTGTGTTTGAATAAATTTCCCAACGTTTGCGAATTGGAAAAACTGGAAATACTTAGATGTATTAGGAATAAAAACATTTAGTAAATTGCAAAATAAATTGTAACTATCATTACTTTTTTATTTCAAAGTTGTTCTTGTAGGGAGTGTAAAAAGAAGAGGAATATGATTTCATATTTATTCTTTACAGCCAACAATTATATATGGATGAAAATTTTAAAATCTGAGAAAGGATCCCACACCATGGTGTAAATTATGACTTAAATTAATTATAAATTCTATAAAATTTCGAAATGAACTTCTATTTTATGCTAATGGGAGATCAATATTTTGATTCAAATATTACTCTATTCCATACAGACATTTTTTATTCAATCCTGGACGAAAATTCGGCAGATAAACAGAATAGTTGACAAAATTTTTTCACATGATACTGATAGGTGTAACTATAAATCTTGTAATAGAATACATTTGCAGACATGTTTATTTATACATTTCTACAGTATGTGTGTATATTTACAACTAAAATTGGAAAAACTTAAACTTTTTTATAATTCATAAGTAAAAATATTTCCTATTAGAAACTTGTAATATGCGGTCTTTTTTCTACATGGAATAAAGTATAAATCGATTAAATAAATAATTACAATCTTGTAATCTACAAATTATTTAAAAAATATTTCTTTGCTTTATGCTTTTTTAATTTCAGTTTCACCTTGTAATGAAATGAAACGTGTAAATAAGATTGTAATGGAAAGTTAATAATGAAAAAAAGGAAATATATTACATAAAAAATATTGAATGCTATATACTTCACTTTACACATTTTATTTTAATTTATAAAATATCAACAAATTTTATTCACATGTGATTTTAAGAATTCATATATAAATGAAAGAATATATTATTAAGGTTTATGGTGACATAATACTTTGTAAAAATAACTTTTATTTATTTAGTTTTTTTAATCAAATCACATTTATTTCATAATTTCTCATGGTATTAAACTTAAGTGTAAAAGTAGGATAAATGCACATGAAGTATATTTTTGATATCTGTTGAGTTTATTTAAAGCCTTTTTAACTAAAAAAAGTATCTACAAAGAATAATTAACGGGACATAAGAAAATAAAATTAATGAAACAAGAAACAAATATTGAAAAGTTAAATTACTGAAACAAAAAATCTAGAATTATTTCATTTTAAATGTATTCTCTAAATTCTTAAAGTCGGAACATTTTTAAAATCCTTGAAGTTCATAAGTAAAAATATTTTCGAGTAGAGACATATTATGCTACTTATTTATCTACGTAAAATTATCCCAATTAAAGATTACATTTTTTGATACATATCTATGCATAGATATATATTTTTTGTTTTAATCATATTAACAATGCTTAAACCATTTCTGAAACATTGCTCAGAGTAATTTATGCAGATAATTTATTTGCAAGTCATAAAAAATTATAAATTTTAATACTTTTTCAGTCATCAAATTCGACAGCAAATTTATTAATTATTTAAAAAAGTTAAATATTAAATGAAGAGAAGCTGTATACTTGAGATATTTGAAGCTTTTTAATGCTTCTAACGTCATATAATGGAAAAAAACATCATCTCTCGAGTAATAGAGACACCTTAAAAACTTGTTTGTCACAGACAAATTCTATTTATAAATTTGGACATGGTTTCAAGTTTTGTTTTTGGAAGAAGTTCTACTTTAATTGCCATATAATATCCTTTCTTTTACGTCAGGTATAATCCTGTTACAGCGGTTGGAAGTGGATATAAAAGCCCACCATTAACAAGGTTCCGGAATTAGCAGTATTTGTAGAAAAACACAGGATTACCGTCACTTATTTTCGATATCTTTTATCATTATTTCGTATTATCCATCGTATCATCGTTCATTTGTTAAAGCAGATTTTATTTCCTTTGTCTATGCCTATTGTGGGTGGGAATATCAATACAGGATTATTCGCCTAAGACTCGCTAACACTTCTTCATAGGTTTACTACCACTACTTTGTTTAGGGATGCTCATTGTTTTTTTTTTTTTTATGCGAATAAGTAGTGAGAATGGTATTGAATAAATTTTAAGAAAACAAAAAGTAATTTTAAAAATTCAAGTTTAATACTAAATGGGAATAGATAATTTAACTTAAGTAGTTTTTGTATCTTGTCATATTTGTAAGAATTAGTGTTTATTTTAATGTGTCAGTCTATGATAAAAAAAAACAACAAAATATTTTCATTTCTAAGCAAGATTTGTGGGTTAGATGTATACCAAATTTAAAACAAAAGTAGACAATTATTTTTAAAATATATTTGATTACTGCTTGAAAATAATAGTGTTATTATGGATCACAAAAATCCAGTTTAAATTTTTCTTTGAATGAATAATGTTATTTTTTTAAAAAAATAAATCATCATAGTTTACTATTAAGAAAAAATTAGGAAGAATTTAATTTGAAAACTTTTTATTTATTGTATTTTTTTTAAAAAAACAAGAATCAATTTTAGTATCTATTCATTTTATATGCAAGAGATACTTACAGTTATTACTTACATATGATATGAACTGGATAATATAATTTTCATAAATATATTGAGGAAAACATTTTTTTAAAAGCATTTCCTAGTTTTAATATGACTCTTTAAACTATATTTATTTTACAATATTTCAATTAAGTTTCTAGATTTTTTTTATTAGAATAAAATCAGAGTTTTGTAAAAATTGTTGAATTCAAAATTTATAATTAATTATCAAACAAATAGTTTAAAACTGACTCTTATGTAAGTAGGTTTAATATTATTATTTAAGCGAATTGAGTGCTCTCAAACCTAGAAATGTTTCTCAAAAATAGAGCAATCTAATGATAATTGTTAAGTAAAGAAATTTTTTCATAATGTAAATGAAATAAAATTGTTAATTAATCAAAGTAAATTTCAAAAAAATATATAATTAAAACAGTGATTAAAAATATTCACACAATTTTAAAACTCCAAAGACTGTTTGATAACTTGAACTATTTCCTAGATTTGCTGAAAAATATTTTTGAAAGGGGTTTTTTTTTTTTTTTTTTTTTTTTTTTTGGAACTGTTTTACAGTTTTATGGTTGGAAATCTGTCTATAAATGTAACTTAAATGATTCTTTGACTTTCAAATACTTTGCATGTAAAGAAAATAATCTATATTTATTATTTTAAATACATATATATAGAGAGAATATTATTTTAATAATGATATTTCCACGTGATAATATAGTTTGTTTTCATTTTGCGAGTTTAATTTCTCTGATATTTGACTTTTTTATTAGTCTTATAACGCCAAGTTTAATAGTTGAATTAATTAAAATACATATATCCAGATAAATAAATTAAATTTTTATTTTTCGTTAAGAGCGGTATTTTCTTCCCTTCAGTTTTTTTATATTTTAAATTATTGTTATCGATTACGTAGTTGATTACTTTGAAAACTTCAGAAATTTTGATAAGAAAAAGCTATATATGGATTTCCCTCGGTGAAAAGTAAAAAATTAAAAATTTTATGATATAAAAATGAGTTTGAGAGTTAGAGTATGATTTTGAACCGTATAGAATTTCTACTCACATCCCTGGATTATTTTCCGTTGGATCGGTGTTAAGATAAAAAAAAAAATTGACGTGCGTTTGAAAGATGAGACAGCAACTTTATTAATGTCGCTTCTCTCATCAAAAAACATGTTTAATCCTTTGCACCCTCTCGCTCTTCCCTTCAGGGAACACAGAAAAAAGTTTTTCGATTAAACTTCTGATGTCTCTTAAAAATGGAGTCTTGAGAAGGGGAACTAAATAAACACACATAAACAGAAATCAAATAAAAGAGAAAACGATTTCTACCATTTTTTTTTACTTACACTTCCACTTCATCTGCTTCTCGTTCTTTTTCATGAAAGATTCGTGTTCTCGTTTTCTTTTAGTCGTAAAAATCGTCTGCCTCTTTTAACTCTGGCGTGTGGAAAACGAACTCTTTGTTGCGCGGCCATTTTTTCCATTCCGCCCTATCTCCCAATCACGGCGGATTCCAGAAAATGTTGCACCCCCGGGGCTCAAGGCCGATCCCGGAAAATGACATTTCGAACTTCCACTTGCCGAGAATCCAGATTAAATAGGATTAGAAGCAGGTCTTGAGAACAGAAGCGAATGGCCGCCATATTCCTTGCCAGCTCCCGCAAAGTAAGTGCCAACATTAAAGGTCTCGGAATAATAACCATTCCCGTATACAACTCTATATCCACCATTTTGTTCTTTTGGTTCATTCAACTACTGGAATCTTTCCGCAGGGGAAGAAAAAAAAATAGAACTACAGAGAAGACGATATTTGAAATAGTTCCTTGGAGTTTGTTATATGGAACGCATCGGTTTGATTGGTTCGATTCATTCGATTACATTGTAAAACATTCCCAGAAACCAATAAAAACAAGAACCTGAAACACTTTCATTGTGAGTTAATTCGCAGAGTTTGTTTTGGTTCTTTTTGGAAGTACACAAGACACAAAAATCGTTATAAAAAATCACCATGTTTTGGCATCGTAAAAGAATACAAATATCTAAAAATATTTCAAAAACTTCACTGAATGTCTAACAGGTATTTGTAATAAAAGTGTTCTCTCACAAATTCAAGCTTAATATTTATTTGAAACAATATATTTAAAAAAGTCACTCATAGAATATTGAGTAGTATTTTTCAGGTGGCAATTCACATAAAACGGATTGAAGAAATTCAATTTTTTCAGAGTTTGTTTTTGAAAGCTTTTGAATTCAAATGCTTTACATAAATATTGTTTTGAAAAAAATATTAAGACCACACTCAACAAATTTTATTCTTAAATATAATACCAAATATTTTCAAGTTAAAATTTTGAATTTTCGCTTATAATTTTTTGGAAGAAACTTTAATTAAAAATGAATTCCTTTAACTTATTTAACGTATTCATTTATCTTAATTAATCTCGATAGTTAATATATTTTTCCTGTATGTTGTTTTAAAGCATTAAATGTAGATATTTGTGCATTATTTATAGTTGAACTTCAAATTGTTTTCATGTTATAAAGGAGTAGGAACATCTTTAATTTCCAAATAATAGTACAATATTATCTGTAATTATAACTGGAAGAATTATTGTTAAACTCTAACATCCAGATTTGGAGGAAAGGTCAGTTTGAGAAACCAATATTGACAATGATTTTCGAAGCTCATTTTTGTGTCAAATATAAATCGAAATGATAACCAAACGACAGTATCAAAAATTTTAAGGCAAGAATTATAAAGTGTTGATTTCTTGATAATGAATTATTTTTTGGCATAGCTATAATCATTGTTTTCATTTGCAATGAGCTCTTTCCAATATTTGTATGGTCACTTATTTTCCCTCTGATAGTTTTATGAATCACATTTTCTTTCCTATTTATTTTAATTAGCGCCCACACATTACTAGGATTGCCGCAGTTTCACTTACAACTAATTTCAACATTTTCCACGCAAGATATACACAAAATTTATCACATTTTAACTCCAAATTAAGACTCTTGTATTCTTAAATTTGTTTGCAGGTAGCTATTGTAACGTTTTAATAATTTAGTGCTAAAGATGCTTGCTCTGTTTGCTTTAACACTAGTTCCAAGTCAGATTCATTATGATTTACAACTACTTTAATCTTCACTATTCTTTCGTACTATGAAATTTGCTATTTCAGTCTTTTACAATAATTTTACAATTAATTAATAATGTTACAATTACAATTAAGGTTATTTTCTATTCATGTGTAATGTTACTTGGAGAGAATTACATATGCTAGAAATTGTTGCTTAAGGATAACAGTTGAAAACTAATCCGATTATAAGTAACTTTGTTAGTAACTTTTTGCTTATAGTTTGGATGATATTACTCAGTTTCCATTTAAAATAAAAATATTACATAAAAATTAGTACATAAACAATATTGTAATTTAGAAAGATAAAAGTTTAAATTTTACAGTAAAGTTATGAGAAATTTTTTAGAGTAACATTTCTTTTGAAAATTTTAATTGTTAAAAATTGTGGAATTTAGAATTAAACAACGCTGTATTGAAAATTAGATATGGAATTTAACACAAACACTATTAAATTCATTTAATAAATTGCTGGTTATAGGATGTTTAAAATAATGCCTAAAATTATGAATTAATTACAGAAATATATATATATGTTTAACAGATGTATATATATATATATATATATACATATATATATATATATATATATATATATATATATATATATATATATATATATATATATATATATATATATATATATATATATATATATATATCTGATAAATATGGAAAAAAAGACATTTAAACAATTTCAATTAAACCATTTGATACTATTCTAGGATAAGACTCCTTTTAAGAAAGCTATGGAGATTCTAATATTTTAAATGTAGTAATCATTTATAAAAATTAATGGATTTGAATGTGTGGTCGGTAAAAGCTAATAAGAAAATTTATAAATCAATTACTACTTCATGTTATCTTAAGTATATTATGAAATAAAAGTATTCAAAATGATATCATGAGATAAATCATAGGGTTATGTCGATGATTTATCTCATGATATCATGATACAGATAGAGTAAATCATAGGAAATTTCTTGCTGTTTTCAATGATCCAAAAAACATCACCTACAGAAAGTATAACTTGTTGTTTGTCCTCGAAGTAATCAAACATCGGCATTCAGCACCTTCTGCCAACGTATCTCCAAATGTACAATCAATCCCCTTGCTATAAAACTCGCGGAGAGTTTTGCACGCAAAGAAGTCCATGAGAGCTTGGTGCAAGTCTGCTTCATTGGTGAAGGATTTTCCCCGAAGATGATTGTCCAAGTACAATAGTTGAAGAGGGCCAATGTGATGGTGTAAGGTCAGGTGATTAAGAAAGATGGCTCAGAGTTTCCCAACCAAGTCTCTGTATGGTGTTCCTGGCGACCTGTGTGACTTGCGTCCTCTCGGAACAGTACACCTTTGTGATTAAACAGTGCTGGCTCCTTCTCTTGCAATGCCTGTTGCACACGTTCTAAATGCTGTGAGTACATGTCCGCAGTGACCGCTTAGCCCGTTGGTAGCAGATCATAGTAAACCACTTTATGACTAGTCCAGTAGACACCAGCTTCATCATAAAGGGAAAAATCTCCCGACCTGAATAGGGAAATCAATGCCCTGGCGTATGTTCATTCACAGCACTATCCCCAAATGTTTGATATATTTGGCCACTTGATGCAGCTGTTGATTAGTCAACTTTGAAATCGTAATGCAAACAACACCATCTGTACGCGTAACTGTTGATGAATGTGACCGGTGGACCAGCTTTTATAACGAATGATATTCCTTCTCTCAACCGACCGGTGTCTTAACCACGTCATGTACTAACTTGCATACTTATTCTCACTTTATTAAATGACAACGCGAAAACGGCAAGAACTTTCTTGTTCATATAATATCAGCACATACTCTTTACAGAAACTCATATGAACCTAAGAAGTTACATTTTCATAACAGTAATCAAGAATTGTACCTATTTCACCAATAAATAAATTTTACGATAAATTATTATCATCATTTTTTTATCACGAATAATTTCTTTTTTATGTCTTACAGATAATATAAATCATATATCTGTAAAAATATTTTTTGGAGTATTTATATTCAAAATTATAGTTTTCTCAGTTTGTGCTTTGAATTACATGGAGGTGATGAAATACATTTTTATCGTATGGCAGGTTCTAAATGTATCATTTTATTGCAGTTTTTATCATAAAAATCAAATAGTTTATTTTTAGTAAGCGTGATTTTATTCGAAAATGATGTAAAATGTACTGAGCATTTTAATTCATTGAATGATATCCCAGAATCTAAAAATAGAATAAGGAATCATTTTTTTTTTTGCTTTCAAAATGGGAAATCAAAGTGACGTTGTATAAACACCTCATATGAATAGAATGACAATATTTATTCACCAATTTTTAGTGTAAACAAAACGATGGATCTCATAAATCTTCAACCCATACACCAGATTCCAAAAATCCCCTGCCGTCTACTCGACAGTTTTATTTCGAATCCTGGAATCCACAAACAAACACGTGCAATTTACCGAATTGAAGTGGCAACACATATCAGGCCGATATTTTATCGCATTTTTAAGTCCCCCCTACCATGCCCCTGCTTACCGAACACATAACATTAATGATACCTTTGGGTGACATTTAACTTACCGATTACAGTTTTTAGTGCCGTCAGCTAAAAAACCAGTTTTTTTTTTCCTTTGCTTTGCTTAGTGCCGCCGTTTTATGGAGGCGTTAGATTTAGGGTTTTATCTAGGGTAAATGAGAGTCATTGCGAAGGGGTTATGGACTTTTAATACGGCCTTGATTATTATGATGGCAGGTTTGGGTCCTTGGTGAGGAGGAAATAGAGACCGAGGTGCTATTTACAATGTAGATGCAAAGGCAGACAGTGAAAAGGAAAAAAAATTTTAGCTATAGCAATCTGCGCATTTTTCTTCTTGATCTTCTTTCCGATGTTTTGGGAACCTATACATGTATCCAATTTTTAATTAAAAAGAAAGGAAGGTATTAAAAATCAAGACTTTTAACTGTTGAAATGCAAGTAGGGCTTGTTGTTAATTTCGAAATGTCGCGATATCGATGACAGGGTCGTTAAATTTGAAAGGCCTGAAAAATACACTTCACAAGCCATTACAGTTGATTTTTACGAGGCTGCCTCCTATGCGTATCCATCTTCTAAAACCAATAAAAAAAGAGCTCCTTAATAAACTGGATGCTAATTTTATGCTCATAGAAAGGGTTCGTGACATTACAAGATGCATTTTATTCTCTGAAGTCAAGCCTTTCTTTTCTCAAGTTAAATAATGATCTGTTTCTAAGACATTATGCTAATAAGAGGTTTTAAGTATGTAATTTAAATTTAGAAGCCAAGAAAGTACTTTTTAAGTTTTTATGGTATATATATTCTTATGGAAAATTGTTCAAATTCTTATACAGAATTTGAACAAAGGTTATGGATTATTCTGTACAGAGCTATCTATTGGAATACATAAACAAAATTTGTTACACAAGCATAAAAAGCGATTCGCAAATATAGTAACGAAATATGAAATTGACTTTTTCTACCTCAGAATTTGCGCTACGGATTACCATGAGCTATATTTCACCTCTCATTAAATTCACTTTCAAAAGCAAGTTTTGGAAAAAGAATCAATTTAATCATTTAAATCTTGTTTATAATCAGTCTTACTTCTATGTGTTAATATTATATTAGGCATAAAAATTGTAGTATATTAATAATAAATGTGATAGAAAATAAATTCGGTGCAGAAAGTGTGGTAAGTAAATATTGAAATTTTGAAAATCACGTATTTTCATTACTATTACCTTAAAAATTAAAATTGTTCATAATAATGAAATATTAATATCATTATAATATATATATATATATATATATATATATATATATATATATATATATATATATATATATATATATATATATATATATATATATATATATATAGTTTTCTTCACATTAAAGTACATGGTTTAGCTTTACTGCTATTAAAAAATTGATATAATTTCAAAGATTCTTAATTTTGTCAGAAAATTTGTCATTAGTAAATTAAATTGATTTTTTAATTAAAAAAACATTCCGTAAAAGAAATTATGTGTTCACCTATTAATTTAATGAATTAATACTTTATTAATTAATACTTATATTAAAGGACCTAAATAACCTAACTACATTAATAAATATAAGATTATATTTACTAATTTAGTATTTTTAAGTCATTTATACCTATAATAAAAGAGCTAATATCATTCAAAAAAGTTATATTTTATTAATTTCCTTTTGTGAGTAAAATATATATGATATTTTTTAGTATGACCACAATAAATCGATGCATTTTGTACCGACTTTAAAATTTCAAGCACCAAAAGAATACAATTTCAAAAATATAAGATTTTTCGAAAATGTGTTTCTTTGATCTCATCTTCACTAAATAATTTAGGTCAGAGATTCGATGCTAGATATTGCTAAAAAATGGAAAATATATATTGTGCTTTTGCTTTCTGATATGCACGTTTATTTGGGATGAATACTTGAGAGTTTTCATTTCAAGTATTCATTAGTCATTTGTCATGGCATCAAGTGAATCTAGTCTGTTCTCTATTAGTAGTCATTTCGTACTGCTAATAATTACAATAATCTGTAGTTGTAAAGCTATCACTTCAAAGTTTCAAAATTTTACTGCATATATTGATCTTATTTACAGAACCATTCACTTTTGGAATTCAATTATTATAGGTAACAGCTTTCTAACTCCTTTAATTGCTTCAATTTTTTAAATAATTTAATGAAAAATGTCCGTGTATATTATGTCATCAATTTTCATAAGTACATGAATCATCTAGTTCTACTTTAAGTTTCATTTTATACTTGTTTATATCACATAGTTTTATGCATAAGATTACTTCTGATATACAAATTAATAAATATATTCTACTCATATAAGACTTTAAATTTAAAATATGACTTTCTAATACAAACATACAATTTTAACTGCAATTTTCATCATGACGAGCATTTTCCTATTAGATATCGCACATTTCAAATATATTATTGTAATGACCACACACCTTTTTTAGAAGCTCAAGCAAATGAAATGTCTAAATTAACGCAACACCTATTGATCTGCTTCACAGCATGGTAGGTGTCATCAAAAGTTATAGGTAACCCACTCATTCTAATATTTATAGCTTGCCGTTTTCATCGGGTATTTCATCCCTTTACCCCACCCATTCTTTCTAAAGCCTAGAATCTGACCTGTAAAAGAAATGAGAAACTTTAATCACAGCAACAACTTAGAAAGTATTTTCGGTGGGTCCTGCTTCCCCCTCAATCTATTCAACCCCTTCAACCACTTTGAGGTATGGCCGATGGGATGCCTTCTTAATTAAAGAAAGTAGCGAGAATAAATGACCTATGACGAAATGCTAGCTGTATCCGTGTCCCCCACCACCCTGGAAGATATACGAGAGAATGTTGAATTCCCCAAAGAAAATTTAGCTTCCACCTTTTTTTTAAAGTTTGTTATTGTAACATCTCAACTTAAACGAACGCTTAGTTTTTTTTCTTTTTTAACATAATATGTTTTTTCCTAGTTTGCAATTTAGCAAACTACAGGCAAACGCCCTGATCATAACGTACCCTCATTTTGCAGTCCATCCTGATCAAGCGGAAAGAATTCAGCAAGGACATAAATTCGTTCGCAGTCAGACGCTTGTACTTTAATTAAAAAGGACACGGAGCATTAATATTTCATCATCAAATCTCATTTCTGGGAGTATTTGAGTTTTACAAACACAAAGGCTATACGTTTTTAATAAATGTATGAGTTCTTAAATAGATTTTGTCTAGGCATAAGAGTTATTTAATTAAAATTTTCTGGTTCGAAGAAGGTACTATCATGAAATCATCTTGAATATAAGTATGAATTTTTTTCTACATATTATATATCGGTGGCGCTATATTTTTTAGAATAAAAGAGAACCCAATATATTCTCACGGAAGGAGAAATAAACTCCTAAACATTTTTACAGTCGATTGCTACATTGTTTACGAATCATTTGAATGAATGTTTAAAATTTTCGTATCTTATATTTAAGAAATGAGATTAAAAAACTAGATTATCTGTAAAAGTTTAAGTTGAAATAGAATTTAAAATATTCTTAAAATTTCTGAATTTATCTGTGGAGAAAGAATAAAAAATAAAAGAAACAACAAATTCTTATCAAAAGTTTTAACAATGTAACATTTAAAAATGTTTATAATTCTTGCAAACATTTATTTAAAATATAAATGGTGCTAGTAATTAAAATATTAGTGATAATTATTTATTTCACATGTTATGAAACTTTAAATTTTAGTTGCAAAATATTAATAAAGATATGGAGTATTGTTTGTCGTGGGTCTTAATTGCTTCATTTAATCTAATTTCATTGGTCTAAATATCTCAAGAATAGATTTCGAGAGTTTTTGGAAAAAAAAAACGCAAATAATGATCAATATGTTCAAGATATTTCCAATATCACGGAACGAAATAAATTATGTGGCTGTTAAAGTCACTCTACAATTATGTAGATATAGAAAACATGTTTTTATACATCCAGCTCTTATTTTGAAGACGGATATTTGAATTATTTTATTTTAATTTGTAATTGCAATTTTAATTAATTGAATTATTTTATAACATAATTCCGATTGAGTTAAGATGTCACGTGTCAAAAGTGATTATGGAAAGATAAATAATCCAAACTAAGATAACATTTTAATAATATACTAAATAATTCATATAAATTATTACTTTAGATAAAAATTAAATACTTATACGATAAACTTCCTTTTTATGAATATGACATTCATTAAACACATTCCAGAATATTTTCATTGAATATCTTCTTTAACTGAAAATATGCTTCAATTTGAAACTACAGTAAAAAAGGTGTAACACTAAAAATATCATAGATTTCAAATTATTTGAATTGTGCAATTAAAATCAAATATCTAATTAAGGAGAATTTCTTTTTTTTTAACTTGTGAATGAAATTAGAATTTCCTTCTTTACCTTAACTAAATTAGGATTTAATTAGAAACTTGATTTCGAATAAACAATTAGTTTTCTTAATTCCAAAGATTTAAATGAACGAAATAGACTCTAAAAAATCTTTCTATACATTCTTAAATCTCTTACGATCGTGGGAGTTCAGTAGGGGTAGTTTATTTAGGAACAGAATGGTCAGCCTGCAAAAAACTCTAAAGAATGTTAATTATCTCATCAGTTTTTCTGTAACTGTAATCGAAAAAACTAAGAAGCACTAACTGTTTATGATATTAAGCAAACAAGTGTAACTTTTTAATGATTAGCATAATTAAAACTAGAAAATTACAGTTATATCAATTTCTTTAGTATAAGCATTTGCTTCCTTCAACAAAAAAGAATGATTATTATTTAAATATTATGTAGTTTTTAAATAAGAAGTTTTAGATTTTGACACTCACTGAGAAGTTGAATTCACTGGAGTAAGAGATCTTAAATGTCGTAAATTACAATGGATTCATTTATGGTGAAAATTGTAGAGTGAAGCCAACAAAATCTAGTTGGTTATAAAGCAGATTTTGTTTGATGTTTTTTCCTCACCCAATCAGAAACCACCATTCAGAAAAGTTCCACGTACATGAAATAATCATGTGTAATGTTAGTCCGTTACTGTGGCATTCTATGGAGAAAAATGATGTCAGTCAGGATAAAGCTTATTCGCGACAGTTATTAAAACTATGAAGCTCATCATTATGGTGAAAATTAAACCAGAAGTTCAAAGATCCATAAGGTGGTTATTAATATATGATGTTACAATTTTAATTTTATTTATATTGCTAAGCAAATAAAAAGCAATAAGTATACTTGCATGATCATAATAAAATAGATACGATATAATAGCTAAATTAAATTTCAAACCATCAGAACAATCTTTTTTTTTATATAATTGAGTTATCAGCCAAAATGATTACAAAATAAAAATATTCAAATTTCAGAATTCGAGATAGCCATAAGCACATTATTTAAGCATTATGTATATAGATTATTAAACTTAAGTTATGTACTTTCTTGTATAAATAATTAAGTTTGTTTTTGAGAATTATCTATAAACGTGTTTCCTTACTCATAAAAAATTACCTCTAATTACTTTAAATAAGGATTTATGAATTTATCAGGTAATAATTTTTCGGAAAGAAATTAATTTAAAATTAATCAGAAAAATAATTTTTATTTATTTTTCAATTGATACAGAGTAAAACTATAATTTCATTTATTATATTTCTTATTAAATGCATTAAATATAACACTAAATTACGTCTGAATAATCTGAATATATACATTTCATCAATGTTAATATTTCAACAATTTTAAATGATTGAAACTTTGAGATGGTATGCATTGTAATGATGAAAGATATTTAATATTTTTACATTACATCAGTGGAGAAAATTTACCCATCTGTTTATTGTTTATAAATTTAAGCTTTTCTATTCGCGAAAAGAAAATATTTAGCTCATTATATTATTCAAGCAATTCAATTGCTCTTGTTTAGTAGTTATTTAACCAACTGACTTGTTATGCTTCAGTTTTTGTAGATGGGTAAACAATTAGAAAATAATTAATGCCAAATTCTGCAGCTTTAATTAGAATGGCATTTTTCACTGGATTAATTACATAAATGTCAGTATTACTATATAATAAAAAGATAAAAATAAAATTGAAACTTGTTTTCGTCAATTTTCTAAAAATATCATAAATGAAACTATAAATATAAGAAAAGTTGATCATTATTCAATATTGTGATTTATACGTAGTCTTATACAATATAATGCACATTTTATGTATTTCATATTTTATTACACATATTACATTATTATGCGCTTTCTATTATTTTGCAGAATTTCCAAATTTTTGTTACCTTTTTTTGTGCTTAAAAACACGACTCAAATTCAGCGCGTACTACAAATAATAAATTTATTGAACAGCAGGAAAGCTGAGAATTTTTATAACCCCCCTCAAGTTTTGAAATCTATTTTCTGCTTTTTGATACAATTTCTACTTTTAGAAGAAGAAAAAAAAATAGAATTTGTTTTCTTGAAAAAAGAATGCAATAATAAATTTCTTAACCTCAAGTCTTCCTTTATCTGTGCGATCACCAGGTGTTGCATTCGCTTCGAAATTTAAAAAATAAATATGTATCGTGCTTCTTGATCTTCATTTTGAAACTTCCGATAATCAACAGTAGATCTTAAGATGATCCAACGCGGGTGGAAAAAAAAATTAAAGAAAAAAGATATCCCTATGAAAAAAATCTTTCATTTTTAACCACCACCCAGCTTTTCCCCATTTACCGAAAACTATGATATATAAAATATAACTTCTCTTCATACTACGGCATCGAATAAATTTTGAAGAAAAAAGGAATAAAACTGTCAGTAGGGAGAAAAAAAGAAAAAAAAATGATGAAAAAAAATTCTTCACGAGATGAAATTGAGTTGCTTCGAAAAATCCAGACGTCACATGTGTTTATGAACTACCCCTGTGGGTAGAAAACGGTATTATTAGTATGCTAAGTTGAAGACAGATGGCGTACAACAGTAGTGAAATAGAGATTAATTTTATGCTGAATATAACCCGAGGAGGGATATTTTTTTTCACTGCACCCTGCTGTCCTGTTGATCAGCTAACTAAAAAAAAAGCAAGGGAAATGGAATAATTTTTGTTCGAATTTTTTCCCCACTATCGATCCAAGGAAGAAAGTATATTTTATTATTACTATCTCTAATATCGCCCATACCACTATTTTCCTCCAAAACTTTTATTTCAGATTCCGGAATATAATCTTTTTTCCCTTAATATTTCAGGGAAAGAAGGAAAAAATATATTCTTTGTGCGCTTAAAATTTTTATCCCCCTTTCCATGTGCTTATGTGCTGGGTGTGGCACATATTTTTTGCCACTTCTGTTAGGGTGTGATTCTTACCACCGAATGTAGTTCTTTATCGTATCTACGTGCGAGGAATATATAGGTAAGAAGGCTACCAATAGCATTTCTTGTTCCGTTTCAAGTCAATATTTTTGAGAATCGTATTTCACCCTTTCTTTTTAACACACGAGAATATCTTATAAATATTCTTCGTAGCATTTAGTTCGTGTCATCTAAAAATATTAGAAATTATATTTAATCTATAAATTAAATCTCATGTCTAAAATCATTCAATCTATAAAAGAATTTAATATTAATTTTATCGTCATCTCAAAAATATTGAATTTTTTTGTAAGACCACACACACACACACATACATGTATATATATATATATATATATATATATATATATATATATATATATATATATATATATATATATATATATATATATATATATATATATATATATATATATATATATATAATATATATATATATATATATATATATATATATATATATATAAATAAATAAATATATATATATATGTATACATATATATATATATATATATATATATATATATATATATATATATATATATATATATATATATATATAAATATATATGTATACATATATATATATATATATATATATATATATATATATATATATATATATATATATATATATATATATATATATATATATATATATAAAATTTTGCTCTTAACTATATGTTAATCAGATCTAATTATGATGAGTTTTACTTAATTATAATACTGCTTACAAATTATAATAAACTTACACGTTAATAATAAAAATAACTATTTTATTATTAACGAGCATTTTATTTAAGAAGAAAGTATAAAAATTCTTCATTTTGACTTTTTGGTTTGATCTGTGGTTTCTGCTTACGATAATTTAGACATTTGTTTGTAGAAGCTAGTGATATCCTCTGCTTTATTTGGATTAAAATATGAAAACATATTTCAAAAACTTATTTTCACTTGAGTTTGTTAGTGCTGAGGTTAGCATAACGTTATGTTAGTACACGATGTGTTAATATATCTGCTGCAAATGTTCAACAGAGACGTTTTGTCTATATTTTATGTTAGATTGACACTTGAAAGATCAGGGCCTAAGTCTGGAGGTCAACAGCCTATGTGTTGGATTCCGCTTTTGAGATTTGATATTTGTGTTATTTTCAATTTTCCTTGACTATTTATGGTTTCGATTGATTTTAGTTATGTAGAAAAATTTGGAATAATAAAAACAAAATATTTGTTTTTTTAAGCCACCTTTTTCTTCATGAATAATATTTTAAATAGGCTTGACAAGCAAATGTTATAAATTTATAAATAAAAATGCTATGGAAATTCGAGTATAAATTTTTAATTTTGTTTACATTTAATTAATTTTTATAGTAAAAGTGATTCGCAAAATTCTCTACTTAGAGTTTCATAATGCAACAACAGATTTCAGACAAGAAAAGCTTAAAAATATAAATTAAAATAACCATGCAATTAAGCTATCAAAATTTTGAGATAAAGAAATTTTTCTTTTTTTCATAGTTAAAATCAGAAAATTTATCATATTTTAACAGGAATCAAATTTTTTGAAATGAATGATTCCCTTATTATTTTCACATTTATTAAATTAACATAACATCTTATTAATCATTTTAAGTACGAATTTTTTCTCGTGATTCAATTGTATAAAAATTTGAATCTCATATCTCTACTAATAACAACAGTGTTTAAGAGCTAATATATTTGTTATAAATCTACAAGATTGTATTTAGTAAAGGGTGTTTCGATTAATAACTAAGAAAAATTTTGCTTTAATGATGAAATGATAATTTTCAGTTGAAATCTACCATAGATGTCAAAATTTTAAATTTCATAAATAAATATCTGCAGTTTAAACACATTTTACTTTTAATTCAAAACTTATGTAATAAATTATGAATATTAGTGATTTTGAATGCATGTATTTCAATCATTTTTTTAAACAATTTCCTATGTAAAAATATTAAAATTTTTTAATTCTCAATATACAAAGAATAACTTTTTACTAATAGTAAAATAAGATCATCAATAAAACGAATTAATATTTCCAACATGGGATTATCTGAGTTGTTTATTTCAAATGATCTATGTAAAGTGGGTTTATAAGTTAACAAAAACTTACACAGTATGTAGAAAATATTAAACTCTTTATCTCTCTTCTTCATTTTATCACTTCTCAGTTAGATAATTAATACGAGTTATTTAAATACCACGATATTTCTAGAATATATTTGAGAAGTATATAAAAGTAATATATACGACGCGATTTTCTTACGTACATGTTAAAAATTCGAAAACCATAACAAAATCTTGTTTCACATTTGCCTTTAAAGTAGAAATTTTTCAAAAAATTAATTTTTCATTAAAATAAAAAATTAAAATTAACAAATGAAATATTTAAGTGAAAATAGTTACTTAAATTGCTATCTTTCATAGCATTCTAGTAGGATTAAAAATTTACATATATTTTTTCTTATCTTATCAAAATTATAACTTTATTTCTTTTGGAATTCTAACAATAAATTAAATCAGCATTTTTCATGAATAACACTGCATATTGGAAATCTTTAATGCATGAATTAAATAACTTTGGTGATTAGAGATAAATCATCCACATTGTTGGAAATAACTGTGCGTATTCTAAATTAATCGTATAATATTAAATAATTCTATACGTTTCAAATTAAATTATGCAAAGCTTATGATCAAAATTATAAAATCATTTGAACTACTATCACCATTGGAATTATTATAAGAAAAAACATTATAATTAAAAAACAATTTAAGATGAGAATAACTTTTAGCATGAAGACTTTTAGAATCTAAGAAAGAGACTGATTTTTAGGGTAAATTATTTTAAAATGAGATCTCATCGTAATATAACTAAAAGTTTAGAAAAGGAAAATCTAAGTGAGATTAAATATGCGTAAATAATTTCTGAAATAATGATTCGATTTCACTTTTTTCATAAATTTAAAAAATTTATGGTTAATAGAAAAAAAAAGCTTAATTGGAGCTTCTTTTAAAATCGCATCTACCAATTTTACAGAAATGTTAAGCATTGGGTTTTCATGAAAATAGACTTTGAAATAAATTAAAAATTAATTCACACTATTAAAATATTTTTAATGTTAATTTAAATTCATATTCAAATAAAAAGTATATCCCTTTAATATAAACTTTCTTATTTTTCTTGAATAAGTGATTTAACAAATGCACGGTTGAAACAATACCAATTTAGCTAACATTTTTTGCGAAGAAGATATACTTACTTTTTAAGTACAATTTATATATTATTCGTTGCATAATTCTGAGAAATAATTTTTAAAAGAAAATTCTTCAAAGAGATTATCTTAAAATAAATAGCTAAGAGATAGATTATTTTAAAATAGTTTTAGTATGCTGAAAAAAGTTATTATATGCAAACTTAGAAAAAAATATTACACTTATATTGAACATCGAAATTTGCATTTAGCTCTTTGAAAAAATGTATAGAAATCTCTCTATTTTAAATTTACTTTAAAATAAAAATGTAATTCTTTTAAAGATGCTTTTATGATAAATTGATTAAATAATATCTGTATGCATTTTGGAAATTATCTATAAAATAAATGCATTTATTTTATTTTTGTCATTTCTCCTGCGTTAGATTATGTGAAAGACGTATTTTCTTTTAATAAAAGTAAACAAGCAAACAAAATGTCAGAAACAAAGGTAAAAAAGGGAAATAGTATACATATAAAAGGGACAAAATGTAATCACAAGGAAACGTACCCAAAACAACCAAGGGAAAATAATATATAAGCCAATAAAAGAAGATTAGTGTAGGGAAGAGGAAGGGAAAATCTGGTAGGGAGATTACCACCAAGCTAGTAGCTGAAGAAAAGCGGGAAATGCAGTGCGGAAAAGCTAAAAGAAGTTCTATCCCTAAAAAGGGGAAAAAACACTGGCAATTACTTACTGAGTACAATAGAGAATGAACAAGACCAAAAATGGCCGACCGTTAACTTTTATTCATATACTTTCTCACTTAAAATAATGAAGCCAATTCTCCGACTCTGAGAAGTGTTTGATAAAATGTTCCAGAATTTGAGTTTGTGTGCTTTAAAAAAAGAAGGAAGAAGAGAAAAAAGGAGATTTCATTGAGCTATCTCGCTGGGAAAATTGCGTACCTTTTTCTTTATTTACCTAGCTATTTCCTTAATTCCTCCACACTAGGGAAAAATTAGATTTGCTTTAAATTGCTTACAGTTGTAGAACTTCAAAGTTCTAGCTATTTATATTTAAGCGGCAAATGAAGGAATGATTTGGCATGTTTTACGTTTTTGGATTAGAAAATTAGTTAAATTACTTGACATAGAAACTGAAACTAATTATATAATTTTATGGCATTTAAGGTATCTCTCAAATATGCAATGAATATTGGCATTTGGAATGTCTTATTTAAAGACACTTTAACCACACTTATTACATTTACCTCAACTTATTACACCATAGTTTTTTTTATACATTTACAATATTCTTAATCAAATAAAATAAACCAAAAAGATAAAATTGGATTTTTATACCAATAACAAAAAGGAAAATGAAATAAAGGTCTTAGGAAGCAGTTAATTTTAAAACTACTTATGAAAAGGAAATTTTAAAAAAATTACAATTTAATAACTTTTCTAAAATTAAATTATTTTAGCGGTAAAAAGAATTATTAACTTCTTGGTTTCTGAATATGCACAATCCCATTTACTGGAATAAACGCAAGTTCAAATTATCTATTTATTATAGTCTAATTAGCATCTGCTATATAGATTTTTATATTATAGAAGAGATATGCATCTTCTTGCTTAAATCTCCCAATATTAATATACTTGCAATGCTTAGGCAATAGGTTCCCAAAGTGGTCCAGGTGGACCCCTATGGGTACATAGGAGACCACATGGGGTACCACTTAGATGTGATAAGAAAACAGGGATTCACAAGTTGTAAGTGGGGGTCCGCGAATTTTTTTCCCGTTTTCATAATAAAGAACAAAAATTTTAGCTTGGATTTACCTATCAACGTAGGCAGGTAACATCATTCACTAGGTAGGTTCTCAAAAATATTCGAGATTCAGTTCAAACACAGAATCGAATAAAACAATAGATAATAGTACAAGTGTACACCACATGTCGAGACTTGCAAAATGAAGCTCGTGTGCCGTTTCATTAATAGTATGACTCTTTTATTGTTGATTTAAATTTCAGAGTTCAATGTTGAGATTTTTTGTCAATTGTTGATTGTTTGTAATAATGTTTATAATTTTGTATAGCCACAAGTATTATTTTAATAAATAGGACACAAGAAAATGTGCTACTTTTTCTTAACACACCCCAATTTTTTAGGAGTTTCGGGAATACATTAGAAATGCAGCAGCAAGGGGTCTACCAAAAATAGTAAAACTTTGAAAGTGGTCCACGAGAAAAAAAAAGTTTGGGAACCCATGGCTTAGGCATTTAATATATAGGAGAAAATAAAACACAAAAATATTTAATAGTATATTTCTCAAAAAGTTCATGCAATATTTTAACTTTTTATAAATGTTAATTCCAATTTGATTAAAAATTTCTTATCTAATAAATTGTAAAAAAATGATTAGCAAATTTCTCACATCCTTATTTACAGATTCGTGAACGTATAACGGAAAATTATGATTTACATGTACAGAAGACTTGCATTAAGGAGAAAAGCAGGTGTTTATGTTTTGAGAGTCATAGCACAATTGATTATCTCATACATATCTAATACTAAATAATGAGTTACATATGCAAGAGACTTTTGTTAAAATGAAGAACATGTGATAACTGTTTATGTTGTTGAAAGTTCTCACACATTGTTGACTATTTTATACGTATAATGGGAAATAATGTGTTATATGTATAAGGGTATTGCTTTTAAAGTAAAGAAGGCGTGATTAATGCTTATGTCGTCGAGAATTATCTCCTAGTTAACACTGTTATAATTTCATATACTGATTGGGAAAGTGAATATTTCTTGCTAAAGTAATCTATGTTGTTGATATTCCAAAGAATGTCTTCTTAAATAAAAAAAATTTTGATTAGCATAAAAAAAAATGCAGATATGTGCATATAGACTCAGTATAAAACCTTTAGTGCAGATCACGATACTGAAATAAGTTTGTAGAAAGTAAAATATCTTTACACTAGTTCTATAAATTATGTGTTTATGTTTTATAAAAGACATAATCAGGTAAAAGAAACAAGATCTTAAAAAATTGTAATAAAAATTGTTAGCAGAATGTTTAAAAAAATTATTCCTTGAAAGGAGACAAATTCTAATGGCAAACACAATTCAGTATTTTTTACAAAAACAATATTTTATGTAAAATTTTAATATTTAATACTATTATTGTCTAATGTAAAAATCCTGCCTTCTTCTAAATGACTTAAATTTATTATCTTCAGATCAGTATTAGATTATATTACTTTATCATCATTTTTCATATCTTTGAAGGAATATAAATATGTGTAAATACATTAATTAGTTTTTTAGGCAGTGTTATATCTGTTTTCATTTTGTTTTAAAAAGTAATTTTTCTCTTCAGTAACTTGTTATTTTTAAATTATTGAATCATATAGAGACTTAAAATTACATTAATCTTTTCTTTCGATTAGAAATTTTTCTACATAGTATAAATTTAATAGTAACCTAATATTACGTTTATATGGTAAACTTAAGTTGCATTTAAATTTTATTATACTACATAAAAATTTTAATTTAGTACATGTTAATAATTTCATATTTGACTAATTGAGCAAAAATTAATAACCCCTCAAATAATAATGTTTTTAAAAACATTTGCTGTAATTTAAAAATATTCAAATTTTAAAATTATAAAATAACTTAAAATTCTGCTTATAATAATAATATTTTATAATTTATTTTACTCATACATTACTTTTCATATTATAATTATGATAAACACAATATATATATTTTCAACAAATAAAATAGAGATAAAAAATAATAATATAAAATTAGGAACAATTTAAAATAATGATTATATATGAAATATTGATCATACTTACAAATGGAAAAACTTCGTGAGTAAATTTTCGGTTATTGAAATGACATGATCTGAAAAATTAATAATATAAATTATTATAACATTGACAATAAATGACATAAACATGTAATCAAAAATAGAAAAAAATAATTTATATACATTTTAAATTGATTAATTTATGATATCATGTTCACACACACACATTTTTCAGTATTAAATTTTAAATTTTTATCTTAAGTAACTTTTAAAATCACCGCGTACTATAAAATTAGTAATTATTAATCTGAAATTTTATTTAAAAATATTCGTTTTAAAATTATACGTTTTAAAATTTTAAACTTTTTATCTGAAATAATTAATTTTTCAGAAGAAATTGTTTATATTTTGTAGAATCTATATCTAAAACATGAAAATTAAAATTGTTCGTTTGTTAATGTGTGAAGCCGTTTCAAAATATATCAGTGAAATGCATTCTACTTCTTATATTAATAATTAATCTCATTTTTAAAATACTAAAAGTTAAATTAATGAAAAGTATAAAAAATTAACTTATAATTATCTGAAATAAATTTAAATATAGAATATCAAAAAATGTTTTTAGCATTTTAAAATGTACTGATAAAGTAACATAGATTTGATTATCTTTCGATCGCCTAAATTAATTAAATTATTATCGTTCTTCATTTATCTTTATGAATTATAATCGGTTTGGTTATCTTTATTAATTGAAACTGTTATTCAATCAAACAATTAAATTGTATAGTTTTAATTATTTGATCTCTTATAGTAATCATACATTTTAAGATAATCAAATAATTAAAACTACAGACACCAACTCTTAAGACTTTAATTCACTAGCACTTCAAATCTTTTTTATGTTTAAAATATCTTAATTAGACAACTTGAATCTTCAAACATTCACGATTTTCTCATAGCTTATCTTGTCATTTTTAATTTTTAAGAAAAAGCATCATTACATAAAAATGTAATCGATTATCTTTAAATTTTTGTGACATTATCACCTCTAAATTTTTTCGCATATCATAAGGGATTTTACTATAAGATAGAGCAATATGACACTTACTTTATACCAAAAATATGTTATTTTTAATCAGGGTCTTAAATATTTTGCTTCAACTTGATTCTTAAACTTACAGTACTTTGAAATCATCAATACATTCAAAACGTTAAAGTATTGCTAACATTTTATTAGAAGTTACATAGAAGCATATAGATTAAGACATATTTTAGTAAAGAAGAAAAGCAATGACATACTTTGCTTTTCTTTCTTTCTAAAGTTTTATTTAAGTAAAAAGTTTCTCAAATTAAGTGGAATACAGGGCCTATTTGAA
Source organism: Latrodectus hesperus (assembly GCA_037975125.1). Classification (NCBI taxonomy): domain Eukaryota; kingdom Metazoa; phylum Arthropoda; class Arachnida; order Araneae; family Theridiidae; genus Latrodectus; species Latrodectus hesperus. The sequence continues at coordinate 72,228,875 of CM075851.1, read as the reverse complement.
TTAATAAAATTTCAGCAAAGTTGTGTAAGTATGTGTTTGTACAAGAAGATAGGGAGATCACATATTACAAAGAATGAATTGTTTGGTTAAATTCAAAAAGATGTTGTGCTTCAAGTTATGGAATTCATTAGGGAGAAAATATTGCGCTAACTTTACAGTACAAATGGCACACATACATTTGTACACTGCAATGAAACTTAAGAAGCCATTAAATAAAGAGAAGACTCCTTTTTTCCTTGTACTTGGTTTTGTTCATGAGAAAGGATTTTATCTTTCTGTTCTGCTTATTTATTCATTTCTAAAACTTTTAGATAAGTGTCTTGTTTTAGGAATTCCTCCTAACATTTTAGAAGAGAATTGTTAACTCGCCCACTTCTTTCAAATATAACATTCAAAGTGAAATGAGATGCAAGTGAAAATAAGCTATTCATGGGTATTAAGTTCTAAACACATTTTTTTAAAATTTAATTGGGTGCTTTTAAATTGATGTGTAATGCAAATTTATAAATAACCACAAACTTTGTTCTTTCCCTTAAGATTTTTGAAACTTGAAATTCTATATGAGAAATAAAGAAATATTATGCTGAGATAGTTTAAACTATTAATGATATTTGTTTTAATTATATTTTTAATAAATGGGGTATTATTTAAAATATTGTTTTGTAACGTAAGTTTTCCGACACCAATAATATTGTTTGCGCAAACAGTTTACTTTGGTGGGTTCGTTTATATTTCGTCAGACAATTTTTGTTATTTGATAGAAAACTTGCTTTGGAACTCTGCTGTGAAATCTGGAAAAAATATTGTTATCGTTAATTACGTAGTTGTCTGAAATGGAATTATGATACTAACAGATTAAAACCATCCTGTACATCTAGTTCTGTTGCGAAAAGTCGGCTACCGGATATTACAAAATCATATGAATATGCTTTATGTACTATTGTTGTAGCATATGATACTGTGAAGGTTTGGTATGGATAGTTTAAAAACAAAGACCAACAAGAAGCAGATCGTTTTAGCAGGCTAACTGATGTTGATGAAGAATTTCTGGTAGAACTTATGGCAGAAAATCAGTGTTCAACCACTCTAGATCTAGCTAAGGAGTTAGACACTAGTGCTATGTTCATTTGGTGTTCTATGCATCGCATAAGTTGTATGTACAAATTTAATCGCTGACTGCCTCATGAGTTGTCTCATGCAAACAAGAACAGACAGGTTTAGACTTGCTTAATCTCCTCAAATATCAACGGAAGTACAAAATTCTGGACTGGATCTCTACATTTTATGATAAATAGATTTGCAACAACACAAGCTAGAAAGAAGGGTCTTTGGCGCCTGGTTAACAAGTCTGCATCGTCGCAAAATGTAATTTAGGTAATAAAGAATCTTGTTTTCTATCTGATGGCGCTGTCGTGATATTTTCCATAAAGAGTATCTAAAAAAGATAAAATCATTAACAATAAGGTGTATAAAGAGTTGCTACTCCATGTTGACACTGGTATCAAACTAAATTCAGGATCAGGAAGGTGCTGTTCCATCAAAATTATACAAGACTACGCGTGCCTTCATTCACTAGCTGGACTTTACGGATTCAAATGGTATCCTTTACCACACTCTCATACCAACCCGACATCATTCCTTGAGACTTCTGCCTTTCATACATCTGTCGTTACATCTTACTGATTCTATGTTGAATTCCTCGCAGGATGTTTGCAATGAGATTAATCCGTTTTTGGAGTCCCAGTCACTAAGTTTTTGGGCCATAGGGTTTAAAAAATATCAAAATATTGACAAAAAATTATAGATTTGGATGGCGATTACGATCAGCACTAAAGATACTGTTTTCATATTTTTTACTTCGTACTTCATTAAGAGTATTTTTTATGGAAACAACCAGACATGAACTTTTGTATTATATACCATTCAAAATAATTAATTGAAATAATCAATTTTGTGATATAAATAATCGAAAGAGGATACTATACATGATATACAAGCAGGTAGCATAAACAATTTTCTTTCTACATGTGACACATTTTAGATATTTTGTGAATACTTCCTATATGTGTAAGCAAAACAAGCTAAATTGTATGATCAGATTAATTTCAGTAATTTTGTCACATTTTCTCTTCTGTGTATCGTGGATGTGTGATAGTACATGTTCAATACTGAGAATATTTTTTATTGTAATAAAATAGAAATGATGATTTGGAATAAAATAATGTTACAAATATTGCTGAACAAAAATTTACAATATATGTGCATAAATTGAATAAATTAGGATATTATCGTAAACGAATCATATATTTTTATAACTGGGAAAAAACTAAAAATTAGTAACAAAATCAGTATTGTAAGTCATGATGATGAGATGTCAGAACATTTGAATTCTATATCAATTTATAAAATGATAAATGGATGTGCAGTTACAGTCAAAGTTTTCATCTTTTCTTAAAATCCACTAACAAAATATAAGCTGTAATACATATCATAAAATGTTTTCACTATGAAGTGTTAAAGTATGTTAATAAAATTAAGTTTTATCGAATTTAAAAACTTTTTCGTGAGACATTTTATACAATATTAATTTAAATGTTACTTTAAAATAATAAATTAATTCATATCTTAATGCATGCAATATATTTTATTTGAACACTAATGTAAAAATAATGTTTGAAAAAGTTGTTATTTAAACATATTATTTGAATTTCTAATATATTAGAAAAATGTTTTAAAAAGCAATATAATATATTTAAGAAATAATTTTGTGTGAGTTAAGTTTTTTAAAAAAATCATAATATATTTTGTTAAATGTTGTTATTATAAGTCAATTATAAGTACTCATAATAGGATTAAGAAACAAATATTCCAAAATTTAAGTAACTGGTAAAATATTATGCTACATAATTGCATTACGACAAAATTTTTTAAGATATTTATAGAAAAGCTCCTTAAATAGACTTTTATTTTGAAGCTTTACTAAAATATATTGTACATAGTCAATATTCAATTAGGTTGATTTAAGTTCTTATTGATGGATATTGTATTTTATTTCTTAAAAATAAAGATCTCATTATTTATTTTAGGTATAAAAGGCACTTAAAATTATGATTATATAAAATGATGCTATTGTAAGCAAAACATGTGAAATTAAAAAAATTATTTACTTTTGATAAATTATATTTTTTACAAATAAACATATCTAATATATTGTAGTATTATTTTATATAACGATAGTATAAATATAAATTAAAAGAATTCAGTTTTCAGTAGAATGTGATCCAACAGCAAAAATTTTGGACATACAAAAAGCATTAGAACATGTCTTAAAATTCGAATATTCTTGAAGATATTTTTATTTAAAATAATATTTGTAATATTAAATTATTTTATAAATTCGTCTTTATTTAATAAGATAAGTATACTAATAAATGTATATGTGGAGATTAGGTTTATAAAAGAATATTTTTAATGTAAAATGAAATTAAGAATACGTAAACAATTTAATTCAACGCAATTCTTTAAAAAAAGTTATAATTTTGATAAATTTATGATACTATATTATTTTATTGGTAGGATTCTGTACAAATATTTGAATGAAAGTGAAATATATTTTTAAATACATTAAGAGAGTGTACAACAGCACATATATAATACTCTCGTATGCTAAATAAAACAACGAATACACAAACATATTATATCGTTCATGTTACCATTGTCTCGTTCGATATTCTACACGATGTCTCTTATGTATTCGTCAATATATATATATATATATATATATATATATATATATATATATATATTATTGGAAAATTAACCATTAAAAAAAATGTTTACTATTAATATTTTGAATTTCATTTCCTTATGACATATGTTGATACATAAAATTACAAAATTGCATGCAAGGATGGAGCATAGAATTGAGACTAGAAGAGTGTTATAAATTAATAATTTTTTGCTTACAAGTATAACTGGAAAGAAAATAATAACACACACACGTCCTCCCCTTAAATATTAGACCATCATTATTGAAGACAGCGGTGAAAGTCAACCCGCAATTATGATTGGGAAAATTGAAACACATTATTAAAAAATTATGTAATTCAAACTCAAACTTTCAGGAAATGTGAAGTGATGTTAAACTTGCAAATGATTACAATTACAAAGCGATTGCGCATGTGTGGAATGAAAACCTGCTCCTTATCAATCATTTGTTTCATGTAAAAATGGGTTGAAATCTGTTTACCTTTCCTTGTCTGCAATAAACGTTTATTTAGTAGTTAATAAGGCTAATAGAAAGCGGAAAGTACCACATCAACAAGTTTTGGAGCTTGTACGATTACACCTTTTCTTTATATGCGAGGAACTGGATTTTCGAATCAAGAAATCGCAATGCACACGCTGTGTAAACAGTGAATTGTGCTTAGAAGAAATGGACAGAGAAGAAACAACAAAGCGGAAAATCTGGTTGTGCAACAGCACAACGACACGGGACAACGTTCTCCTCATCCACATGGCTATAAGCATTTTGTTTTCTAGCTCTTTGATTCGTAGGTGCTTTTTTTAGTATTAACTGCGTGCAAGAGTTTTTATACTTAGTATTCTACAATCGCTATATCACAGATAGTTTCAACTTCACTACATGGCATGCCCAATGGTGACAAGTTGTTTTCCCAGAAGAATGTATGCGCAATTTGGAGAAAATTTATAGAATAGTAGTTGTCAGGGGTTACAGGAGAAACATTTGCTCCATTAGTGTATTATCCAACATCATATCATGAAAATCCTTGGGATAATGCTGTGGGAGCAATTGTTTATTCCCTTAAATTGCAGGCAACCTCAACAGTGATTGCTTTATAAGGGAAATAGAAAGCCAGAGATTTTCCTCATTATTCAACGCAATCCATGCAATGATTTTAATTAGAATAATGTCTGTGCACTTGTTTCTCAGACAGCACAGCATGTTTGATTTCTTCAGTAGTTTGCTTATTCTCCGGATATGCCATCCTTTGAAAATGTTCGAAGTTTTATCGATCAGCCAATCGCTTGTATTCATAAATTGGCAACATAGTTAACAATTTCGTGGGGCCCAAAGTAAGACGGAACTTTAACATCAAATCGAAGACATCTGGACTACTATTCTTCAGGATTATATTCAGAACTTGAATTATTTAATGCCACTACGTGTAAAGGCCTTTAGAATGGTAGATACACGAAGTATTGATTTCATATATTTTTTTTAGTTTTTTTGTCCTGTAAATTTAACCGTTTATTTGTAACAGTATCAATAATATGTGGAATAAATTTCCTAATTTTTGGCAATTTTTTTCATAGTGTTGCAATTTTCATGGCGGTTTTTCTATGATGTGTGTAATGAAGTTGAACTCACAAGAAAACGTTATTTTCCTTTACTGCAATTTATTTTTGGCGTTTGATGAAATGCTTGGAAAATAGTTTGTGCTTACTATGTTAATCATGGTTAATATTTTGTGCATAAAATTAAAAAAATGATTTCTTGGCAGAGGCGTTAAAAATAGCTCAATGTAAATATCTTGAATTGTGCTAGAAAAAATGAAAAATTTATTCCGTAGACTTAGTGTAAAAAACATTTATATATTTTAAATTGTATTTCATGTATTATTTCAATTTATTTTTAATTTTAAATAATGGGAATGGTTTAGAATATTAAATTATATTATTTAAAAGTTGTCAATTAATTTTCTTTGATAATTGTCAAGAATAATATATTAAATATATTTCGATAGAAATAATTGCGAAGAATCATAGAATGTGTTATTTATTTCCTACTTTGAATTTTACGGATTGATAAATTTTTATATTTAGGTTAAAAATGTTTGATTGAAAATATTTACCTTAATTATTGTGTAGTTAGATATGATTAAAATTCAAAAATCAATTAATATTAATCAGAATTGAAACTGTATCCTCCTTTTTTCAATGCATTGAAAATTTCTCAACTGACCTCAAACTCTTCTAATTTAATTACTATTCCCTCATTTAAATAATTTAAAATTCTCAAAAAGACAATATTTTTTTACTCGGACAAAATCTTGATAGATGAAAGGTGCGAAACCAATTTCAACGATTTAGGGAACAGGAAACGGTTCCCTTAGGGGAGTATGAAACATTCACTCATTATGAGAATTTCATTTCGGTTCGACCGTCACCCCTTTTCCGAAACCATTATTCTCGAGTCACCCTTCTGCAGAATCTCTATCAGGTAAGGGGTGCAGAAAAGCGAAAAAAAAAATCACTCTACACAACCTTTCTTCTCTGTCACACTTTGTAAAGGAAGGAGAGAGATCCGGGAAAAATCTCTTCATAAAATTACTCTGAATATTTCTTTTTTACCCTTCGAAGACCGGGTAAAAGGGGCAACTCATAATCTGCTATAGGCGAAAAGAGGGGGAATGAAAAGATATATTTACCTGTGGATGCTGAACCAAGAAGCGAAACTTAATAATTCCGTCAACCCCTGCTCCCGATATCAGGAAAGGGAAGAGGGAGGATAGGAAAAGGAAGAAAAAAAGCTTTCACACAGAATAGCAGAAGGTTGTGATATTGAGAAAAACGGGGAGAAAGCGATTAAATACTTTTCGCGTCAGAATTCCTTCGCGCCAACAGAGAATGAAGTAGGGGTGGAGAAATAATAAAAAAGGGGAGATATTTTTCTAAGGGCCTCTTTTACCTCGAAACAAGCCAGAGAAGATGAAGAGAAATGAAATATCTGACCCGCTTATGATGTAATGAGAAAACACACGCACTGAGGGATGGAACCCAAATTATGGGGTTGGTCACGAAGGACAATATGTCACTATTTTTTCTTTTTTTTAAAAACTAAACCACGAATTCAGTATTTGCAAACGAAGAATTATTGGCTAATTAATTTATAAATATTTCCAATAACTGAATTGGTTTTTATTGTTGTTGAATACAAAAAAAGCAGTAATATCTGATTGAAACTAAATAACTTTAAAAACCATTTTTGTGTAATTTTTTCTATTATAATTTTTTTGCAGTTTTTTTAGCCAAGCAATTTGAAAATAAAATATTTCTTATTTCACAGCCCTTTCACATTATTTTATCTATTTTTGCAATTTTTTACAATTTTTATTGATGCAATGTTTTTCAGTTTTTCTTAGATTCTTAATTTTTATAATACGAAGATATTTATTAATAATCATGTTTTTAAATTTTTTTCAGATTTTAATCTCTTTAAAGTAATATAAAATCATGATTCTTAGATGTTAAAAAGTGTGATTGCAAAACAATTCAGAAATATTATATTCAAAACTTTGTGCGTTTAATTCTAGAAAATAATACATTTAATAATATTGAAAAACAATCAATTTAACGAAGTTGGCTTTTTCACAATCAGACCAATTCATTAAAAATTATATGAAATGGGCTTTAAAATTTTAATGATACAGCGAAATATGTTCCAAATTTCTTACAAAAGGTGAATCATTAAAATGTCTTCATAGTTTTTTATTCTCATTTTTTCCAACTGAAGTGAGATAAGTTTAAAAGCCTATTATATTAACCATGTAAATGTGAAATAATAAGAAATCGGGTAAGCAATTTATGTTACTGTTTATTGTCATATTACGTAAAGAGGAATTTGGTAAAATATATGAGCTTAAGTGACAGAATAAACAAAATTCAAATAGATAATTTGATTATAGAGTACTAGCGTTTTTTCCTTTTTGATGTAAATGGAAAAATATTATAATATGCTCTTATATAGAAAATAAATTGGAAGAATTTCGTTTATCCAAGATTAAAAAATATTATACGTATATCTTTTTCTTAAAAACACAGCCAATGAATACACTATTATATATTTCCTTTGAATATTGAAAATAAATTGATACTTTATAGGATAATTATTAAAATTATAATATATATATATATATATATATATATATATATATATATATAATGCATAGAAATTATATTATAATTGGCGTTAAGAGTCTAAAACAATTTTATAGTCACAAATAACTAAAATGAATTATTTTTTACTGTATGTTATGCAACGAAAACCCGCAATATAATAGGCGGAGCATTTTCGAAAAAATAACCTTACATCAATTTAGTTTGTTACAATATTTATTACATAGTATAAATAACTTTATATATTGGTTCATCATGACTTATAATGTTTGAATATATACTTTGGAATAAAACTTTCTAGGCTTGATTTAGATACATTTTTAAATCAGAAAGAGGTTATTTCTGGCTTCTGCATGGATATCTATCAAATTTGCGTGATCTGAAGTTTTCTTTGTTTTTATTTTGTGATATTTAAAAACGTCCGACTATCTGTGCAAAAAAAATTTTTTTAGAAAAGTATGCAACGAATTATAAGACAGAGCGAGCTTTTCAACAGTTTCGATCTATTTTATTATTCGGTATCAAATAAAAATTCTATTTAAAAATGGCTTATTTTTAAAGTATGTTTTTCTTTATTACTCGCTTGCAATATTGGAAATAGCATAATGTCGTGGTAACTGGTTATTTAAGTCATTGTTTACATTATCGAAAAGGAATGAAGTTGAAGTGTGGTTTAACCGAAGATCTTAAGGCTGCTGGGGGTTAGTTCCTGCTTCTAGATAGTAAAGATTCCTACTTGGACACTTCCACCTAACTGATAGACCCTAAGTCTGGGCAAGGCACAGAGTTTAGGTCATGTTTGCCGTATCCTGCAAGGGAAATGATACCCTTGACACTGCTTAGTTCCTGCTTCTAGATTGTAAGGATTCTTACTTGACCGCTTCCACCTAACTGATAGACCCTAAGTCTGGACAAGGCACAGAGATTAGGTCATGTTTGCAGTGTCCTGCAAGGGAAATGATACCCTTGACAAGTATTAGGGGATCTTCTGTTTAGTTCCTGCTTATAGATTGTAAAGATTCCTATTTGGCTGCCTCCACCTCACTGATAGGCCCTAAGTCTGGGCTGGGCACAGAGAAGTATGCTGGTGCAACGAAAACTACAAGTAGCATGTGAAAATCTATGTAAAACAAATGAACTGGATTATGCACAAAGAAAGGATTTTGAAGAAATTGGCTGACATTGTATATTAAATTTGACGACTTTTACTTTTTGTATTTTCTTTAACAGTTCATCACACCATTCCCTTTCTTCTTATTTTCCCAAAGAATGATTTATGCAAACACTCGAGGAATATTCTAAACTATTACTCAAGATCCATGATTTTTTCTTACCTCAACAATCCCTTATGTAGCTGCTATGAGATACGAGAATTTGTAATGTGAATACGAAGGTTATTCTGAAATTTTTGAGATGCAGACGAGACTTAACAAAATAAAAATAACGGTTTAATTTTAAAGTACGAAGTATTTTAACACAGAAGACGATTTTTACTGACTTACTTCAACTTGTTTAGCGTGGAATAAATTTTAAGCAGAAGAGAAAATGGAGTTGACGCGAGAACATTTTCGCGCTATGATTTTCTACGATTTCAAAGCAGGATTAAATCAAAAAGAATGCGTTTAACGATTGCAATTAGCATTTGGTGATGAATCTCCAGCTCGTGCTACTGTATTCAGATGGTTTAGAGAATTTAGAAAAGGTCGCAATTTTCTTCAGGATGAAGAACACACAGGAAGGCCGCCGTCGGCTGTAATCCCGGATAATGTATCTGCCATACGAAAAATGTTAATGGATGATAATCGCTGTACCTATCAAATGATACAGAAGGAACTTAACATTGGATCTGTAGCCATACACAAAATCATTCATGAAGAATTACATATGAAAAACGTAGTTTGCCGTTGGGTTCCCCATAATCTAACTAAGCATCAAAAAGAGGAGCGTGTCAGAATCAGTAAAGAAACTCTTAATATGCTGAATGATGGTGGCCACCGCATCATTTCTAAAATTGTAACTGGTGATGAAGCGTACATACCGTTTTTTGACGTTCCAACACGTCAAGAAAGCAAAGTATGACTCCTTGAAGATGATCCCACGCCGACAATGGTGAAAAAACAACACGCACTGAAAAAAGTGATGCATGCCATTTTCTTCAGAAGTACGGGATCGGTCAAAGCCATCAAGTTAGAAGGACAGAAGACAGTAACAGCAAACTGGTATACCACCAAATGTCTTCCAGAAATTCTACAAGAACTGAATGTTAGGGGACTAATGCTTCACCATGACAATGCATCTTCACATACAGCTGGATTAACAGTTGAGTTTCTTAAACAAAAACAAATTAAAGTGATCGAACATCCGCCGTATTCACCTGATCTAGCTATGTGTGATTTTTGGTTATTCTTTAATCTAAAAAAGAACTTACGTGGACGTCGTTTTCATTCAGAAGAAGAGATTGATGTGGCTATAAATGCATTTTTTTCATCTATTCGAAGAAATGAATGGCTTGAGACATTTAATCTGTGGAAAATTCGTCTACAAAAGTGCATTGTTGCTGGAGGAGACTACTTTGAACACACCTAAAATTTTGTAAGTATAACTTTAAAAACCTAGTTGTATCTCAAAAATTTCAGAGTGACCTTCGTATAAGGTTCTCCTCAATGAGGATATTTAAATGACCAACCTCTTTTCTATTTCTTAAAACTGGTGCGACAACTGCAATACTAAGCTATTATTCATATTCTTGTAATGCAAATAGGTATGTTGTAAAATGACGTTAATCAAGAAGATTAACAATGATATTTCTAAAAAGAATACTACAACCATGGAGTAAAGAAACTACTTGAATTTGTTTTATCTATCTCGAATTTTTTATAACAGAAGATTACTGAAATAAACTGAAAACTAATAATAATTTAAGAATAAAGTTAAAGAAAATTTTGATAATATTCTTAAAAAGTAATGCCAAGGATTTTATTTAGCAGAGAAAAAGTGTTTTGTTGAGCTTTTGATGATAGTTTTCTTCTCAGTACAGGTAAAGTTCATTACTAAATATAAGTAAATTATTTTAATATAAATGTCTACGTACATTGAAGTAAATTACATATTAAATCCAGTATAAAATTCTTAGAAAAGCCTGTATACGCTATTTTACATAAGTTAATATAAGGAGAACTTTTTTGTGGTACATCACAAAATTCATTTTTTGTTATACTAAATTATACAACGTTTTATAATATTATACATCTACTCAAGTTCTGACTTTTATAACTTAAGTAGCTTCTTTCTATAAATTTTAAAAATATCACTCAGTTACTTTTTTATCAAATGAAATTATAAGTACTATTTTAAATTGTTAAATTTTTTACCTCTGACCATGTGCAAAGGAATATTTTCAAAGCAGTCAAAAGAAACTTTAATCTTATTTAATTTTCTTATATGCATTTGTGATTTTAATCTTAAGATTAATAACATATTTTATTTATTTATCCATTTTTTATTTTATTGTAGAATTATATAATCTAATTTCACTTACGTAAAAATTTTTCAGTTAAAAAACTTTTAATTTAAAAATATTTTTACATAAATTTCAAGAGGAAAACCATTGAAAACTATACTTAATTTTGCAATATTCTTAAGTGAATATCATTTAAAATTTTCAAACAAAATATTTGAAATTAAATTGTTTTGATCAAAATAAGAAAGTACGTGCAGTAAAATTTAACTAGTGTTTAGACGATGTTATTAAACTTTAGTTCAATAGGGATGCGAAGCTCAAGGAATTTGTGTGTTTTTCAAAGTTCATTCTATAAAGAAAAGCCCTTAATAAAAATGAGAACTTATTTGATATATCACGTTTTATTGTTATTAAATTTCTCATTTTTAAAATTGACAATAAAGAGAGTTTCATACGAACTTCAGAAACATTTCTTTGTATTGAGTGTTTCTCGCACTAATTTTCTCATTTGTATATAAATCTATTACATTATAAAAACTAAAAACTTTGATAATTATTAATGTGATATTCATGTTAAAAATAGATAAATGATATCCAAAATTATCTACGTAAAATTAAATGTAAAGTAAGACAAATATGCAAGAGTTAACTTACGTAGTTGTTTAGGAAGACAAGGAGATAAATTGAACATCCTGTTTCTAAAAGATAAGCATCACAATTTTCTAAATTTTAAGAAAGAAATGATGGAAAATAAAAGTTGGCAACATAACAACTTGACTCCGTAAAGTTAAATAGAACTAGACAGTTTGTTTTTGAGACAACGTTGGCGACTTATTTCAGAAAGACTGAAAAACATTTGGCTTGAATAAATTTCAAAAGAAACAGTATTCTTTGCTGTAGACGGACTTGTAGACGATAAGAATAAATATTGTTTGAATAAGCCGCAAACTTTATATTTACATCTGTCGACGAAGTTGTAGACAGCAGATAAATTTTAAACATTTCCTGCTAAAGTTTGTGGTACATTTTATTCTATTTTTCTACCTTCATACCTTAAGACTTCCACGGTAAAATTTATGGTATAATTTTAAATTCACTTTTACCCAAAATTAATGGCATGTACTTGCAAACATTTTTTCAATCATTCAACCTATAAAAATAGTAAATTAGAATTTTTTTAATTATAAATGTATAAATGCGTTTGTGTTATTTCATTCGTTTACACTTTTATAGATCTTTAACGACACCTTTTCCCCAAAATCCCCTGAGAAAGGATTTCATCTGCTTTATCACTTTTATTTAGATAATTTTTATTGATGAAAAAGTTCCATGTTAGCAATGGGAGAACTATGATGAAAGATATTGCATTTGAAATAGGAAAGCATTTAATGATGAAAGAATTGTCTTAAGCTCTCTCTCAGAAGTTGTTTTAAATGCTTTTTAAAACTGTAAAAAAATTATTTTTAAATAATTCAGAAAATTTTAAAAATCTTCATTGCATAAAATAGTCTTAAGTGATATTTCCATGAAAGTTTAATGAATTTATATTCCTTATTTTTTTCCACATAAAATACATTTTACAATCAAAGGAAAAAAAAAAGACAGAATTCAGCATGAGGAAAAATGTCAGTCATTTTTTAAGTCTTCAAAATTATAGAAGTTGTAAAGAATTAAAGAACAAACAAATATACAGATATTTCGTTAAAAGTATAATTCAAGCAAGCAGTTGACAGTATTGGGAGATTCGTATCATGCATTTATTTAATAGACGCCTGAAAAGACAAAATACTGCCATGATTACATTTTAGTTTTCTGGCCATTACTTATTGTCTAAAACTTACTGATGGTACTTATTGTATAAACCTTAATGATGGTACTTATTCTCTAAAACTTACTGATGGTATTTATTGTCTAAATCTTACTGATGGTACTTATTGTCTAAATCTTACTAATGGTACTTATTGTCTAAACCTTAATGCACTTGGTGTCAATGCCCAATAAGTTCTTATGTGGATTTGGAAATTTGATCGATGAAATTTGCTAGCCATGAAAGAATAGTGCTTTTATTCATGTTCTGAAAGTTCTTTATGGAACATGCAATCAAACTTTCAATACTGAAACTATAATACCAGGTGCATTGTTTGATGACATAAGCTGCAAAATGAAATAAAAATATATTATACTTTATTATTTTTTGAAGAACGACACATTTGAATTCGCTATTTATGTATTATCAATGGAATAATCAATTTTGTCATGAATATATTCCACTTTTCTGAAGTGTAAATGCTTATTGTTTGAAAATAGATTGGTTTCTTAGGAAATATCATGAGATTCAAATCCAACTGATTCCATATAAGGATAACTGCTTAGAGTAATGTAAATTTTTTGTTGCAAATAGTCATAATCTAAATATAATCATAGGAGATAATTTTATCGGTCAAAATATGCCCTCATTTTGCACAAACTTACGAATCACTTTTGCTATTCAAATAATACATAGTTAATGGAATTCAAAACATTAGTAAATGTATTTTTATGCAATTAACATTAATATCAACGATATAATTATTCAAGGTAATATTTGCTTATGGTACCAAAGTATCATTTATCTAATTTTTAAATTGCCCTTCATTTTTCAATATATTTGCTTATACCTTCTCAGAAATATATTTTATCCCAATTAAAGATCGTAAAATTATTGAAAGAAACAATTAAGCTGAAATATTCCTGCAGTGCTTGCAAAATTCTTAATAGGAAATTGGGAACTAATTTTAAATTAGCCATCTAATTGGGAATGAATACAGTGGAATGGTTAATTGACTAAATATGAGTATGTTTAACTATTTTTTAATTTTCAGCCATCGTCCAACATCGTGATCTTCGATTAAATGATTTAAATTTCATAATGTGCTAGGGAGAAAATATTAAGGTATAACTAAACAATAAATAAAGGTCTCACTAATTTTATAGCTTTTGATTGGTCAAGGGAAATAAAACCAGAATACTTTTCTCGCATTGGCACTAGTATTTAAGGTATTTAAGATAATTTAAGATAATTATTTAAGACATAATTATTTAACATTTTCATTATTGTCACATTATTCATTTTTGCGTAATAAATTATCAGCGAAATTTTTATGGAGTTTTGTTGATTAAAAATTTTGAATTCTTGATTTCAATAGTGTAAAGACTATGCAATTATACCCCATATCAATCAATAATTCTTGACATAAAGTAAATTCTTCGCAAAACATATGTAACACTAACTTTTTTCGTTTTTGCTAGTCATACTGCTAAAAAGCTTACAATGGTCTAATTATAGGGGCTCCTTGTCGCTAAAGGCCTCAGATTCAAACTTAACTACTAATAAATGACAGCTTGTGGTGCAAAGTAGATCTACTTCCTCATGATGTTCTCTAGAAACATATTTCATACTTCAAAGTGATCTACAGCTTACGGCATGTGACGGGTCATGATTGTCTTGCTAAGCACTTGCACCGCATTGGCATCTTAAACTCACCCGACTGTCCACCCTGCAACTTGACAGAACCTTTAAATAGGACCATGCACTGCATGCCAGCTGTGAATCATCACTTTATTGGCAAGGCAGACGAACTTTTGGGGCCATGACTCCGATCATCTTCGTTTACGTTTATGTACTGTATTCTCATGTCTATTTTGTGATTTTTCATGTATTTTATTTGTGTTATTCCTTGTATTTGTCCTGCCATTGGATATAAAAAAAATAAATGACAGCTTTCTGCATGCATGTTTGTCGAGATAGTGCTTGGGTGTTTTCTATTGTTTTCTTCTTACCTTCACATGGATATAGAGAGCTCATTATTTGTTAAAAAAGTCTTGTCAAAATGTTATAAAATGTAGTGAATATTTAATACATAAAACAGAGTTCATTATTAAATTTTCTATATAATTTCAAGTAAATATTAAAATTACTCCAAAAGCCTAAATGAGTCATTTGTACAGAAAATTTTGCTGTACTCCAAATTACATTTTATGAAACAAAAAATGAAGCTTCTTTCTGAATCAGTATTTACTTACTTTAAATAATGTTTCAGAGGGCAAAATTAAATTTTAGTAACACTGCCTTGGAAGATCTAATCCGTTTTTTTATCACGATTGCGTCCTGGCTTCAGGAGCCGTTGTAGCAGAACCGGCGATTGTATCAGGGGTTAGGAACGAAAGTTCTGAAGCAGATAAGTCTGACAAATGCCTTTTCTTTCGAAGTACCACCGCACGTGAGTAGAGTAAAGATAGGAGACCCCTTGAAACGTAGAATTTGAATAGAATACTGTAGATTGAGTGATGAAGAGAGGAAGTGATGTAAGAGATGATAGCTTTCTCTTGAATATGCGTCTAGTAGACTTGGATAAGTAGATTTTATGGGAATTTACATAGAATTCAAAATATGGCACTTATCCGAATTGATGGCAGTTTCTTGTTTTATGCATTGTTTGTCATGAGTATGAGCTTTTATTACGCCAAGAACTTGTTTCAACAGGTTTTCTGCAATAACTTAAAATTTCCCTTTTGTAATATAAATGCAATAAAATATTTTATTTAAGTGATTTTTTTTATAAAATACAAACATGTGCGAATGTTATTAGGAAATTTGTAAAAGAAAATATTTTTCTGTCTGCCACAAAAAATGTATAATAAATTACATAAGCGTTTTTATTTACAAGTTCGACTTGATTAGTTGCTCATTTTTGTTAATGTTCGAATCACATTAAAACGTATACATAAAAATATATTGCACATTAACCTAAAAAATTCTATGATATTTCTTAATTTTGTGAAAAGTAAATTCAGGTCAACAGTATCGTCAAAATGATCTAAATTAAAGTTTCATATATATATATATATATATATATATATATATATATATATATATATATATATATATATATATATATATATATATATATATATATATATATATATATATATATATATATATATATATATATATATATATATATATATATATATATATACACTACTGGCCATTAAATTTGCTAAACCAGAAAAGGGGCACACCACACACATGAAATTTGCATGACAGGTAGAACTTGCTGTGATATGCAAATAATTAGATTTTCAGCGCATTCATACAAAGCAGGCGACAGTAGCGACATCTACAATGTGTATAAAACCAGAGATTTGACAGCAGTTTTCTCATACTCAATTTCCGTTTCAACGTTGTTTTCGGCAAAGAAAGTTGTTTTAATCCCTCGTGTAAGAAGAAGAAATACCTATCAGCACGTGTCTGACTTTGATCGAGGAAGCCTTATAGCCTACCGGGATTGCGGTTTATCGTACCGCAATACTTGCTGCTCACGTCGGTCGAGACCCCATGACTAGTTAGCAGAATATGGAATCGATGGGTTCAGGACAATCATACGGAATGTCATGCAGGATCTCAGCGACACCCCATCAATAACAGCAAAGAAGTCAGACATCTTATCCGCATGGGCACAAGGGATCGTACAGCCACGTCACGAACCCTGAGTCGAGAAATGGAGTCATTTGCAAGACAACAAGTTTCTGCTCGAACAGTTCGACGACGTTTGCAGCAGCATGGATTGTCTGCACGGCGACCATGGCTTCGGCTACCATTGACGCTGCGTCACAGACAGGAGCGCCTTCAATGGTGTGATCAGCGACGAACCTGGACGCGGGAATGGCATCACGTCATCTTTACAGATGAATCTCGGTTCTGTATACAGGACCATGATGGTAGCATCCGTGTGTTTGGAGGCATCTTGGAGAACGCGCATTGCCAGCTTGCATTGGACATCACCATACTGGCCCATCTGCTGGAGTGATGGTATGGGGTGCCATTGAATACACGCCTCGATCACCTCTTGTTCGCATTACAGGCTCTTTGAACAGCAACCGTTACATTTCCGATGTGTTTAGGCTCGTGGCTCTGCCCTATCTTCGAGGCCTCCCTAATGCTTTGTTTCAACAGGATAATGCACGACCGCATGTTTCCCGTACTGTTTTGAACTTCCTTGATACAGAACAGGTTCGACTGTTACCCTGGCCAGCACGTTCTCCTGATCTGTCACCAATTGAGAATGTGTGGTCAATGGTTGCCGAGCGATTGGCACGCCATCACTCACCATCCACTACTGTCGATGAACTGTGGCATAGTGTTGAAGCTGCATGGACTGAGATCCCCGTACATGCCATACAATCTCTGTTTGACTCCATGCCTATTCGGATAAATGCGTTATTGCAGCCAGAGGTGGCAGCTCTGTGTACTGATTTCTCAAGACCTATACACCCTAATTTCCTGTAAATCTAATCACTTGTTCTTTTCACTATAATGTATGTGTCCAATAAATATCGTTCTGTTATTTGCATTCCTTCTTGATGTAGCAATTTTAATGGCCAGTAGTGTGTGTATATATATATATATATATATATATATATATATATATATATATATATATATATATATATATATATATATATATATATATATATATATATATATATATATATATATATATATATATATATATATATATATATATATATATATATATATATATATATATATATATAATATATATATATATATATATATATATATATATATATATATATATATATATATATATATATATATATATATATATATATATATATAAATTGTTCAAAAATAGCCGTATTAATTCTTATATTTATTATATGTATATTATCTTATTGTATGTAAAGTATCAAATAAATATATTTGATTCTATTATTGTGCATGAAAAACTATTTCTATTAGTCATTAAATTGCAATACTGGTGTAGTTTCAAATGATTTGCTATCAAATATTCGGTTTGATAACTGAACTGAAATCCATCTTTCCACATTATATTACCAATGAGAATTAGGTTTCCCTAATATTACACATGCATAGTAGCTCTTTTTACCTAAGAATCGCTAATTGGACCAAAAAAGTTAACAAATTGATTACTCGACAATATACTTCCTACTCACTCCTGCTCGATTTATGAGCGATAACGTGAAAGCAATTTGTCAACCTCCAAAGTACTTCGGTATTTGGTTGAGGATAATATGAGTATCAGATATGCAATAACATGCCAAATATTCCGCAGAATATTACTTGTAAAGCTGTATTATACAGTACCACAAAGCTAGATTTGTTCCTATAATTCGTTTTATATTTGTATCAAATAAATAGCGTATAAATTGATACTATTGCATAAGTATTCGAGGAATCCATATTTTGTTTTCACTCATTGAGATTGCTATGAATATTTGTGGAAAATACACCATTTTTGTTACAGAAGCAGTTATTTTGCATAAATTTGAAATTCAGGGGCAGAGCTTAATTATAGCGAAGTACTAATCGAGAATATTTTGATTTGGTCATCGGATAGTTATGTTGAGGGTGTATCATAATATTTGTTCAAAAGTAAAGAAGCAAAATTAAAACTTTAAAGCATCAAATATTGAATATGGATATAAGTATTGTAATTAATGATATTTTTGAAACTCAATTCATTTTTTATTTATTTTGTTAATCAAAAATAAGGATTTTAAACATAGTAAGAGCAAAACTCGAAATTTAAGAATTTAAGAATATTTGATCTTAGCTTGAAATCAGAAGACTGCCAGAGAATATTAACTCATAGAAGAGCAGAATGTCTTAGTATAAAAATAATTTAAAAAAAGTTGCTTAGAAGAATACAATAAAATTTTCTCTCAATCAATAAAGAAGTTTCTTTTAATAAATTGATTGGATCAAAATATGTTGCTCTGTCTGTGATATTAATAATTTTACATTTGCTCATTTAATGTATAAAAAACTTCTTCAATAAATGCGTTTATTTTTAAGATCTATATAACTTTACAGAAAATTGGTTACATTTTATAAAAATACTTGAAGAATTTTTTTATTACTTTCAAATATTGACGTGTGGGAAAGTTTATCAAATAAATTCCAAGCTTTGTATGATCAATTTTTTTATTCTTTATAATACTTAAAACAGAAAAAAAGGAAATATTTGTGGCGTTTCAAAATCATGTTTTTAGACAATCGATATCGAAATAAAAGTATCGATATTTCACAGTCATTTCCTTTGTGAGAAATAAATAACATAATAGCAAACACATATTCGGCTGTTATTGATTTCCCATTAAGTTTTGGAGAGTAAGGCGATGGACAGTACGTCAAAAGTTTTGCACAAAAAATAGAAGAAACTAATCAGTGAAAAATTGATAAATAAATATTTGATTTCTTAATCTAAAAAAATCATACTTCTACAGGCAGTTATTTTTGCATACATTTAAAATATCATTTCTGATGTATCTATTTGGTTTTATTTTTAAGATACAAGTAAACTTGATATAAAAATGAGCCAGATAAAAACTAGTTTTGTTTGTCACTCTACACCAACTTTCTCCACATAGAGTTTAATCAATTGAACCCCACAATCTGTTGAAAAAATTCCAATTTAAAATAAGCAATAACGCACAGTAACAGTGGTTACTGAAAAGAAAATAGATAAGGGCATTAAATATTCAATTACTAGTTTGGTGTTCAATATTAATTATAAGTTAAAACAAATTATATATACTTATTATTTTATTTGTTTCTCTTACTTTTTAAACTAATTTCGAACTATTTGTTAGATTTTTATATAAAAATGAAGTTCAAAGAAAGAAAATGGGAAGATATTAAATAATATTATGTATAGTAAAAATTCTTGAAACATGTAAAAAAAATTTTTAATCATGGCAAGACCTTGTGAAGTTTTGTGAGATAAGTCAATTACCCGTAACTATTAACAGGCATCTTAAGTTGAACACTAATTGAATATTTAGTCGATGTTTAAAAGCGTTGATGTGTAATTATTTCTTAATTTCATTTGCTTATATTTTTACAATTTAGCAAAGGACTATATTACATACTAACTAACAATTTTATAATTACCTATTTAGTTGACTTTTCAATGAAAAAATTGAATTGAACTAGTAAATTTTTAAAAATTGTAATTTAGTGAAATCACAGTCATTCCATTGATCTTAGATTTCTCAGTATTAAAAAGAAATAGCTCCCAATACCTTACTCATTAAAAAGTTTTGTTGTTCCTGTTGTTGTTTCTAATCCCAGATTGGTGTAGCTATAAGCTAAACCATCTCCATAAAACCAAAAATCATTAAAAAGTCTAAAAATAAAATAGTATTCTCCATAACCTCATTCACAGTAAAATTCAGACAGTCAAGAATATGTCTCGGGGAGGCCTGATCAGCCTTGCACCAGTGACTCTCCAGAAAGACTTTCTGGCCCTGTTGAAAAGAAAGGGACCTAATGTGGCCACTCAAAAAACGTAACAAAAGCAGTCAACAAAGTATCATAGGGATACTGAACTGGTGAAAACAACGACGTTTTTTCCCAAAGTACCAAGAGTGGGCTGGCAGATCTCTCCAAATTGTGTTTAATTCCATCTTTTTAATAGTGGAGATTTCCGAAAACGTTAGAATAGCGTTGCCTTGCAAAGTGTCAGCAGTGGCAGACTTGGCCAAGCTATCTGCAATTTCATTACCACTCAATTCAACATAGAAAGGAACCCTTTGAAAATGCATGGAGTGTTTAGTAGAAAGTCGTGTCACAAGGTCTAAAATATTCAAACTCGTCTTATCTCCAGTAGATCGTCCGATGAGACAGGTGCTGTATAGAGGGACAACTATCCGTTAGTATCCAGGATGTCTCTGAAAACAAGTTCAGAGGTCGTGTCTATATAATTCAATCCTTCCTAGATAGCTATAGCTAAAAAGTTGTAATGCCTGGATATGCCAAATTTCTATTATATGAGCGTTTTTTATTCTCTAGAAAAATTGAGTTATCCTACCTGTACATGCATACACATTTGTGTATTCACCTAGAAATTGATTCCTAAATGTACTAAATAGTTTTTAGAGAAACATAGCATTCTTATGGAGATATTGTGAACGATTCTGAGAGAAAAACTGGTAGAGTATGTCTATCCTGAATTGAATACTCTAAAATGGACCCTATTTGCTCAGATATGTTGAAGTTTTGTGACTGTTCGAGGAGAAGCAGATATTTAATTTCCTCCTCGTGTTCATTGATCCAAGATTCTACAAGTTCTGTAGCGCATTATCGTCTTGAAAAACCCATATTCCATAGGAAGCAAAGTTCGATATTATAGGATGGAACTAGTCAATTAAAATTTCTTTGTACTGCTTCTATAGTAGTTATTCCTTCCAAGTTTCAATTAGTCCAACAGGAAACCACGTTATGGCAGCCCATACCATATGAAATCCATTTTCATACTTGACAGTTGGAAGAAGACAATCATGATCATACGCTTTATAAAGTGACTTTTAAATTTTAATGTCATATTATCTTTAATATCGCTGACCGACTTTCAGTAAAGGTTGAGCTCCAGTGGCTCAGTAGTTTCACGCCGCTTTCCGTTAAGATCAACAAAGTGAAGCATTATTTGCAGCGGGAAGTGGTTGGGAGGGTGACCTACCCATGTTCTCCTTCACTGGGTTGCTGGAGCTCCTGGGTTGGGGACGTATCCACGTTAATATGTGTCTAAAGTCTATCTGCTGGTATGGCGTGGATGTGGAGAGGAGAATGCCATACTCAGATGTGACCTCGTCACTGACCGTCGTTCAAAATTAAGAGGCACTTGGTGATGGACGAGTATTCCGAACTTGTTACCGTAAAGGTACAGTCTGGGGCTTGCCTGCAACCGCTATGTATATATGTAGGAAAAAAGTATGGAAAACAATTCTTCAGACCATATTACTTTCGTCAACTTAACAATCGACTAGGTTTTATGAAAATGGCTCCAGTATTAACGATATTTGATTTAAATTATTTGACAAATGGCTTGGGAATTTCTGCTCTGCCATATTTGTCCTGTTTATGAAGGTGCTTTCTGTAATCATTGATATTGGAGTGTCCAGTTGCTGATTGAGCTCTGTGATCACTTTTGCTTCAATTGTTCGTTTTTTAAACATTGCAATCCGCTTCACTATCTATAGAGCTCTTTCGATGTGAGCTTCTCTTTCCGTTTACTTATTTGCTTTATCGAATATACCTTACCATGTTGTGTATATCTTTGTGACTTTTGGCACAATATCTCTAGAAACGCTTAAAAGTTGAAATGTTTCAGTCATGTTTGCTCTAACTAGAAGAGTACCTACAATTTCACCTCATTGAATATATTAAATGTCCAAACTCTATACCCTTTTAAAATATTCCAAGACATATAATATGGACTTTAATAGAGAAACTCCAGTAATATTTCTTTTTTATAAAATATTTCAATTAAAATATTATATTTTAATGCTTCATTCAAAAATGCCATTTTTATTCAGAAGCGTGTTTCCATTATTTTATGACCACCTGTATGCACATATATATGTATTCTCATACATGTATATAATTTTAATAATATTCTAAAGTTGATGTCATACCTAGTATGTTGACTGACATATTAATTGACTGTATGTTGATTGTCATGTCTAGGAGGAAACTTTCTAAGAGTTTTTATTGTCTCTGAATAAATCTTTCTTTGTTGATTTGGTTTGCTTTACACTTTATGAGCATCTTCGAGTGCAAGAACTAAATAATTTTACCAGGATTTATAATTCAAAAAGAATCAAAACTACTGCAAACATTCATCCTCAAGATTTGGAAGAATTGATTTTGAGTTTCCTGGATGCAGGCCTGTAAATATTTAATTACTTACTTTTCTATTTATAAGTCAAATAATATTTTTCTGTTATTTCTATTTTTTATGAGATCAACTATTTTAATCGGTAGTAATGTGAAGTTTCTACAAAAATAAACATTAAATATCAACTATAGTGCAAAATTATGAGTCATACTCTTTGGATGCAGGCACAGACAAGTCTTAATAGTACATTGCTTAGTTCAAATGTTCGTAAATAAAATTTTTTATTTAAACAATTTACGAGATTTTTTTCGATATATAAAAAAAACGTATATTTATATATTAAATGATTTCATTTCAGTTGACTTTTTTCCTAGTATAAGTTGGCGTAAAATAAACTATTATTAGTTAACGGTTCAAATTATGGGATTTCAGGTACAATTAAATTCGGTATGATGTAAGTAAAACGATTTTTGTAAATCGTAAAAAATAAGTTAAAATAAGCTTTGTAAAGAAAAAAAGGTTCAAAATTGTTTTGTATTATATAACCTAGAGTAACTGGAAAAAGATTTGAGTTATTAAAATTTTTAACAGTAAAAATCTCATCTTTAAATCAAATGCTAATATTAAGAATAATAAAGCCATGTACAAATTTTGTAATTAATACAAAATATTATCCTTTTCTGTAAAACCTAGTGACAGTTAGCTTTGTGTATGTACAGTTACAGTAGAATATAAAATGTAAGTGGTGTTCGCAAAAATTATTTTTGTGATTTATTTATTAATTAAATAAATAAAAATTACTATTTAAAAATTATTTTTAATAAAATAAATTAACAAATTCATGCACATTTCTGACTTACCTTTTGTAACATAAAAGAATCCTTAATTTTAATTTTTAAACGCAATATATGAATTTCTCTAATGCTTTAGACTTTTCTTCAAATGTATAAAATTTTTGAATATTTTGCTAATATTTCATGTGAATATTTCACTAACATATCATATTTTACTATTATTTAAAGTAACATTTTTTAAACCTACATACATAATGATTTGTTATTTTTAAAGTAAATTATATTTTCTTGTGTAACAAATTCTACTGTTTGGAAATTCAGGAATTTCATAAACTTCAATGTACTTAAAGCAATTCTGTGTTTTATTTATAGATAGACCAGGTCTGTAGATAAAACGTAAATATCAAATAATTCTTTAGGAATCGAATTACTTTTTAAAATACATCATTATACTCAAAAATAAACAATATACTGCAAATTTCTAAAAAATATCTTGAAATACTTTTAAGGAAATCAATTTATACTTAAATATAAATTTTGAAGCAAAGAATTGTATCATTTGCTGTATATCGTTTTTTAGAATTGACATAATCATTTCAATATCAGTTGTGTATTACAATTTGCAGTTAGGTTGAAAAACAATTTTTTTAAATAGGTTTTTCATTAAAGCATAAAACGATTTAAGAAAACGTTTTTTCGCACAGGTATTCCAAATTAAAAACATTTTATTGATTACTTAAGGTGAACATCACTACATATTTTTAATATTTTTCGCAATATATTGTTGAATAACATGTATTGCTAATAACATGTTTTTTTTTATTAATAGATGAATTATTCTGTATGTCGGATTCCATAAAATAAAAGTAGCTAGCAATTTTCAATTTCCGAAGATTTTAAATAATTTCCAATAAAACTAGTGTTTCCAATAAAAAATAACTAAGTTTTAAAGGATCATTTTTCGTTTCGTTGATGCTTCATTAAAATTAAAGTACTAATGGGATAATTATCAATATAAAAATATATTTATAATTAATTTGAATCTATATATATTCAGAAAAAAACGTATCTCTTAAAATAAATTTCAAATACCAAAGTACTTTTAAAATTTATCAGTAATAGTCTGGATTACATCTGTTAGCTTTAAAATATAAATTTAATTTTGTAAACATAATTAGTTTTTGAATGAAAATATTTAATGCACAATTTTAATTGTTTACAAATTATTTGTGTTACTTTTACCATGACATAATATGACCATGTTCTTCGATTCGAACAGAAACAGGAAGTTCCGGGTTCGATTCCGAGTTCTTTTATTTAAGATGGCGCTAGTAAATTTTCTGGAATTCGCGTTCGCAGTACATTTTTTAAATGAAAGCGATAGGCATTATATAGATCATTATCATTTATAGATCTTCATAATTATATAGATCCATTGTTGTTGTAGTTGTCGTGTGCCAGCTAGGCTGGCAATATGGGGTGCGCTGCTCCACTTTTTAAACTGAACCATATTTTTGGTGTGGAGTCCGACAACTTCAGTATACACATGCCATAAGGACCCATTTATAGGGTAGGCAACCATTCACACCTCATTCATACAAGGAAAGGACAAAGATAGGATAGATAGAGAGAGAAAGTACATCCATGCCCGAACCGGGATTCGAACCCAGGACCTCCTTATCCGTAGTCAGGCATGCTGACCACTAGACAAGTTGGTCGGCTATAGATCCATTATCTTAGGCATTATATATACTAATAGGTATATTCTTAAAAAATTCTTTCTCTTAATTAATGTAATTTTTTAAAAATCATTTCTCGTGGAATTTAATATTTTTTGGTATTATTACGATTATAATTTTGATTCTCATGAAAGCGAATTTGTATGAAAGCGATTAACTATGTAAATATCTCAACGAAAATAAAAATTGAAGGATATTCAAATGTCTCACAATCGCTTACAACCAAAGACTTGTTATTCCCTTTCCAGTGACTTGCCTTATTGCATTGACAGATTCATGGATTCTCAATTATTTCCATTAAGTGTTAAAGAATTGAAAGTAGATTATTTTGAAATATTGAAATTTTAATTGCGTGAAAACTGAATGTGTGTATAATTTGTAAACACGTATTTATATCGCATTTGAGCAATGGAAAATAGGTTAGTGATGACAATTTATAAAACTTCTTTAAATGTATATTAGAAAACATTTTTTCTAAACATAACAGTTGGTTATAGCTAGGATTAAATGAATATATAAATCTCGTAATATTGTTTTCCATTTTTACATGTAAATTAGATAATAATTAAAATCTGGCAATTTTGTTAACGAAAAATAATCTATGGTATCTCAAAAATTTAAATTCACTAAGGTTTTATCTCTTAAGCGATATTTTTACTAATCTAATTTTTACAGTAATTTCTCAGAAACTATTTTGTTTTGTTCATTTTGTTACCGCTTATTAGAATCAAAAATTTAAAATAAGAAAACAAATATTTAATTCTTCCACAAAATTTACAGTCTTTTTCCAATTTTAAGCCAAAATAATTATACAAGATGTATTGTTAAAAGTTAAACGTGGTAACCAAAAAAATGTGTCAAATTATACTTAAGGCAATTATTTTTGATAAATATTCAAAAGCATAAAAATCTAAAACTAGTTGATTTTAATTAGTAATAGGAGATCAACAATTTACTTTGAAGGAAGGATCAGGATAGTAAACGAAAATTTTAAAATGTTTATCAGGACCACCCCTATGTCACGGTTACAAGAAATTTGCCCCGCTAGCATCTTCTATTCAGCTTTTAAACATTACCAAAACAGATTATGAGTTCTTAATGACACTATTATTTAGACATGATCGATGATGAACCCGTGTTATTTTTATAAATTTTCTCGCTTCTCCAATTTTGCCAAAAAGAAAAAAAAATTAAGTAAATAGTAATGTTTCAGTCTTTTAGCTCACTTATGACACTATTAGAAGTTATTACTTAGCAGAAGCCATAAATTAATATCTGTTACACTGTGATGATAATGTATTCTCGTGTTTGAAGTATTATAAAAGTTTTGAAAGACAGTATCGAAACTGACTTTAGGAGTACATCAAGCATATGTATCGCTATCGAATTTCTAATATTAGCTAATATTTACTTAGTAGTTTATAAAAGGTTTTCTTATTTAAGCATTCATTTAAAATTGGTTACTAAGTAGTTTTGAAATTAAATTTAACGAATACTGTATAGTTAAGTTGTTTGAAAACCGATTAAAATAGATGTTCTATAAAAAAAAAAACTAACTTCAGTTTAAAGCAAAACATTGTTTTCCAAAATTATTTTATAAATGTTTTACAGCGGAATAAAAAACTGTTCAATTATAATTAAATGATATATTACTACAAATTTATAAAACAGAATATGGATGATAACATATATTGGAAATAGATTCAATTTAAATAGGGCATTTTTAATTATAAAAGTATAATATTAAAAAAAACAGCAAAAAACATTATGGAACTGCTTTTTTTTAATATGAAAAAATTTTGAGTTGCTATAATGTATTCAAATGCCTTGCATTAACCTTTGGCTTCAATAGGGTTGCCATAATGTGAACCCACTATGTCTCAATAATTTGGCTCATTATGTCAGTTTTGGTAGTATTTTTAGATTTTTTGCCTTAACGAGAGTAAAAATATTTAAGATTTTGGCAGTCACAAAAATCAATTTAGCACCAGTTTTATATGTTTATTAGTTCATTAATTAATCATTGAAACAAACAACATGAAATAAATAAACAAACTCAACAATGATGAATAATATGAATGAAAATTTATATTAAAAATGTGAAGTTATTCTGAGATTTAATCTACGATATGTATCAAAGTTACGATCATTTGTAAGTACAAAGAAATGAATTATAAATATATTTGAGTGACTGAAATATTCTTTAGTGAAAATTTGAAATGATTAGTTATATAATCTATACAGTAGTCTTTTATATAAAGTAGGTTTTTAATTTTTACTTTTTTAAATTATATGTTTAAAACAGTAATTTATAATAGCTATTTAAAGTAATTTTATAATTTTATCTGTAAATTATCAATAAATTTACCTCCAACTCGATGTAACAAATGCATGAAATGTAAAATTTATAAAAGCGAAGTTAAAATAAATTTTCTTGTTGTTTTGTAAATTCTTTTATAAATTTACTGAGCCACATCAATCGATTTTAACTTTTGAGTTGAAAAGCACCTGATTGATTCTGATAAAACCACTAATTATAAAATTAGTTATAAAAAAAGATGAAATTCAATTTAAATAGTTCAATTTTCTTGGTTTATGCATGTTATCAATAAACCCACCCTTGTTATATCGTTTCCCATTTGGCAGATCTGGATTCGAATCTCAGTATAAAGCCATGAATGCTAATCTCAATATTAAATCTCTTCTTACTCATATTCAAATTATATCTACGAATACTAACTTAAAGAATTAGACATTAGTCTATAAACACTATTAAACTCCGTTAACGTACCATTTCAAAATGTAATTTAACTTATCCAAGTGAATGACTAATTATGTTTGTTAAATAACATCCAACCAGTATATCATGTGAGTACCAAATAATTAACTTATAATAATGATTTTACAGTAAAAAATAATGTTATATATTTTTGATTTGATTACTTTTACTGAATATAAAATAACTTTTCTTAACATTTTTTATACATACTATATTTCAAAAGCATGAAAAGTAATAATTTTTATATAAGTAAAACAATTCTATAATGACTTTCTCAGTTTCAAATTTAACTTTTGTTGAATGGCATATTAATTAAAATATTAAAACATTTTTACATAAAATTATTTTTATGAATATAAAGAAAGTAATGTTTTAGTTACTTTCCTTTCACCTAGTGTAAATTTATATTTATAAAAATGAAGAATAATTGTTCTCTAAGTAAAAATGTACCTTACACACACACACATATATATATATATAGATAGATAGATAGATAGATAGATAATGCAAGATTAGATATAGTACTGAGATTTTATATTTTTATATTTTTCTTTGAAATTTTAAACATTTTTCCAACTATTTACTATATTTCGTATTTTCAATGTATTTATCTCTACATAATATTTAACTTTATGAATATATTATTATTCTCCATCTAATATTTGATTATTAATTTTATAAAATATACTATTAATTCTATATATACATACATATATATATATATATATATGTATATATATATATATATATATATATATATATATATATATATATATATATATATATATATATATATATATATATATATATATATATATATATATATATATATATATATATATATATATAATGAATGATATTTTTCTTTTTAATGATATATCCAATGCTTAAGCCCGTTAATATACCAAATGATATTCAAAACATTTGTACCATTTTGCTAAATATCAGTGGAATTAAATTTAACATAAATAGAAAGAAAACTAAAAATTTCTATTTAGAATTTTATATTAACACTACGAAAAGAAAAATCACAGATAAATCATATAATTTTCAACAAGCTAGAGTGTACGGAAATAAGTATATTCCTTTTATATCATGAATATTTTACACGAAGTAATTATAATGCAATATAATATACAAATGCATTTAACCATTTCTCAAAGCAAATGAATTTTTTGAAATACAAGCTTTTAGCTTTCAAAACAACATATTGTTACGTCCTTTTTTATAGATTTCAGTTCTAAAGAGACTTGTTAAACTATATTTTCGCAGTTATAAATTCATTTACATTTTCTCTCGATGGAACTTTTATCGATTCTTTCACTAAATTATATCTTAAGGAAGACATATTGAAAAAAAAGTAAGTTCTTTTTAAGTTAGAATGTTTTATTTTTATGTTTTTTTCTTTTATTTTTATTACTTTTATATTTTACTGTGTACTGTTTGCTGAAAATTGGATGATTTGTTTCCTTTGATGCCTTATTGAATCAACGAGGGTATAAAGAGAAAAGTCATACCCATTAAACTTTAAATTATAGAAACTATAAGAATGATAAATACTTTTAATAGATTTTTATTACTCCTGTGAAGAATACAACCAGGTGATATCTTATAATTTGAGTGGGAACTTGTTCATGTGCAAAACTATTTTCCATCAAGAAAAACGAATAACTTCCCCAAACAATAATAAGAACATATAAACATGTTGATTATACTTAAAAGTGGATATAAATGCTAGGGATATGAGGAATTTTTTCAACGAATGATCGATATGGCAAACGGTAGTCAATATAATTTATTAAAAGAAAACAAAGATACTTAAACTTAAAATAATTTTTTAAAACTGATTGATAACTTCTCTATAAAAATCAAGTTCTTAGTTATCAATTTTTTTCAATTAAACCTACTTAATTTAGCATTAAATTAATTAAACATATAGATATAGACATACGTGATCAAACACCTAGTCTGTACCTTAGGATATCAGGTATAGCTCCACCACGTAATACATCTGGTGTGACAGAATCGTCACGAAATTTGAAAACAAAATTACAAATTTAATTGAAAACAAAATGCATCTCTAATGTTTGAAATTAAGAGAATTTGACATCAAAAACAAAACATTTACAGAATTTCTACTAGGTAAGTATTGCACTAAAATTCTAGAAATAGATTATTCTAACACTCCATGTAACTTTGGTAATAAAAATACAAATTAATTATCCTGATTGTGGTCATATCAGACGATATAAGTAGTTTATAACACAAATATGCTAGCAATATAATTAACTTTAAGTAGAAGGGTATAAAAAAAGAGCAAATGACTGCTACAGATTTTCGATAAGTACTAGTAACTAGTACAGTTCAATAAGTACTTGTAAACATATATGACATTAATTAGAAAAATACTTTGAAATGTTTATGATAGTTTTCAACTACATTGAAACTATATACTTCATTGTTAAAAAATATTTGACCGAATAATATTTAGTATTGTTTAATTAATTCAGTGATTTGCTGTAACTTATGAACTTTACCTAACCAAAAAGCTACAAATTGTGTATAGAACGTGGCGGTTGAAGTTAAAATCTTTTTTATTCAAATATTTTTTTTAGCACTTGATATTTTTTCTTTAGCGTCCTTCTGAAATTTTCGATAGATATACACTTTGCAGCTTTATAATATTCAATTCTTTTGTAAACGCTTGAAAATTTCCTATTGCTCTTATTTCAAGTTATTTATTTTCCTAGAAATTATGAATGAACATAAGAACTGTAAGTAAAAAGATATGGAAAGATATAGTTTAATATTAAAATGATAATTGAATTGGGATTGTTGAATAAAAAGCAAATGTACAGTTAAAATTCTTTATTTTTAGAACACAATCTATTTTTTTTTTTCTGTTTAAAAACTAAAACTTTTTCAATGCAAAAAATTTTTAATCTGCAACAAAAAGAAAAAACGCTTATTTTTTATATGCAAAATAAAATATCTTTTTTATGATTTTTACATAATTTTTATCAATTAATAATTTTAATTAATAAAAAGAATTTTCTTATATAAAAAAGGCTTTTGGTATTTTTTAAAATTTTGGTTACTTTTGTTTCTTTAAATTTTTTATGTATCTCTGGATGTTACTGAATTCTACTGTAATTGAAATAAATAGTAAATTGCAATTCCAAATATTTCATTAAATATATACGACTCTAGATTTTTATTATTTTAAAAATGCGATTGAAAAACAAATAATTTTCTCGAACAATTGCTTGATCAAAAGAATTATATATTTTAGGAAATTTTTATTGTAACTAGAGACATTTTTCATATTTGATTTTATTTTTTTAATAAATCATTTTAAAAATGGGTTTTTGTTTTACAAGATGATTGAACAAACCAAATTTATCATTAAATTAAGTAAAAATTATGAAATTATAGTTATATATTAGCATTCTTAAGATTAAACGATGGAAAAATGTAATAATAATGTAGGCAAATTAAAATTAGTTAAAAATTAATAAATAATATATAACATATATATATATATACATACATACATATATATACACACACACACACACACACACACACACACACACACACACACACATACACATATATATATATATATATATATAATAAAAAATTGTTTTAAACATTCTTTCTAAATTCTGAATAAATATCTAACATGCCAAAACTCTACTTTGCTCTATTGGTTTTCTTCTTTTTTTGGCGGAAATTAAAATTTATTATACAAGGAGAACAAAATAGTACATAAAATTTATATATCTAATTTCACCATAACAATTGATAGAGAAAGAATGCAAGTTTAGGAAAATAAACTAAATTGAAGTAAAGGGAAAAATTTTATTGTTTTGCTTAAAAGTGGAAAAAATTCTTAAATTGATATTCAAATTTAATAAGTTTCATTAGCATGAGAATTTTTCCTGCTGTGTTCAAATTTTGAGTAATTTATTTCAATAAGCAAAATGACAGTGCCTTATTTTGTAATCTTTCAAACTCTAAGAGATGCATTACAGATAATTTATAAAGCCAAGGGGGTCCTGATTGATAAGGACTTCTTTCTCATTATCAGAAGGTAGTGATTTCGAATATGCTGTTTTCACTCAATGGCAGATGATGCAAGTTACTTAGGTTGTAGTAGCAATGTTTTTCAAATAAAATAATTCCTCTGGAACCAACCAATAAGAGGTCTTCTGTTTGATCCCTGCTTCTAAATTACGATTCAACTGGTAAAGCCGAAACTTGGGCTAGATATGGGAATATATGCTGGTGAAACAGATAATTTATAAGAAATGATTTAACGTAGTAATTATTTTTTTATGTTCATTCGAATAATTACCTTGTTATCGTAGCAAATGTTTCAGATACTAGTTATTAAATGAAATGTTAAATTAATTAAAAATTGTTTAAATTGAGTAAATGTATGTATAAAGATAGAAAAATCATGCTGAAAATATTTAAAAAAATAAATATATAAAAATGAAAAAGAAAGAAGGAATATGAAAAAAATGCATATATCATTTCACCCCAAATGGCATACCTGCAAATCTAAGCAATTGGAAAGAACGGAAAAGTTGAAGATTTCGCAGTTAAACATAGCGAATGAGAAAAAAATAATGAAATCCCATTTCTCCGCCTCCTTTAAGGATGTGGGAAAAAAGGACGAGAGAAAAAAATAAGTACGTATCTGTTACACTTCGTTGATTCTTAGGCTCTGTTTTTTTGCATCTTTTTTCTTTTCAATTTTTTTTAATTCTTTTTTTGTAGCTATATTTGCCTATAAGTTTTTGCATAAACCAGCATTTGCTTTTTTTCATTTTCATTCGCTATTCAAAGTGCCATTTTAATTCTGAAGGATTAGTGATCAAGAAAAAAAATAAATTTGAAGATTGCATGGAATTATTTAAATATTTGTACATGCATTTTTAAAAAGAGCAAGTTAAAACAAAAACTTATTTTTAGAAGACTTTTAACATAATAATGTGTGTATATAATTATATAAAAATGCTACATACATGGTCTTCATCCAAAAACTGCCTTTGTTATATTGATATACTAAAATCAGAAAAATCTGCAAAATATAAAAAAATAAACTAAAATAAGAAGTAAACAAAATTTCTTTTAAAAATTATTGATAATTTTTATGATCATCCCATAAAATAGGCAACATTATTTTATTGAAGAAAATACTATTATACGTTTTAAAACTTCCTTTCAAAAATTAATTAGTAATAAAATACTATATAAGATTAGAAAATTAAAGAAAAAGTAATACATATAAGAGGGCAGAATTAAAACTTTCATATATATTTTAATTTACATCAATTATTTGCGGAATGTTTGTTATTTTTGAGGGCTAAATTTAACCATTGTAAAAAGAAGGTAAAAAATCAATACAATTATCAGAAAGAATTCCGAAGATTATATTTTTACTATTGAAAAAAGAGAAAGGAATATTACCTATTTACTTTGTTTAGGTAAATCTGTTAAAAAATTGCTTTTAAGAATTTTCAGGGTTTCCTCCCTAGCGGTAGGTAAGCACATCCCTTTAAATTAAAATTCCAACCATAAGACATATTGCCGTACATGAACAAGTAACTTCGATGCAATTTATGACCACATGGACTCAAGATGTACTATCTAAGAACTTTATTCAAAAACAAATTGCACATAATTTAGATGAATTATGGTCCATAGGGGTAAAAATATTTACACTTTCGAAATCTAATGTTACTGTCCACATGGTATATGCCAAATAACTATGCTGATTCTAAAAATATTGTATGTATTACAGAAACTGTGTGCTATCAGTCTTTAACTTTTATTTCATAAAATGAAGCAAAAGTCTTACTTCAAATTCTGTATACTCGAAGCCGTTACTTGGTAACATCCTACCTTTTATTGTCACATGATAAATTATTTCTTTTAATTGCTCTTTTTGTTTCCGGACCG
This sequence comes from Latrodectus hesperus, assembly GCA_037975125.1. Classification (NCBI taxonomy): domain Eukaryota; kingdom Metazoa; phylum Arthropoda; class Arachnida; order Araneae; family Theridiidae; genus Latrodectus; species Latrodectus hesperus. Next base: position 72,194,505 of record CM075851.1, on the reverse strand, counting down.
CAAAATGCAGAAATTGTCATTTTAAATATCATGTAAAGACTGAAATAGTAAAAATTTTTATCACAGAATTTAATAGTTTGTAAGTCCAGAAATTGTGAAGTATAACTCAATTAAATGTCTTCTACTTTATTATTAGTTTCATTTATCATCCTATGGTCACCTTTTTTTCACAAATGAAGGTTATTTGATCGAAATCCACCAGTTAAAGTAATCGGTAGTCAGTTCTTGTACAAGTCTTTTTGAATGAAGTCGGACTTCCTAAGTACACACATGCCGTAGGGCCCGTTTATACCATAGGCAACCATTCACAACCCATTCATACAAGGAGAGGACAAAGACAGGATAGAGAGAGAGAGAAAGTACATCCATGCCCGAACTAGGATTCAAACCTAGGCCCTCTATCCACAATTAGGCACTCTGACCAATAGATAGGGTAAGTGGCATTCAAGTTTAATTTCTTAGATTATTAAAATTAAAATATACGTGAATTACTACAAAAACACATAGCAGACTTTTAGTTTTCATTCATAATGTGAAACAATACCCATATTTATGTGTTTTGATGCTGAAAATTATGAAATATATACGTTATTTTATCATAAATGACACTGATTTCAACGTATTTTTCCTAGAATTTAAAAATGGATTTGCTATTTCAATTGGATTTCAAAATGTAATGAATTTCATTTTAAATTTGTTTAACAAAGAATGAATATTCGCGTGAATGTAACTAAATTAATTTATTACTATATTTCATTCCACATGAGTTTATTATTTTGCCTTATATTATCAGTTAACACTATATTGAATTATTGATTTTAATTTACTTCATTTTATTAATCTATTCTCTGTTAATACTCTTTACAATAAAAATGTACTCATGAAAAGACAATTTAATATGACTATCGTATAATTGGAGTTTTTTTTTAATATTTATTGGTGCCGTAAAATATTTAAATTAAAAGTTATGGTTTAACAATATTTTATTTTTTTCATTTTCGTTGAATTAAAACAACCAACAGCTAAATTTTCAATTCCTACTTTTTAACTTTTTGCTAAACAAGATGATTTCTATTCTATTAGATTTGATAAACGATAAGATAAATAAATAAAAGAGGAAAAACAAAAGCTACAAATTTAATTCAGTATGGTTTCGGTGCGAATTCTTTGAGAGATAAAAAGACTTATCCTAAAGTATAGTTCAAACTCCAGTAGTGCAGTTGAAAAACTTACTGCTCATTTGTAGGGTTTCTTTATTTTTCCCGTGGGACATGTTAAAATGATCTACAGTTGTTCTGATATAATTGAACAACTTAATGGAATCCTACACTAGGATAAAAAAAAAAGCAGGTTCTTCCATTTTATTACTTTTATTCTCTTTTTCAAACTTAAAAAAATGTTTGAAGCGACACATAACTTTGAGCAACAAAGTGCAGAACTTAGTAGAACATAGAAATAGGGAGTAAACACATTAAGGATAAATATTTGAGAGCATTACTTGAAATCGTACCACATAAAGATAAATATTTCTCAGAGAATTCCTGCGAAAATTATTTTTAAATATGTATTTCTATTTACAAATAATTTTCACAGAATTATACGTGTTCATCCATACATTTTTAGCAAGGATTTTTTTTTTACATTTTACTTACAATTAGTATAGCTGTCGTAATGCAAGAAAGCTTTTTAATTTAAGTGATAAACTAAATAATGCATTAAGAATTTGAGTTATGATAAAACATTTTCATCTGTAGATTCTAGAAACAAAAAAAGCTGTCATGGGCATGCATAGGCAAGTAATAGAGATGGGCAATTAATCAACAATACGATGTATTTTAATAGAGGCTGTCTCTCATTAATAGAACAGCAGAAAAATCATCATGTTTATAAGAAACTGAACTATATTCATATTTTACTCATAGTTTTGGGTTACCATAATTCTATAATTGTCTTTATAATATTTTTGAAATATTACGTCACAAGAGCTCTGCAAAGATATAAACATGTTTAGCTCTTTTTTTTAAGAGACGGGAAATACTAATGATAAAGAATTCGACGAAAACAAGAAGGAAATTTAATAACATCAATTTTTTTCAGTTAACACCAGTTATTTTAGTTTGGAAATTATTAGGATATTTTTGTATTTTTTTTGTAGAAATCATAAGAATAAGCAACTATCACAAATCGTATATTAAATATATAGTAAAATTAATATTATTTTTGACTTATTTATATATTGGTTGGCAACTAAGCTTCTGCCGTTTTTACAAATTGGAAAAATCATGAATGACATTAAATACTTTTGGCACGAAGTTGTACATCATTCAAGAGAATATATTTTTATACCTAACTATATGTTCCGTTGTTACTAAGATATATTTTCTTGTTATTCGCAGATTATTAACATGGAATGCTAAGTTAAAAAGTATGAGAAATTTCAACACCTCCCTTTTACCTGTAATCAAGGTTCTGAGGTCACAAAAGCTTGTCGCAACATTTGTGCTGTGTATGGAGTGGGTTCTATAGATGAAAGAACCACCTGTGATTGATTATGCAAAGTTGAAAACAGTAATTTTTGATCTCAAAGTACGCACCTCGTCCAGTTGAGTTTGAAAAACTATGTTGAATTTTGAGAAAACGTTGTAAGCAACAAAGAACACATACTTGATTAACTACTTGTATACGTTTGTTGATTAAATATACATTTATTGAAAAGAACTTTTAACAAATTTTATAAAAAACAGCGGGAACTTAGTTGCAACCCAATATTTCATGTAGTTGTAATTTTATTTTTTATGATAATTCATTCAAAATCTAATAACGTATTAATGAAAGATATAAATTCATTATTTTGCAATCGTTCTGTAATGGTGGATAGAGTATTTAGATGCTTCCTCATGAATTTCACCATTCTTTTGAATTTATACCAACAAGAACGATTTACAGTATTTGATTTGTAAACTAAAAAAATGCCCTTAACTCTAAAATCTAAAACAGAGTTTAAATATTTTAATGCAATATTTAATTATTTTATATTGCTTTTGAAAAAGTAATTGCATTTATTTCTCTGTACTTCGAAATTCTTTAATATTCTGGCACACATGAGAAAAATAATTCAGAGATTACTTGATTGAAAAAGCTTCCATTCTTGCTTCCGAAAGTTTTACTGACTCAAATGAAACTCAATCACATTCTATAATGTTATTGAATTTAGAATTTAGAATGAGGTGCACAAAAGTGGTCGTCATCTTCTTCTTTCTTCTTCTTCTTAGAATTGGGTTTGTATGTCATTGGGCACCTCTGCTTTTATCAGCATTTTGTACCATTAACTCCAAACCCAATGTTTCCTAGTTCCAGTTGCTCAGGTCACCCACTTTATTAATAAAGTCCGATAACCACTTTAATGGAGTCTAGGTGTAACTCTCTAGTATGGTTGATGCCTAAAGAAGTTAATCTAGGGAGGGCAAGAGCCTCGCATTAATAAATGATATGCTCTGCCGTTTCCTCTTGCGTATGACATTTCCAGCAGATAGGGTCTTGCTGAAACAGTCCCATCTGGTCAGAAAGTCAGTCTTGCTAGCGATAGCTTCCTGACTTTCACCAGAAGAAGGTGGTTTGGAGGTCATTTCTACCTCAAGTGAAGGATTCATTACTGCCCCTTCACAAGACTGCCTCTGAGTTCCCTTGTCTTTTTCAGCAAGGTCTACTTCAGAGGCATCACCTGCATATGCAGAAAGGTTTGTTATTTCTTGTGTCTTTTCAGCCACAAGATAACAATTTATAAGCTCAGGTAATATAAGTCCACCCAGCATTGCCTGAGATACTGGGCAAGGCAAATTACTCTAGAAGTTTGCCAGGCAACTAGAGGCTCCGTTAAGACACCAATACCGCGGTGCCAATTAGCCCTAGGCACGGATCGCATAACACCAGGGTTTGCGGGAGCTGGTTCGCGGCCTCTTATTCAATATTCAAGGCTATCCTGTCATTCCTACAGGACATTCGGCAATCCACCACCAGCCGACGCGCCTGTAAGCTGCTCAGGCCCCAGGGTGGTCGTCATCACAATGTCTTCAAAGTAATTATATCTCATGGAGTGGCAGGTCAAATCTTGACATTCTTCTGCTTAGTCCCTGCTTCTAAATTAAGATAACCATCAATTTTTCAGATTTTGATGGTTCATTCACTTTGTACCCTGTTTTACAAAATACATTGAATTGCAATCTTTGTGGCACCTAATGGCGTGATAGCTAGTTTTCCGGGCATTAAAAGTGAATAAAAATAATTACAAAAAGTAATTTTGTACATAGAATTATTAAAGAATATTTAATATGTGTTTTATGCTTACTTGCATGCGTCAATTTTATTTTTTTCTTTTTGAAAGTGTATATAAACGTAATGTTTCGAAATGTAAAAGTCATCTCAAATTATAACTAAATATGAAACTTTCGAAATTTAAACACTTCTTTTCAGTTTATCATATCCATGTTGTGCAAAATACTTCATTTATTGTTTTTTTTATCCAATGGTGGGCACACAAGAGTGACTGAACCTTATGCCACAACAAGGCCAGAAACTGCTACTCATTTATCGTTACCCAGCGGGCACCTGTGAACCAAGTTACGGAGGCGAGTAGCGTTACCCGCGCCATACCACCACAAACCCATTTATAGGGCGGGCCACATTCATACAACAACACAGAAGAAAGAACAGAGAGAACAGAGAAAGAAAGTAACATCCATTCCCGAACCGGAATTCGAACCCGGGACCAACAGCTCAGGAGTCAGGAAGGCTAGTCACTCAGCCAATCAATTGGCTCTTCATTTATTGTTATACTTGGCAATAAAAATCTTAGAAATTTTGAAGTAACTTTTTAAGTAATGTGTGTAAAAGTAAAGTGGAAATACAACTGTAGATTTTGTTTTTTGTAAATATTAAGGTTCATTAAGTCAGTCGTTTAAGGTTCAGTCATTTTAATTTTGTTGAATTATATTATGAGAGCAATATTTTTTTTTATCAAGAATCAATAAAATATTCACTTTTAGAAGTATTTAAAAACAGAAATAAAAAGTAAAGAGTTAATTTCAGAAAGTGAGAGAATTTCAGCTTGTTTTTTTACCATTTTTCTTGAAATAATTTGTAAACATTTATACAAAAATAGATTTACAAAATTACTGTGTTACTATTATTATAATTTTTCAAATATTATTGAAGTAATAAAAATGTTAAGTACGTTTCCTCTTACTACTTGCTTTTTATTTTGTTACATGTGATTTTTATTTGTGATAGATGCTAAATAAACTTCTGAATTTCTAGATTAATATTATCATTAATTTCTAGGTTATTATTATCATAAAACACATTTCCAACAATAATAATTATTTTAAATGTTTCACCTTTCAAAATATATGCTGTTTTTTTGTTATGAAATAACCATTCATTTTTTCCAATATGTTACCAAAATCTTAAATATTAATTTAATAAAAATTGCACGGATAAAATTTTATCAAAAATTCTCTTTCCATTTTATTTAATATAAGTGAAGTATTTTACATAAGTAATATCTATAATTTTCATACCTTTAATGCATTATATGCTGTTATATCTACCATTGTAGATACGTTAGAAAATATTAGTTAAACTATTACAAAAAAACATTTATAACGACATTACACATGATTAAAACAGTTACAAAAAATTCTTAATAATAATAAACAAGGTTATAAGATACATTACAAATAATAAACTAAGAGAGTTATTTATAAATCGGATGATTCACCTTCCATTTCTCACATTTCTCTCTTCATCTATCATCTCTATTTTTTATTGGATATTGAATATTTAGTAAGCTTACTCTGTTGGGCAGTAACGCCATCTCTTATCAGTAGAGTTAGTATAGATCTATTACATCATCATACATTTCCTTTACTTCACATTGTACAATTTTTTTTGTTTGAAAATATTACTCTTATATTTTATTATTCAGTTATCACCCGAAATTTTAACACTAATGTTTATAAAATGAACTCATAAGAATATCATTTGTTTATTTTGAATATTATGATGTATTTATATGTGCAATATAAATATATCATTAAAATAATACTGACACAATAACAATTAGTAGTACTGAAAAAGCAGAGCATACAACTAGTAACACTGAAGATTAGCCAACAGCATTTATTTTATATTTATGATAGAATATTTCATATGTTCTAGTTAAAAGCTCAAATCAATTATTTCATTATTTTTTTGACATTATCGAGCTAGGCTAATATTTTGTATTTTTAAAGTAGCCAAACTTTCGATCCTTCCATACACATAATTTAGTTCCCACGTGCGTTTATTTCAACACTTTTCTGGATCAGGAGAAGGTTTACCTTTGATCCCCATACTTTTTTATACTAAATTTTCTATGAAAAATAATGCAGCTTAAAAGAGCAGGCTTGAGAGAGAGTGAGAGAGAGAGAGAGAAAAAGGGGCCAACCACAAGAAGAAGGGCGCCATTTTGTCGGGGATGCACTGTCACCAGTTCTGAGTGATGGCTGGAAAAATAAGCACCTCGACATCTCTTATTTCTCACTCATCCTTCGTCCTCTATTTTATTTCTTCCGATGGATTTAGGAATTTTTCCATATCCTTTTCCATGAAAAAAAGGGAAAAAATTCCGTTTTTATAGTTCAACTGGCTAAAATGAGAATCGTCGTGCTATACATTTACCGGATGGATGACGGTGTACTTAAAGATATCATTTTAAATCTTGTTTTTAAGGGTTTGAAAGACTTTAAGAGGGTATTTTGATGGAGTAGTGCTTTTTCGGTGAAATTTAGGAGAAATTTTCTCATTTTTTTAAAAATAAATGCCGTGTTAATGGATCGCATTTGTTCACGTGTCTTATTGCATTATTTGCTACTTACTTCAGCGGAAGAAATGCTTAACAAAACAAGTCTGTTAAAAAAATGATCGAAAAATAATATTCTTTTATTTGATTGCAAAAGCATAAATAGAAATGTGTATTGTTTCATTTTATGCCTTTTAAAATACCGTGAACAAAGACATTCTTCGAGAAGTTTTGTTAGCATATTTTTATAAATTACAAATTAGTAACACCTTAGATTGTATATTAAAAAAAAAAGAAAACTAAACTTTTGATTAATTTATCGTTTTTTTTTTTTTTTTTTTTTTTTTGCATTTGAGAGTCATTTGACAGGGATGGATCTATATTTACAACAGAAAACTATTTTTACGAAACAATGACTGACGAATATTCTCTCTTTTAATAATAGTGCTGTTGTAACTTACGACACTTGGACAAGCCAAGTTCGTTTCGCAGTTGCTATGCGAATTTAAGTCAGTAAGGCGCGTCTTTCGTTTAACCAGAATACCACGAAGGCGAAAGTACGTCTTTGCTCTTTAAATCCACCGATAGATGGCACCACCAGAGGATCCATTCAATCAATTTTGACATTGATTTGGACGGAAAGGGAATTTTCTCCAGACCATTACACTCATGGTAACTGCTCAACGACCGACCACAGGACTTTCGATTTCTTAAATTTAACGAGCACGTTTATCACATGTACTTCGTGGGTCTTAGGCGGCATTGGGAATCGTATTCCGCTCTTCTGGACGGAATTACGATGGCCTAACCACTAGGCTACTACGGCCTGCCAAATAGTATTTGATACATAACAGTATCTCATTGATACAAATGATAATTTTAACTTTCATTTATGAACTAAAATTTTGAAAAATCGTTTTTTTTTTTCTATTCTTATTTTCATGCTTCATTCATTTATGATTATTTTTATAGTGTTTATATAGTGTTATAGTTATTTATATAGTATTATAGCTATTTATGATTATTTTTATGTTATTTTTATAGTGTTATAATTTGTGTGTGTGGAGCTTATAATTTTAATTAACTTTGCATTTAAAAATTTTATTTTCAATCACAAAAATGTTTTAAGAAGCGAATATTCATATAATTGTTAAGTTCATACTAAATGGAATTTTATAAATTTTGTTTTTAATTAAACTATTATAAAAATAATTAGATTTTTTCCTTTTATCACACCTGATAAAAGTTTTACCTGGTAAAAGATTCGCGAATGCTTTTAGATTATTTATGTATTTGCATAAATCGGTTAAAATTCTCTAAACTAGTAAATTATTTATTATAAATTAAATAAACAGAAAAGAGCCTTATATAACCCATTGAAGTGACGTTAATCTGGTTTATAAAAGTGCCATTTTTATTAACAGGATGATATACCACTTCAGCCTTAATATAGTCGAAGTCCTTATACTGATAGGGTACCTCTATTAAACTCATATAGTTTAATTTTCTTCTGTTGGTTAGATTAAAAGGTTGTAAGAGCAAGTATTTACATCTTCAAACAGTTAAAATTTAAGGTATGAGGCATTGCCTCTTGTAGTTGTTGGTTTAGAATGTTTTTTAAAGGAAATTCTTAAACCAATACTATAGACCAATAAATTCAATTCTATAAACCAATACATTCAAAAAATATTTTCTAAATAATCTAAAGGAAAATATTTAACAATATCAATTAACATTTTTATTAATAAGCCATGCACCGAAAATTATTTTTATTATCAGTAATCATAAGCATATAGGACCTCATGAAAATTGACTTTTTGAAATTTTTCAAAGTAAATAAAAAGGGGGAAAACACTTGAGAAAATAAGCATTGGTCATCGATTATACTGATTACCCATAAACTGATTTTTATTTGAAATGTGTACAGAAAATATGTCCACGCAAATTTTAAGATTTTATTGCAAATTTTTTCAATTTTTACTTTGACTCATATTAAAAAGATAATATAGTTTTTTACTTATTTTTTATGATTTTTAAAAATTTTTTCACACATTTTCTAAGTTTTTAAAAGCATTTTTTCAGTACTACTTTTTCGTAAATCAGTAACCAATTTAATTAAAAAATGATAAAACAATGATAATTATTTCATTCCCATATTTTAAGTAGTATCTCACTTATTTAAAGACATTTTTACATTATGACTTTAACTTAAATCAGCTTTCAAATGAATATCTTTATATTTCTTTGAACACATTATTAGGAAAATTTGGTTGATTTTACTATTCCAATAGTGTGAGATAATAAAATGAAGCGTAAGATAATTTCATTTAGCATTGCGTAACTATTTTTTTATATAGATCTATGATATTAAATGAATTCTTTACTTCGTAGTTTTGCAAAATTTTAAAGATCTACTCATTCTTTCCTCTATCAAATATTTTCTGTACAGTAATTCTACATATACTTTTATAGTAAAAATCTATTTATCAACCTCAAAAATAATAGCAAATAATAAATTTAAAATTTTTTTTGGTACTGGCGCCGTATAATCCATGATGCCAAATTCTGAATTATTTTGGCGATGAAGAAATGTTGCCAAGATGACGTATCATGACGTGCTCGATGATGTAAATACTATGGTTACCAAAATAGAATTTTCTGCATATTTCTTATACGTTTTCATATGTATGAAGTAATAAAAACGAGGTTGCCAGATACATAACAAAATCCACCAAGAAATCGCCAATCTCAGAATTTAGCATCCTGAATTATACGGCACCTGTGCCCTGAATTTTTTTAGGCAATGAAGAAATGTTGCCAAGATGACGTAAATACTAGGGTGAACAAAATAGAATTTTCTGCATAATTTTTATAGGTATCTATAAGTTTGACTTATTAATAACAAGGTTGCCAGATACATAAGAAAATCCGCCAAAAAATCTCCAAACTCAGAATTTTGCATTCTGAATTATACGGCACCAGTTTAATTTTTAAATTTTTTTAATTGCTTATGCATTTTAAAATACTTAATACGAATTTTCATCTAATTTTATAATTTTTAAAGAATTGATAACAACACTCTGGCATGCAACATCATTATTGACTTCATTCGTTTCTCAAAATTGTGCAATGTTTTTTACTAAACAAGTATCATTTCAAGTTTAATATCAATTTATTCAACAAACTAATCCATAAAAAAACTTTAATTTAATTAAAAATGCATGAATTGACACTTCTACTTCGAAAATGGCAATGACATTAAAAGTGTAGTCAAAATAATGTGCTTAAATCATCAACGTCATTCTACCTCCAAACTCATTGTTATCATCGAAAAAAATGGCATAAAAAATTCCACAGCAGCTTACAGCTAAATAAAAATAGAATATATTTCCTCACCGCTTAAAGAATAAATTTCAACTACACTTCTCCTAGAAGTGCCTTCATCCACCACCGATCAGTCAAGATCTCACTCTAACATCTTGAAACTGACATTCTTTAGAATGTAGGAGAATAAAAATATGAAAGGTAAAAAAAAAAAATAAAATATATATGTACCCTTCCAGCCCGAAGAACCCATGAAATTGACGATAAGAGCTCCTACAAAAAGATGAGCAAAGCAAAGAAAAGTGAAAAGAAAGATCCCGTGAACCCTAACATATAAAAAATGTACATATGCATTGGCGACGGAAAAGGTGACAGTTGAATGCGCTATCTGGCCAAAAATGGTTTCCGCCATCTTTCGTTGGCTATATCTTTTTATAGGTATTTTTTTCATCTATTGTAGGTGAGCAGTTCACTTCTTGAGGTATGATTTATTAGGTTTTCGCGATCAACTGAGGTAAAGTTACATTTTTCGATAGAATGTCTAAGTGTCTGATGCATTTTCTTTAAGTTTACTTTGTAGATTTCTCTTTTCACTTATCATTAGGAACATAGTATTATTTAAGTGAAGATACTGAATTATTAAACTTCAATTTTTGCTCAGATATGTATAAAATTTTGCAAATATTATAACAATTAATAATTAAAGATCATATGAGAGATTGTGAGAAAAATACAAATGATGAAACGTAATTTTCTGAAAATGTATTTAACTAATCTGTTCACATAGTAGACAAAAAGCATATGCATATGAACCAAAATTAAACAAAAACATCTAAATTGTGTAGTTTTTATATTAAATTTGAATGCTACTTTCTTACAATTTAAAGAATTATAAAATGTTGCTATAAATGAAATTTGCTAAATTCATTCTTATACTTGAAGAATTATAATACAAAAATCGTTAGAGTGAAATATTTGCTAATAAATTTACAATTTCATGTTAAATGTGGGAATGTTAATGAGAGTTTGTAAAATTATACGTTTTCAAAGTCATTTGGTAAATGTAAGCTTTTATTGTCTTTTTTAACACAGGTATGAAGTTTTAACAGTATTATTAAACATGAATATTTATACATCACGAACATAGATTAGTGGAATAAAACTAGAGTGCAAAGCAAATGGGAACCATTATTATTCATCATGAGTAGAATCAAGATTTTCTGACTTTAAAAAATATTACAACCATATTGAGGAAACTCCTACAAAAAATATTAAGAAATTTCAAATTTTCAATATCAGATCGGATCATTTGATTCACTTGGACTTTCCCTCCCAAATTTAGCAGATACAATAAATTGTGGGACATTTTCAATACAACAGGTGATGAAAGCTCATTGTTCTTTATATATTGTAATTAAGAATTGTTAATATTTTCTATCACAGGTTTTTGAACTGTTGAAATTTTTTTAAACTTTCGGGAGAAATGGATGATTTTATTTACCTTTCACAGAAAGCGTCAATAACGGAGTATGAAATACATATGCCAAGAACTCTTTAATTTATATGAAAATAGATATATAAGGAACTAGGTATATAAGTTATCGGAAATCAATAGTGCAAATTAAAATGTGGGAAACTAAAATAATAAAATATTTTTCAAGAACAACAAACGACACTATGTTGTCAATCAGCATAATTTCTAGCCCAAAGATTTGCTTAGTGAATGTTGTATGAAGCATTAAGATATTATCCATGCCACTTCATGTCTCCCTTGAGGTGACAAAATGGTTTTTATCTCACATAACAAATTACGAAAAATAAAAAAGCAACAGCATTTCATTGCGTTTCTAAACCCAAACATTCCTTTTATAAAAAATCCTTAAAACACAATATAATCATATATTTTTACACCAGTTGAAGCTAATAAAATAATTAATAATACATTAAAAGACTGTTATATAAGTTGAGGGTAATTAATATTTCATTAAGCTTATCATCAGATAACCCTAACATTCACTTCCATAGATAAACACCTTGTTTATCAATTTTATCCTTTACTAACAAATATCGATATTTCTGTAATATAATGTATATTGGAAGACACTATGATTGTGTAAGAATATCTGTGGAGATATGGACAATCCTTCCATTTTTGACAAACAACAAAGTATGAAACATTTGTCACAACTTTGGCTGCCAAATTAACTAATAGCTTCCATTTTCAATCTAAGAATTTTAAATTAGTTTGGTGTTACTTTGTTAAGCATGCATAACTATTTTAAAAACTGTTAATGTGATTGATGGTTTTGTATACTTATATTCTACACCATTTCTGTCATGTAACATCCACTGTCATGTAACTTATATAATTTTATACATAAATAGAATTTATAGATATGTTTTCGGAAATTTAAGTATATATTAATAAGTTATAAAAAATAAGAGACTTCAAAATAAATTTATCTTTGAAAACTGATTTAAATTTGCATACAGTAAATAAATTCGATATTTAAATTTTCTTTAAGACAGATAAAGGGTTGTTGTAGGCATAAGAAAAATAAATGAAAACTTTTAACTTCACATGTACAAAAAATGATTTTTATTAAAGATTGTTCTATAGACAATGGAATATATAAGCAAAGTATTTATTTCCTAAGCAAAAAAATAAATGGAAGAAATTTGAAAAAAGTTTAATGAGAACAACACTCGAAAAATGAGAATAGATGCTGATATGAGAAAACATTTGGGATTATCATTTGATTCACGAAACACTGTTAGCATTCTATCGAATTTTATCTTAAAAGCAAGAAGAAATTTAGATAAGAGTATTTATTTTAAGAAAATAATAGTAAGTTGACAGAATCTGTTTCCAGCTCTTGATTGTTTACCACCTGGCATACATTCAAGATGTACCTATAAATAGGAATTCCAGGTTGCAAAACTTGTAAACGCTGACTTAATGACAAAGATTGACGGTAACTTTTACTTTGAAAAATTTACTATTTCTATCTTATAATTTTCAATTTCGTCACAGTTTCTGTATTTATTTGCATTATATTGACGCTCTTAGACTAAGAAAGCTTTTTTGTATCCAAAATCAAACAAATTTACTAAAATGTAAGCACAGTTTATTTTCAGCTTATCTATTTTACTTAGGGAGTTAATTATATGGAGTAGAGGATAGTTAAATATTAATAATAATCAAAAATGGAAAATTTTTCAGTTTATCTAAGCGAATATAATATAGGAAAAATAATTTACATTGTGTATAGTTACATTATAAAATGATTAGAAGTCGCATTATTATAATATGTTAATAATTATCTCAAATAATTTTGTTAAATGAAAAATTGTTTCGGATTCCTTTATTTGAAAAATCCGCTATTTCACTATAAACACATAAATATTAGAATATAAAAATTATTTTTATATTAAATAATTTTTGCGCATGAAATTTGAAATATTTGAAAAATATATGAAAATGTAACAGATCCATAATAACTATACTGACGATAGATGGCGTTACTGGCCAATACAAAATATTCTATATACAATAGAATTAGAAGAGAGTAGAGGACTGTGAGGAATGGAAGCCGAACCATCCGGTTCGTAAATATTTCTGTGTTTATAGTGTGCAGGTACTATGTAACCTTATTATTAACCAAATGTTTTCTTTGTAACTATTATTTTTTTTTATCATGTGTAATGTCGTAATAAATATAATATTTTTTTCTGCATAATTCTAACTCCATTTTCTTACGTCCCCTACAAAATGGCGCTCCAACTAGTGGCCCTTCCCACTGTTTTCTATTTAATTAGTTTTGAGTTTTAGCTATATTAATTTGTTAGTTATAATTTCACATCGGAATTTCCCTGATTATGTGTTCATCCGGAATGCATTCCATTTTGTGAATTTTCCTGAGTCGTTCTTTTTCATCCAGAAACGGAACAGATGTATTTCATATCGGAATTTCGCCGGACTATAGTTTTCATCCAGAAAACAGGTAAGTTTATTTTGTTCTAACAAATTTCATTATCATCTTTATAATGTGTGCATGTTGTAATAATAGCATGTTTTGTATTAAAACTAATCCAAATAACATAACTTTTGTTTTGTAGTATTAGTTCCTTATAACTTCTGTTTTGATTAAATTTTGTTCAGACGTGTGCATGAATGTTATAAGTTTCGTCTACTAATACTGCATGTATTTGATATATATTTTCTGCACGTCAATTTGCATGTATAGTGAAGTTTAATCTTTTGAAATGTATAATGTGTTCAGTAAAATTCTTGAATTTAAACTGTTTATATTGTAAAACAGAAGTGACTCAAAACGCTGTTCTATATTGTTCTAAAAGGATAAAATCGAAAGAAATCGATTGATTTTTTTATTGTTTTAAATTAGAATAAGCTTTTGATATTGCATATTTAAATTAAAAACTGATTATCTTTGTTTATTTTCATTGAAAGAATTCAGTTAGAATAATTTCTTTGCATAAAAAGAGTCAATGTTCTGTCTAGACAAAAGTATGGAAGTCGAAGTAATGGCTCCATGAATGTTGGTTTTGATAAAAATAAGTAAATATTTTATTTGTTTATTTTTAAATCACAGTGTTTTATATTCGAAAGAAAATTTAAATTTTTTTATCTATGAGGAATCTGTTAAGTTTTAAAACGAAAACAAAACAAAATATAAGAATAATATTTCTGTTGTGTTCTATTCTATTTCTGTTCTATTTTGTTTTTACTCTTGATATCTTAAAATTTTTTATTTCTTTTGAAAGAAAATAATACTTTGTAGAATTTTGTATTTTATGACATAGCTTAAATAAGATATTATAAATAAATGTTTTGTATTTATCTGTTTATTTTGAATATTGTCTATGAGTATATTATAGTTTAAAATTTTTACAAGATATGGGTTTTTATTAAATAAAGTATAAGAACATTAAATATTTATACATTGAAAATAATTTGCTTATAAGTTAGTAATTATTAAACTTATGATGTGAAATTGTTTATCAAGTGAAATGCAGAAATTAATTTTTGAATTTATTTAAAAAATTGTAAAAAATAAAATTGTCATTATTTTTAGAAATAATTATGTTTTCACTCAGAACAAATTGTGTATTATTTGTTTAATTATTATGGAAGTAATTTATTAATTGAATAGTAATTGAAGTTGTTAGAAGATATTGCTTATTATTCATATTTATTCCTTTCTTTTTTTTTAAAAAATAACTTTAGTTATTATCATAACTTTTGGTTTGTAATTTAATTTGAAATTATAATTTCAACATATATTTACTAGTTTTCTGTATTGTTTCTAGTCTTAGAATGTGATAAATGTGAA
Organism: Latrodectus hesperus; assembly: GCA_037975125.1. Classification (NCBI taxonomy): domain Eukaryota; kingdom Metazoa; phylum Arthropoda; class Arachnida; order Araneae; family Theridiidae; genus Latrodectus; species Latrodectus hesperus. The sequence goes on along the minus strand of CM075851.1, from coordinate 72,178,989 downwards.
AAATATTTTCAAATTATATTATTGTTGAAATGTAATTAAAAAACATGTGTTTGATTAATTTAACAATTAGTATTTAATTAATGTTGCTTAAGAAGTGTTTAACAAAACTTGTTTAATTGATTAACTTAATTTAAATAATAAGGTTATAAAATTAGAACTCTTGAGATCAAGAATGGCTTTCCTTTACCGTGCCCGAAAAGAAGATTTAAGGACCTTAGCCGACGAGCTTGGTTTGGTAGTGGGAGATAATTTAAAAATAGTCCAATTAACAGATCTCATTAGCAAAGCTCCTAATTATGATGAAACTGTGGTCAAATGTATGCTTCAAGCAATCACTGAAGAGCGAGTTGCGAAAGAAACCGCAGCTTTAAGAGAATCCGAAATAGCTGATGCGAAGGAAAAATTTGAGAAACAGCAAAAATATGAACTGGAGAAACTCCAGCTTCAAATTGAATCTCAGCGTTTGGCAAGCATAGATCCTCTATCGTCAACTGGTCCCTCGGTAGCACACCAGAAGCTGGATTTTAGTAATTTCAGCACTCTTTTGCCAAAATTCGATCCGAAAAAAGAAGAATTAGGTACATTCTTCACAGTTTTCGAAAGACAAGTTAAATTTATGGAATTACCTGAATCTTCATGGATTCCTTACTTAATAGGCACCCTGCCATCTGACATTGCAGCTCTCATAGTTCGAGAATCTGAAGAAACACAAGATTATGCGAAAGTAAAGGAACTACTTCTGAAAAGATTTAAATTGTCTGGAGATCGATTCAGACAACTTTTCGCTCAACACAAAAAAGACCCAGAGAAAACATGGAGAGACTTCTTCTTTGATCTGTCTAGCTATTTTGATGGCTGGCTTGAAGAACTTAAGGTTCAGGATTTTGAAAAGTTAAAACAACTTATTATTGCAGACCAAATCAAGAAGAAAGTTCCCCCTGATGTTAAAGAACATTTTATCGATATTTGGTCTGAATTTATTTCTCCGGTTGATCTCGTTGAGAAGCTTGATGCTTACGAAAGTGTCCGGTGTGGTGTAAAGAAATCTCTCCTTCCAATACAACAAAAGAAGCAGTTTCCCCTTAAACACTTTACCCAAGAAAGAAAACCTCGACATGAAAGAAATGAGAATCTTAAGAAAGAGTCAAGCGAAGTTGCCTGTTATGGATGTGGCAGTCCAGGAGTTATTAAACCAAACTGTCCTTCCTGTAAAGGAAAGAGAAAGAAAACTTCTGGTACTTTTAGTAGTGTTATTCTCCAATCGGCTTCTAGTGCACCCGCACAGATAGCAACGTTAAGAGTAACTATCAATGGAGTCATGGGTACCGCTTGCGCAGACACTGCTGCAACCCACTCAATCGCAGGAGAAACACTTTACCACATCCTGCAGAAACAAGGTGCAATCTTTGCCTCCAGTACACTACTAATGTCTTTAGCAGATGGTAGTAAAATAAAAAGAAAAGTTCACACAACAAAGGTAAAAATTCGTCTTGGAGGACGTACGTTGCCTTTGAACCTTGTTGCCATCCCTGAGGCAAAAGGAAACAACACCCTGTTGGGAATGGACTTTTTGAATTCGGCTGGGATTGTGTTAAATTTGAAACGGAACATTTGGTTTTTCAATGATCAACCCAAACGACACTTTTTCTTTGAAGAGCCGATGCCAGCTCTTTGTGGGTCGCTACAAACAAATGCTTCCCAAACGGTTGCACCGCTAACTGTGAGTGAAAAAGGTGGTACTGTTGAAGATGAAACATTCCATTTGACTCCCACCCGGGAAAAGAAATTAAAGAATCATCCTCATCAACTGCGTGAAGATGAAGGCATTCACCTGACTGCTAAACAGAGAATTGAACTAAATGAACTCTTATCCCAGTATGAAACTATCTTCAGTCCAGGGGGAGAGGCAACCCCATTTATTGAACAACAAAATAAAAGCAAGGTTTTTGCGGATCAGAGAAGGAGACCAGCTCCTACATATAAATCAGGAGATTTAGTTTTGGTTAGCAAACCAAATTTAAGTAATAAAAGTGCTGGTGTTGCTGCAAAATTTTCGCCTCGTCGCGATGGACCATTTATCATCGTTACTCAAAAATCTCCTGTATCGTATTCTGTGGCAAACACAGATTCTCCAAATATACCAATAGGAGTATACCACACTTCGGCATTGACTCCTTTTCAAGGAAAGAAAACTTCCCCTATCAAAGCTTTGCGCAGAAGAGGTAGGCCAACAAAAATTAACTGTCCTAAAACTCCCACTCCTGCCATAGCTCATGCTCAAGAACAAAACCATTCCAGGAAAACTCCTGCTGACCCCTGGTCGGGACGTCTTCGGGGTCAGAGGGGGAGGTTGTAACAGATCCATAATAACTATACTGACGATAGATGGCGTTACTGGCCAATACAAAATATTCTATATACAATAGAATTAGAAGAGAGTAGAGGACTGTGAGGAATGGAAGCCGAACCATCCGGTTCGTAAATATTTATGTGTTTATAGTGTGCAGGTACTATGTAACCTTATTATTAACCAAATGTTTTCTTTGTAACTATTATTTTTTTTTATCATGTGTAATGTCGTAATAAATATAATATTTTTTCTGCATAATTCTAACTCCATTTTCTTACGTCCCCAACAAAAACACATTTGTTTTATATTTACTCTGGTACGCAGAAGAATTTATAAGGTTCATAAAATGAATTTCGTATGTTAATCGTATTTGCAAATGATTTGCTTTAGTAAATTATATGAATCGTTTTGTATGAGAGCTGTAATGATAAATAATTAATGTCAAAAATAACTTGCTTTTTTATCAATAAACACAAACAAATTTTTTGCTAAAATGTCTACGATTATTATAATAAAATTACAGCCAGTAGTTTTGAAAATGAAAGCAAGAAATAGAAGTTTTTAATATCACAATTTTATCTGTAAATACAGGGTGATCTTTTTTAAAGTGACAGCATTTGGAGCGCATTGTAGAGCGATCTAATAACCGAAATGGCACCAAACTGGGTATTTAGACTAAACAAAATTCGGGAAAAAGGATTCCGTAAAAAAATTTTTTTAGTTCCAAAAATCACCGCTAGGTCATTTTGTGGCGCTTTAGAATGTATAAAATGTGAGAAAGAAAAATACTAACACATACAATCGTACAGTTAAATTATTGATGTTTATTTACTACATTAACTTCCCTGATGAGGATTTAGACCGCATTCCATGTGAGCACCGTTCTCAGAAATAACACCGTGCATTCTGTGCACAACGTTCTCCACAATTGTACTTAACATATCACGAGGAATATCCCGCACTGCCTTTGTTATGTTGTCCTTTAGAATACACAAATTTGATGCTCCACCAACATAAGCACACGTCCCAGTAACGTGAGAGGCATGGCCACTGGAGCTCGCTTATTTCAGCTGAGATTATTTGTCGGAGCTGTCAACTACTTGCTTTTATAGCCCCTATTACTGGCACTGTCATCGCACAACATTTGCATTTTTCTTTGATACCCGTGTTTTATGCTAATTCTCATTATTGTAAGCTACAGCAGCGCCACAAAATGACCTAGCGGTGACTTTTGGAACAAAATTATTTTTTTACGGAATCCTTTTTTCTATGTCTTGATTAGTCTAAATACCAAGTTTGGTGTCATTTCGGCTATTAGATCGCGCTACAAGACGCTCCAAACACTGTCACTTTAAAAAAGATCTCTGTATATATTCGAAATTTAATAAGTTTGTCAAATTAATAAAGAAAAATTAAAAATCTAGAAAAAAATAATGTTAATTAATTAGGAAAATATGAATGTGTAGAAATGTAACCACCAAATGGATTGTATGTACTCCATTGATTATTGAAAGTTTCCAGAAGGTATTTTCTACCTTTCCACAACCGAATCAAAACGGTAATTTTTTTCCTTCACCATTTCAAATTTCACGCTACTTTTCTAATAAAACTTCAAAGTTTAAATCTTACCCTTGACAGTTTGAATCAAATTTCGAAATCGTGTCAGTGTGCCGCCGGCTTACATCTGGAATGATTCCAAGGCCGCATTATTTTGGTGTTTACTAGCTGTGTGCTTGCTTGGGCCTGAAAGCAGGAGGAAAAAAGAATACGGCCTTTGAACCGAAGCCAGCTGTTGACTCAACTTTTTTTTTGTTTTCTTTCGAGTAGATCTCCTGAACAGCACTTTCCTCCTCCTACTCGCTTAAGAATCGTTCGTTCTCATCCTGTCTGAGACGAATTCCAATTTGGATATCATCCATGACTCTACTACTGTTAGGTAACATTCGTAATCTCACATCGTAGGTATGAATGGTCTTTATTTTTTTCGTTTTGGAGCGGTTTTAATGTTTCGTTATTTATGTTAGGTGGTTGCCATTTTGAACCAGCAATTTATTTCACTGTGGCACAGATAAAGAATAGGAATGTTATTTTGCATGGAGAAAATGTACGATTGTAAATATTATCATAAAATATATATGCTTTTCTTAACTCATACTTTTTTGTTATTTTATGGCAACATTCAACTACTTTTTTCAGCAAATCTTTAAGAGACTCTCTTTGAGCAAATAACAGCAGAAATAACCTACTTTCGGATTATGGGATTTTGAAATAAGCAAGTGCTTTCAAAGATTTTAAATGACCATCAATCAAAGAATGGCAGCATACAAACTATACACACTTACTATTTTTGAGAGAATATTTGAATTTGATAATTAGTTGAAATTTCCTATAAATTAATTGAATTCAGTTTTGGCGCTCATTGGAATAGGTTTTAGATTTTGAAGGGATTATCGTTATCCAAACCGTACTTGTGTTACCCTAGCATTCACCACTTTATTCGATTTCTGATCTTCGGTCTATTAGTTTGTGAGTTTAGTCACTATCTCGAGCTCTGGTATTTATAATAGTCCGAAATTTGCTTTAAACTATAGGTTCCGGTCTAAATAAATGTGAAGTTCTAAAAAGCAATTATTGAGCGGGAAAATCCAAACTATCACGATTTTATTCTTACTTGGACTCACGCTGACTAGTTCTCTATAGTCAGAAGACATTTAGTTCTGACAATGGGATAAGAAATACTGATCAACTAATTGAAATCTAGACTTGATTTCAATTTAATTTCATTTTGGAATTATATTACATTTATTATGACAGAATAAGTCATAATCATGCTTATAGAATAAGTTGCAATTGTTATAGAATAAAATTTAATCAAAATATTATTGTTATTATATAAGACTACATTTGATCGGATTTCGTACAATATTACTGTTAAGATAAATATTTATAATTTATGCAACATTATTTTCCGACGGCGGGTACTTGGGTGATGAACCCTATGTCACAATAAGGTCAAAAACTGTTACTCATTTGTCATTACCCAGCGGGTACCTGTGAACCAAGTCACGGAGGCGAGTAGCGTTGCAGACGCCATACCACCACAAACCCATTTATAGGGTGGGCCACATTCATACATTATCACAGAAGAAAGGACAGAAAAACACAGAGAGAACAGAAAAAGAAAGTAACATCCATCCCCAAACCGGAATTCCAACCTTGGACCCACAGCTCAGGGGTCAGGAACGCTAACCACTCAGCCATCGGTCGGCCATTTATGCAACATAAAAAATAATTAATTATTTCTTCATAATGATTTATAAAACAAAGCTTACAATGTACAGAATTATATACATTTTCTACAAATATATTGTCATATATACTTTTGGCTTTGAATGCAGCTTACATGAACAATTTGACCTTTTCAGTTTTGTGGAATATGTTAATTTATAACTTTTCAATAAAACAGACTCTGTTCGAATATCTAAATAAGCCATGGATACTGATGTGAGTGATTCTATTTCGTAGTTATTTACAATACTTTGGAGTGTATTGAACATTTTTTATAAACCTCTCATTTTTTAAATTAAATAACTGAATAAATATACTCTTTCTCAAAAAAGCACTTTAAAACATGTTTTTCTTTAAATAAACTGTATGTAGAGTTCATTAATAAGATTCAAGCAAATGGAGAAAGGATCCCAGCTCACAGGGACCATTACTGGTGAATAGTAACTCAAAGATTATTCAAATTAGTAGCTGATTAAACCGATTCTCAAATTGATGCATGTGTATGGAAGGCGAGGTTAAGAGTGACATATATGTAATGTTATCCTCCTATGCATTCTACCTAGTATTCGTTAGATTTTACTACAAATCTGCGTTAACTTGGATTGTTCTAATATAATGGCTTACCAGGTGTTTCATATTCTTTTTATTTTCGCAAAGTCTGGTGATATGTTTTCTCAATTAAAAGAATTTTAACTACATGGAATCAATCTGTTTACATGCCAGTCGTATAGAATCTTTCCCTTCCATTAGTTCTATTGGCTGCAGGATTGAATTGACAAATTGTTGCACTTTTAAATTTCAATGTAGGATGTTTCAAGATGATCTGCTGTCATGATCTACTTTTGATAGTTGAATGATGTAAAGAGGTACCACTTTTACATCATTCAACTATCAAAAGGTTATATTTGTATACCTCTGCAAAGCACAAGATGATTTAGACCACTGAACCCAAATACTTCACACATGAACGAAATAATCATGCAATCCAAGAGAGAAGTGAAATTTATAGCTGAAAACTTTGAGCTGATAGTAGCTGCAATGAATATCAGTTATGGCACCATTGCAGATGATGCTGCTAATTCGGTAGAATTAAAAGCAGTTGTATTCAAAATCTGACTTATCGTCACCTCAATTAAAACGATAATAGAGATAATTGAGAGACCAAAGAATGGTATGGAAGAGGTTATAAAACGTTGCATCGTAAAACATGACCTAAGGGCAGTTCGGGTTTTTGCATACGATCATCTATCTTGTCTCATATTTGTGCACCTTGAACATTTTAGTATTAAGTTCCTTGTAAGAAAAAATTGCAGTCAGCACTTATATCTATCAATATTAGGACAGATGAATGTCTGTTGCTCAGTTTTTGCTTATTTGTAATAAAAGTGTGAAATGGATTTTAAGCACATTTAAATATTAAGAGAGATCTTAAGCTGTATGAAATAATACCGCTTAGAACTTTGAGCTGCAGACCAGTACAATTGATTCTTGGCAAGTGGTCTTGCTCTTTAAAACATTTCTGCATTATAGAAACGTTGTCAAGAGAATCAAGACATGTCAAGAGAACAGTCTTCATGGGGATGACAGTATTTATCTTGAATCCTGTTAATAAGAGACTGTCGAAATTAAAATATCTTCCAATGAATTCTATGGGAATCAAAGAAGATGAATACACTCTTTGCCCTATTAAATATTTAAAAAGTTCTAATCAGGTTTTTCCTCTCTGACTAGTCAAATGCTTATCCATTTTCCGTTTTAAAGCGTTTTTATTAAGATAACTATACGTAACTTGTATTGAAGTAACTATTTGGTTTCTTAAAAAATACCATTTATAATTATCAAAATGGTAGAAAATTACAATCACACAGAAATTACAAATTCATACAGAATAAAAAAATTTATGAATACATATAACATTACTGACAGTATCGATTTTTTATATATTTTAATAATTATTATAACCATATATAATAATTTTAATAACCATAAAATAATTTTAATAACCATAAATTATTTAAGTGACAAATTTAAGAGATGCTAAAATTTTCTTTTCTTTTTTTACTTTTAAATAATATTTCTTGTAAAATTTTTAATTATTATATTATTAAAAAAACAATAATAAGCTTAAATTATAATTTTCATTATCAAACTGTTTTTCAGAAACGGAATAAAATTTACAACTTAAGCAAATGTCCCATACACAAATCTTTATTAAACTCTTAAAGTAATTCTTGTTATTTAATTAGTAACGCAACTAAGTTTACTTAAGGAAAATCCTTTTCCTGAAATTTAGAAAAAAAAATTATTAAAGTTAAATTTGGGGTTGAGTGTAAAAATCAGCATTCGTAATTCAACAGACATCCGTAATTCTAGCAAATATTTTGAAGAGTAATTTCCCTTAAAATATGAAAATAAATGATTTGATCTAATTTGATATTATATATATTAAGCAATGAGAAAATTCCATCTAAAGCTAAATGCCTATCTTAAACTTTTAGTCTTGATATTGCCATTTATATACACACATCATTCTTAAAACTGCAAAAGAAAAACATACGACAATCCATTGCCGGACAAGTGGCTCTTGTGGTCTTCAGAAACAACTCCAGAGAGTTGTGAAATACATCTATTTCGGCCGGAAAGATGGGGGAGGGGATATAATTTATCTTTGCGTGATACAGGTTGCTCCATTTTTCTCATCACCCATCCTTCCTATTCCAACCCCCACCCCGTCTATGCAACCAGTTGCTCATAATTTCCGGGAAAACGCATTAGAATGGATTTTTTCCCCACTTTCACCATTCTTGAACGTTGAGTTGCAGTGGAGCAGTCATTTTCTGAAGAAAGCATGAGGGACCATACACACATTGACAACATTTAAATAGATTAAAAACAAAATATCGATAATTACTTTTTAATTTATTGGTGGTGAGAATTTATTGTAGGATGTTATGATTAATATGCTGAATTTTTTTTTAAAGTTTTTATATAGGATAAGCTACGAAAACAAAACAGGCTGTTAATCATTTTTAATTTTTCACATATTTAATTTAACTCCTTTTTATAATAATCCCATCGTCATTTTATACGTTAACGTTAAAAAAACTTATTTTGTATTTTAAGTAAAGATATTGCCAAATTTTAAGTTATGTATATCACGACTGTTAAATTTTACAAAATATCTATGTACTGTTAGTTTATTAGAGTAAATCAAATATTTAAATTAAAAATATCGCATTATAAGTTCACACTTTCATCCATTTATGAATAAAATCAAATCAAACAAATATCTAGGAGATGCAGTAAGTATGTAAAATAAATGATATTAATATTTTTAAAAATTATATTTTAAAAAGATTCCAGTAAATGTAAAAAATATTATTATAAACTTCTGATAAGATTATGTCAATAATTTGTAGATTTAAATTATGATACGATATGTGAAAATAAGATATTAATATTTTAAATAAAAAGAAATCTTTACTTTATATTAATATAAATAAATTTAAGTATTCTAAATTGCTGGAGGTTTAATGTTATCATTATTCACAAATTATAAATATTGTAATATTTGATATAATGATAAAAATATTCAATTAAATTTGAAATAAAACGTAATGTGGCACAAGATCATAAACCTGCGTATTTTATTGAGTAATATTTTTTTTAAAAAATTGTAATACATAATGTAAAGTGATTATCAGTTTGAGGGAAATAAGTGAAAAATAACGGCGAAACTGATAGAAAAGTATTTCTGTGATTCAGTCATTTGGATCAGATGTTATTTGTTGTTAACTCTCATTGAAGTTTGGATATCGAATTTCTAAATTAATTACTGAATTAAATAAAATATTTCATATTGCGTAGGGCAAACATTTTTCAGTACTATTTATTTAAATATATATTTAAGCATAACAAATGCAATTCGCTTTAACTACCATGATAACGCAATGAAAAAAAGTTCTCTTTCATCTTGCATCGATATGTTCAAAAGAGAAAAATATTTTGTAATGTCTGCTAGATTAAGATTTGACTCATACATCTCTGTTGCTTGAATTGGTTCAACAAACTGCATTCGTTGAAGTTTATATTTCTTAGTAAGCATTATTAATTTACGGAGAAAATGATTCGTAATTTAATTCAATTTAATGGATCGCAATACTTACGTATTGCGTGCCATTAATTGAATTATATTACGAATAACTTGTAATGCATTTTGTAACCTTAGTAATTTAGGGATCATCTAAAACTCAGAAATATTTTTGAAATTGAAAAATTGGCAAACGATTTGCCAAGAAATAAAATTTGATTCAAATTGATGGGATATTAGTTTGATTTTCCTCAAGATACTTAAAAAATATATAATTCTTGAATTGAAATGCTAAGAATGCTTGAAAGAATATTGGTGATAAAAATTTTATGACATCTCTAATTATACACAAAGTCTAAAGGTGTAAGAAAATTGCTGTATCCGATGTCAGCATTTAAAGTTTCGTGCATAAAAATGATTTAATTAGTGAAGAAATCTTTTTTAAGTTATTTATATTAAAAAATGCAAAAAGAAACACTGCCCACAGACGCCGTATAATCTAGGATGCCAAGTTCAGAATTTTTTTGGCGACGAATAAAGGATGCCAAGATGACGTATTGTGACGTCTCACGATGACGCAAATAATAGGGTTGCCAAAATAGAATTTTCTACATAATTCTTATAGGTCTCATCAGTATGACGTAATAAAAATCAGGTTGCCATATAAACAAGAAAATTCCCAAAAAATATCACCGAACTCAGAATTTGGCATCCTGGACTATACGGTATCTGTGCCTAAACACTGTAGTGTTGAGAGCCAATAAACGAATTTGAGGTATGCAAGGTGGTCAAGATCAAATTACATGTCCTAGGTTGAAATAGTAACAACTGAAGCTACAGAATCAAAAGTTTCTGTGATGTTATATCCAAGAGCTGAATCTCATTCAGCGGCTGGTTCGTTAATAAAATAGTTGAACCCCTGTTCGGTATGATGTTCCGTAATGTACATGAGAAATGTTGTTTTGAGATATTTCAAGGTAGATAAGTATACCTTAAATTCTTTAATACTCTCAAAACTGTGGTGTTAGCTGCAGAACACTAAAATTATCTAGACTATCAATACAAGTGGCAATGAAAAAATATTTTACCCTTCATCATTAATTTTCAAATTTAGAATTCACTGAGATGAAATACAAGAAACAGGGTCCACATTGTACTTCAGACTATTAAAGAATATTTCACTTAACTCTGGCAGCGATAATCCACCAATTATAATGTATTGAGCACAAGTAACTCTTACGTTTCGTTAAATTATTTTTTCACCAGTTTAATGACTCATAAGAAGCTACATATTACCACTGTCAATATTCTTTTGTGGAACTCAGAGACACGAATTCAAAAAGATTATCTGACATATTAGGCTGTATATAGAATTATTTCAGATTAACATTATCTTAAAAATGTAAGTTAAACATTAACTGAATACAGATATTTATATACAGGCCAGTTGGTTGTGATTGGTTGGGTCTTAAGTCGCAAGGACCAAGAATGGACATGTTGCACCAAGAAGTGTAAAGGAGAAACGAAAAGAAAAAAAGCGGGCAGATCTCTGGGGTACCTCGATATTGTGACACCCGTGTTTATCTAAGGAAAATAAACATACAGAAGTTACTTATATTAAGAGCGAGATATCGACGATTTTCCTACAGCTCTGTTATAATTGTAACTGAAGAAGATTCTGTTACCAATCATTGTTTTCTATACATATGACCTACATATCCCTCGATCTTACACCTCGTAATTTTTGGGCGTAGATAATTTCTTTATCTTAAAGTGTTTCGATTGATCTTGAATCAAAAATACTATTTGCTTGCATACGCGTTTTCTACACCACAAGAAATATTACAAAATAACGTAAGCTATAAGATAATTAACAATTGTGTAATCTTTTACCTTATTATTTTGTATTAAATGTCGAGAAAACTACAGTGAACATTTGTGGATTGAATTACAACATGTATGTTGTTTTATATTTGTAAGTAAACTGTAAATCGATGCAACAATAGTTTTATGTCCAAATGATTAATTAAAGCTTATCTTTTTGTTAACGTCACATTAAAAACTATGATTTATTATTCTTTTAGTACAAATCAAGCATATTTTCTTTAATATTTTGAATTTTAGTTTCTAAATTTTCTTCCGGATTTTGGACTATCATGTAATGTTTATGCGAGTACGGATGTAAATGTGCTTCATATTTCATTTTAAAAGTTATATATTGATCATAGAAATAATTGATAAACGCTCTCGTAAAAATTCTGTCATGGATATTTTCAAATTAGTTACTGAACATGTACACAAGTGATGCTAAACACAATAGACTTCAATGCATTCGGCTTTTAACAAAATTCATAAAGCATTAACTTTTATTTTTTATAGTATTATTTAAAGCTTAGATATTATTTATAAATTAGAAACACTAAACCTAGTTCATTAAATATTTTCAATGAAAATTTTGCATATGAAATCTTGATACAATTTTGCACTAAACATTTGAAACTATGTGGATTAAGATTCAAAAAGTTAATGACAAATCCAAATGCAATCAAATTCAAGCTTTCAAATCATGATTTTTTCTCAATACTTTCTTAACTCAACACCTGTTTAATTAACGTTATTCTATAACTAATTTTTATTGTTAATTAATGGAATATTTTGATATGCACAGTTTTTTCATCTTTAAAAAAAACACAGTAAATTTTATGTGGTTTTATTCTTAACCCGGTTAATTAAGTGGATTAAAGGAAGTAGAATGAATATAGAAATGAATTATATTTGGAAGCACAATTCTTTTCTTATTTCATTCAATGATCATCACTTGAAAGTCTTTTTATCATAATGCAAAATGATCTCATTGTCTTAGTATTTGAACAAAGCAGACTAATTAAAGGAATTGGCAGCACAGAAGGACTAATTTTTTACAATAGCGTTCCGAGGAACAATGTCTTCAATTCATTATTTATTATGTTGAAGCTTCTATTTTCTTAAAAACAAAATTCCTTTTTCGAAACAATAATCTTTTATCAAATAGTTAACCATCTCAAAGCAATTATTCAGTGACTGAAAATTACCCTTCAAGTAAGTTTTCAGATTTAAAATACATTTCGATAAACAGAGCTGATAAAATATTTTTCGCATCGGTTGAAAAATTGAGGTTTCCAAATCGTCAAGAATTCCTAAAAATTCTGAAGAAAGGAGAAAAACCATTTTTCCTCGGGTTTGTTCCAAAAATTAAAACAAAATTGTCCGCGGCGAAGTGCGCAAGAAAATTTCACGGATGATGAAAAATCTAGACCAGCAACTTATCACCGCGGTCAAAAGCAGCAAAGTTTATGACGGCCAGACTGTGCTTATCACACAAAGCACACGTTCTTTTGAAAGCGATAAGGACAACTCGTAAAACAAATACACAAAGGTACACGCAGAAAAGGGATTATTTTCAGGAACAAATCTGACCTCCCAGTATGAATGTCACAAGAGATTTTACTGTTTATTTTTTTTTCTATCGAATTATTTGGTGTTCTTTCAGTTTATTTTCATGTGATTTTTTATTTTATAACTATTTTATATTTGAAATAAAAAGTAACAGTAGTCATAAACATCATTGGCATACGTAATGGAACATCTATATTCAATATGATTTATTCGTATTAAGTATATTTATCTTCCTATACATTATATTCATAGAACATTCTTTGGTTCACATATTATCCTTCACATGTTATTTTTATCCAAGCATAGTAAAATAATTGAACAAAGAAATATATTAATATATGAAAGTAATTAAATAGAACATTACATTTATTTTCTTAAATAAACATTCCTCATAAATTATTACAAAATATGTGCTCATAATTAAAACAAATATCACGTGATATGGTAAAAGTTTACTTACGGTTATCCCTTGATTATTTGGCGATTTTTTGATGCCAAGATAGGCACCGAAATGTGGATTGCAAAATAGGAACTCGAAAATATTTATAAAATCTACATTAGTTAAAGCACCAAAAATATCAGGATAATCAGAAATTAAAATTTTTCTCTAAATTTTTTGCCAAACCTTGAAGTATCTGTTTTTACACAGAATCCCCGTGATGTATATATTTTTACATTGTATGATGTTCATGATAAGTAAGTACAGAAGACAGTTTAGAGTTCCAGAGAAAATATTCTTAAGGTAAGTTTCCAAATAAAATTTCCAATCTTTAAACATGACCTAAGAAATTTATTTGATTTAACATTAATGCACTTTTCTGTTGCATGTTGTATTAACTATTTTTCCAGTGAGAATCCGAATGATAAATATTATTAGAATTTCACGATTATACCTCGAGAACCCAGTACATCATCAACTCTCTGTGGGATAGAAAAAGGCCGGGCAAGAACTGGACCAATGACGACTGGAGCGTAATAATGCAACCCTGCCGCAAATTGCTACAGATTTCGAAGCTGGAACATCAACAAGTGTCAGAGTGCAAAACATTCTATGAAATATTATCAATATGGGCTTTTGGAGTAATGGCCCATTCGTGTACCATTGATGAGTGCACAACACAAAACTTTATTCCTCGTCTGGACTTCTCAACGCCGACATTGGATTGTTAATGACAGAAACATGTTGCCTTGTCTGCCGAATCTCTTTCTAGTTGTATCGAGTGAATGGACGTGCACGGATATGAAGACAATCTCATGAATCCACTGGCCCTACTTTAACAGAGGTGTGCAGTTGGCGTGATATTGGACATATAATATGCCTAGATGCGATTCTGACAATTGAAAAATATGCAAGCATCCTGTCTGATCACTTGGACCCATTCATATCCACTGCACATTCCAACTGACCTGAAGAATTCCAGCAGGACAATTCATCCTTCCACATGTTCAAAATTGCTACAGAGTAACTTCAGAAACACTCTTCTGACTTTATACACTTTTGCTGTCAACCAAAAGCTACAGACATGAATATTATTTAGCATATTTTGGATTCCTTGTAACCTGCTGTTCAGAAGAGCTATCCTGCCCTAACTTCTATGGATTTACGGACAGCATTTTAGAATTTACGGTATCATTTACCTACAGCACTACTTCAAACAGTAGTTGAGTCCATGTGTCACTTTTCCATATTCATGGTGGCCCCCCAGGATTTTAGACAGATGTACGAAATTTTTTTTGGCTATTCATTGTAATTTTATAAATTTTAATTAAGTAATTATGCTTTGGGGATAACCTCAAAGTCTTATCTTAACGATTGCATAGTATGTACTGCATTGAAATTTTGTGTCAAATGTTACATTCTTAATGTAAAAGCATTCTCACAAGTGGCACGACAATCTCTCAAGAGTTCAAGGTCTATTGTGTGCATATCTGTTTTCTCCACTGAAGAATACAAGGCATATGTCTAGGTTAAATGATCAGCTTAACGCGAAATCCTCATGTTTAGTTTTCCAGCATACTTGGTACTCAGTTTCATCGATTCATTAAAGGGATGAAAGGCTGAATCAGCCTTGACTAGTCCGAAGCTCGAACCACTGACCTGTGACTTGAAAAAGCGAAGCACTACAACTACGCCCAAAGGAATTGAAAGAATACTTTGAGATTAAGTAATTTTCATAGCTTGATTTCAATATACAAATTGTGCAAAAGGCAGACTTCAATAAAAAACGTTTAATATTGAACATTATTCTTAGCATAAAAATCAGAATAAATCACAATATATTACAATTACTAATTATTCGCAAATGAAAAGAAACAATGACAATTACAAATCTATTCAACTATTTTGATTGCATAGTTAATCTAATTTGACAAAGAACATTGTTAATTCTGCAAAATATTTTGGTTTACAGATTAATGATAGATTTATTTAGACAAGGACACATTATAAATATAATTATTATTTGCTATATCATTTCGAGACACTCCATAGAACGAAATTCAAATCTAATTATCACTCTTCTCAATTCTAATTCTCATTATATATTTTTTATTTACTTTATAATTTTTTTCACATTGTCTATTTTATAATTCTTTAGCCAAATACAGTCCCACAAAATTAAATTTTGTGGAGACAAATTCATAGAAACATTGTAAACATCTTTCTTTAATTAAACATTTTACATTAAACATTTGCATATAATTCTATTTTGTTTTATACATATTTTGATCTACTCTCTATAGATTATACATATTATATCCTCCTGCTCAACATAATAAAATTATATGCCAGCTTTTCAAAAATGTCCACTATTACGCCATGTGGAAGTCAACATCATTTCCAATTACTGAAAACATTAAGAAAATGTCAAGTAAATTTTGTTATAAAGAAAGTTTTCTTTTTACCATTTGTTGTTTGTTTTAGTTTCATATTAACTTACATTCATGTTAATGTATTATTTAATTGAAATCAAAATTACTTTTGAAATCAGTAACCGATATTTTATAAATTATTTTAATGATAATTTCAGGAGAAATATTGAAATTTTATTTTGAAAGGCATTTTTTCTGTTTAAATAATTAGGTTGGGGAATACGTTCGTAGCGTTTTTAACAAAGAATTTTATTTAAACAAAAAACAATAATTATATTAATAAGTTAATCAATCATATATTCGCCGTAGCTGTTAACCTCTTCCCACCTCTCGACCCATTTGTTGATACCGTTCCGCCAAAAATCACCTGGTCTGGTGTCAAAGAAATTGTTGTTGAGCCAGTTTTTAAGGACCTCTTGGTGCACTGGGAAATGTTCGAAAAGAATACCACAGTCAACAGAGAGCTCTACATTGCTTAGCTACACCGCGGAAATAAGGCTATTCCGACTGAAATGATCTGATCGACATGTGGTCAAACTATACTCATTCAAGACAACGCCAAGCCCCATGTTGCACAAGTCATCAAAGTCGCACTCCAAGAGCTCGAATGGGAGGTCCCACATCATCCACCGTATTCTCCGGATTTTGCACCGACCGATTACCATCTTTCCCCCCCCCTAGTCAAACATATGAAGAACCTTCGATAACAAAGAGGTCCTTAAAAACTGACTCAACAACTCCTTTGACACCAGACCAGGTGATTTTTGGCGGAAAGGCATCAACAAATGGGTCGAGAGGTGGGAAGAGGTTGTAAACAGCAACGGCGAATATATAATTGATTAACTTATTGATATAATTTTTGTATTTTGTTTAAATAAAAGGCTTTGGTAAAAACGTTACGAGCTTATTTCCCAACATAATAAATTAAGCCAATATTTCTAGAAATATTTGTTGTCTTCTTTGTTGCACACAGAGGTTTTAACAGTCAAGATGTACCTATTCGTGCTATTTCCGGTGAGTTGTTTGTAAATACTTCAACTGTCAAATATTTATTTTGAGTAAAATACAGAGGTTTTAACAGTCAAGATGTACCTATTCGTGCTATTTCCGGTGAGTTGTTTGTAAATACTTCAACTGTCAAATATTTATTTTGAGTAAAATACTAAAGTACTTATTCTATGGATACTGATGTTTATTTTATATTCATTGTGTCATTTTTATTACTATATTTTTATTTATTTTTTTTATAAAATTCACATGTATATGTCACATTAATGCTGTTTGCTTATGCTGATTTAGATATGCGCTTTATTAAAAATTCATATCTAAATCAGCCTACGTAAGGTGGAACATTGAGCATTATAATAGTTGAATTCTTAAAATGTGTCAAAATGTTTATCAGATAATCTAATGAATACTGTACATTTTATCTCTGTATTAATAATAACATTTCTCCCATTTGATAGAAGCACTTCAATTTTTTTTTAAATCTTCGAAGATTGAAATTGTAATCGAGATATAAAATTAGAATTATAATTTTGTCTCGTATTACAGAATATATTTCCTTAAAAGTTCTTCTGTAAAATGGCTGTTTAAATACATTAATTCTGTCTCCTATAATAATAAACTCATTATGAGAATTGATGATAGTATTTTAAAAGATCGTCAGTTAAAAAGCATACGCTGTCAAATGAAGATGGTCATGTTGGAGACTTGAAATGAGACACGTAAAAAAATTATTAACTTGTTTTCATTTTAGTTTAGTTGAATTTCTTTTTGTAATGTAAGCTTTAATTTTCCATGACTTTTAAATGAATGGTACAAATTTTAATACTCAATAACAAATGTCCCAATAGATATTTTTATGCTTTTTTTCAATTCCTTCTGGACTAATAAATTAGAAAATAAAATAGTTACTTATTTTCGATAGTACTAATTTATCTTATAATTGGTGAATAGTTATTTATGCTATGTTAATTTTTTTATAGTTTCTTTCAAGTATTATTGAATATAATGAAAATTGGTGCATATATCGTTAGAATATCTTAATGCATTTTAGTTGTATCAAATGCAGTTAGTTTTGATACATTATTTATTTTAATATCAAAAATAAAATAGTGAATAAAATTAATGAATTTTATCTCATACAAAAGAGCACAGTATATTAAAACTGATGTGTGTTTAGCAATATAATCAAGATTTTACAATGTTTTTTTTATTTATACGAAATTGATGAACAATTTATTTACTTAATCCCGAGTGTACATTGTTCAGTATATTTTTAAAATAATCTAAAAATTATTTATTATTGCAAATTGTTTTACTTTTAATTAATTAATATATATTTGCTTCAGACTGAGATCTTCTATATATTTGATTTTTTGAATAAAAATATAAAATTTTTAATTTAAATGGAGTAAATTATTTTTTTTTGTATAAGTGTAAAATCATTTATATACTTATTTGTATCTTTTAACTATTTAATTATATATCTCAACATCATTCCAATGAATTATACAAAACTCAAGGGTATATTCTGAACAATATTTAATACTATGATTACATTATATTTTTCAATTTACAGCTATAAATTTAAACACATTAAATTTGGTTATAATTAAATAAAATTTTTCCAGAAATATATATGTATAAATAAATAAATAAGTAAATGCTTAACATTATAAATAGCTTATACAATTTTAAATATATTAACTTAAAAATTTATTGAAGGATCAGCTAAAAATTTGTTAATATAAATCATTGTTTTTATATGAAACCATTTGAACATACTTTAATATTATTAAAAAATTAGTGTTGTTGCTGAAATATTGCTGCAACTGTATATTTTTCAGTATCAATAAATTTAGAATTTGAAAAATATAGTTAAAATAATTCAGATTGTAATATAAAATATTTCATATATTATCTTGTTAAATATATGTATATGCTCTCCGAAATATTTAACTATACAATATTTTTTGTTTGTTGTTTATATTTCCAATCTAACATAAAAGTATAAACTTGAGTTTAGAATTAACTGCCTTATCAAAGCTACAGTACTCACACAAACCACCTAACTTTTTTCTTACGCTATTGAAAAATGTAGTTAAAATAATTCAGATAGTATTTTAAAATATTTCAGATTTATCTTGTTAAATATAAGTATGCTTGCCGGAATATTTAAGTATACAATATTTTTTGTTTGTTGTGTATATTTCCAATCTAACATAAAAGTGTAACTTTGAATTTAGAATTAACTGCCTTATCAAAGGTACAGTATTCACACAAACCACCTAACGTTTTTCTTACGTTATTGAAAAATGTAGTTAAAATAATTCAGATTGTATTTTAAAATACTTCAAATTTATCATGTCAAATATATGTGTGCTTTCCGAAATATTTAGGTATATTTTTTTTTGTTGAGTATATTTCCGATTTAACATAAAAGTAAACTTGAGTTTTATATAAACTGCCTTATCAAAGCTACAGTAATCAAACCACCTAACTTCTTTCTTACGTTACTCCAAACAGTGCTTTTCTAAAAGGCAATAGAAAAATTAAATTCTCATCCTCATTATTCCCTAGATCTGTCCCTCAGTTATGGTTGGAACAATCGTTGCATCGTCTCAGCTCGATATTTAAAGAGGGAAAGGGAGACACTTTTCCCAACCCTCACCTTTTCCTTTCGAATATTTACTTGGCGAGCTCTAAACCCTTCCACTCTCTTCATACCACCATAAAATAGAATCTTACCATCCTCCCCCTCACTTTGACACTATTGAGAGTCAACAGATTCGTTAGCCACACGCCCATCGACCGATCTGAACAAACAAGACGCCAATATTTTTACCTCCGCAAGATTTTACGAAAATTATGCCAGTTTTCCTGGAGTTGGTGGTTGAATGGCGATGGGTAGGGGGAGAGTTTAAGGTGCGGGGGTGGTGTGTTTGAGAACTTGAAAGAATGTTTACTCGAGTTTTCCATAAATTTCCGGCGTATACGCGCGCACGCTCCTCTGTGCGAGTGTATATACTTCGTTAGTTGAGAGAAAAGTGTGCTTTCCCTCATCCAGAAAACTTCTAGATGGGGATTGCTTTGAATAAATATCGCTCCAACAAGTTTGTTGTTGGCAACTGCTAGAAGGTGGATGGGAAGAGATTTCTGAGGATGTGCGAATATGAATATAAAACCCGTGTTTGCCTTTTTGCTTGAGTATGCTTTTCTTGACGACTTTTCTTAAAGACCGGGTGATAATGAAAGGAATTTCTAAAAATGGAGACGACCCTTATTAAGGATTTCCTTAAATGATTGATGATCATCAAGGAATACATGACGGCAAACTAATTACATGATTTTAAATAATCATGGATAACTCCTCGTTGTGATATTTTAATGACATGTTGGTACATTGTATTTAACATTGATGCTTCCTGTTTTGGAGTGGAAGTGGCAATAAGTTAAGCATCAAAATCTATTAAGAATGCCAAAATCTATCAAGAGAATTTTTTTTAATTATTTAGTTAAAGCAGATTTTGATATGTATAGTTATAACATAATATTATGTAAATTTTTACAAATATAAATATTTTATCAATTTTGTAACAATTTAAATTTTATTTGATTGTATGCACAATATATAATGTTGAATAATATCCTCTTTTTTGTACGACAATATTTGATGAAGGTTTATTAATTTTATTTTCATAATACTTTTACTAAAAGTTAAATTATGCTTAAATTACGCTTTTTATGTATTATCTATTTAATATAATGTAGTAAAAATCATATGTTATTTCTATATTATATAAGAAAATATAAAAATATTTTCCCCTTACCTTTAAAATGATAAATGAAATATTTATACAATACATCAAGTAAATAAAGTTGTATCATGAAAAATTTCATAAGAAGCAAAAATACATAATTTATTTCTTTAAAGTATAAAGATGATTTTTATTTACTTTAGAGTAAATAATACAAAGAGGTTCGTAGTTTTTGATGATGAATTTCAATACATGAACACTGATATATAGCGTAATACTGTTTTTTATGGCTTATAAAACAGCGCATATTATAACATATAATAATACTGCTTGATTGCAAAACTATAATATATATATATATATGTTATTCGGTGGAACAAATGATCAATTTCTTGATTAATTTATTGATTTTTATTTTCTTCGATTAATTGGTATGCTAAATAACATACAGTACTTATTTCTCGGTACATATATCGTTGGATTAAGCAAATTGGATGTTATTTATTACTTTTTCATATAGAAGAGTTATTCTCGTTGTACTAGAAAAGTTATTCCTTTGTTCTGTATTCCTTAAAACTGTGTAACTATGGTGATAATTTTTCATCAGTACTCAGTTATAAATGTTCTTATTCCTTTTCTTTTAAAATAGAGTTTCATCAATAAGACGAACTTTATATCCTTCTTTTTTGAAATGTCAAATTTATTGTTTGAATTATGCATTTCTGCAGGCTGATTAATGAAACATAAAATATATTAAAAATTTAAAAAAAAGTAATTTTCATTAAAAAATCTAAGCAAAAGAATTTTCGTGTATCAATGAAACATCAATAAGATCGTAGCAACCTTTACTAGCGTTTTGTTTACATATTTAATTTTGCATCACAACTTAAATTGTTTCATTTATTTTTCCAATTTTATTACAGCATTCAAAAATGAACTTCTTCTGTATATGACAGCTTGCTAAATTAAAGTAAAAAAAAATCCTATTAGCTTCAATCGAATATAAGTTATCATTGATAATTAAGTTACTGTAGCATCTTTCCTGTTCGTGTTAATAATAATAAAATTAAACGAAATAAAGCTAGAAAATATCTTAATTTCAGAACCAGAGAAATGAGAATACTTGTGTTGAAAAATGGGAAAGAGAACCTCTCACTTTATGTATAATTCCACTATTAAATATAGTATAAGAAATATTTTCTTGCAAAGTTATAAGTACTTATCAAAACTAATGAATTTTATGCATGATTTGAAATTTAAGTAAGTTTCATTCTCAAAATCAGCGAAAATTATTTTCTGTCGAGTTTTACAACCCATAATTTATGGTCACTCTAAGGCCTTATAATGTGCGTTATCATTAACAGTCCATTCTAAAAATCCTTCTAAGGAATTGTTACTAATTTAAAGAATAGCATATCAATTAATACCATTCATTTAAATTTGTTTGAAAATACATTTTAGAAGTAAACATAATCATGGAAAAAGGTTTTTGCACAAATTTTTACTATATCTTTCTTTTTTACTCCACGAAATTCATACATTGATTACAGTATCAGTATTTAGGTAAAATGCTTTTAATGGGAAATTCATATTTATTAATTCTATTTGACGATATCTTTATTTATTCTATCTTTTTATATATATATATATCTTTATTTATCTCATTGAATATTTAAAAGATATCATTTTAGGAAAATTTAAGAAATAAGGATGGCTTTATGAGGTGTCTCTAATCTAAATAAATAATGAAAATTATGTTTTAAATGAAGTAGAAACGTATCT
Organism: Latrodectus hesperus; assembly: GCA_037975125.1. Taxonomy (NCBI): domain Eukaryota; kingdom Metazoa; phylum Arthropoda; class Arachnida; order Araneae; family Theridiidae; genus Latrodectus; species Latrodectus hesperus. The sequence goes on along the minus strand of CM075851.1, from coordinate 72,156,410 downwards.
TAAGCATTTAATAAATATTTGAATTATTCAAGGCATAAAAATTATCCAATGTTTCTTAGTCTAAATTCAGATTAAAACACTTTTAATCAAGTATTATAAAATTTAAAAAATTAATATAAATAATTTGCATAATTAAATTAAATATTTTTAATTAAATACTCATTTTAAATATTTTGTTAAATAATGTAAATATACAGAAAGTAAAATAAATAAGCAATCCCTGAAGTTTTAAAAAATATATTTGAAAGTAATTGCATTAGTAGTTTATAGATTTGGTTATGAAAGAAATATTTTCTTCATTGATATAAATGTTTTTCAAATTTTATGATAGATTAGTATCTCTAAAACGCATTTTTATAGAAAAATAAACATTAAAGATGTATATTTTGAAAGCTATCCATCAATGATATAAGTAAAGCGAATGCGCCTTTTTCGGAAGAGCTTCGAATTTAGTTAATATTTTATGTAAAATATCTCTTAAAAACATACACATGATACTGTATTTCCAAAAATGTTTTACTTGAAGTGCTGCCAGAAACATCAGACAAATTTATAAATATTCATAATCTAGAATTATCAATCCTTTTTAAAAAACATATCATTCAAAAATACTTGAAAAATATATTTATAAATTAATATGCTAGATAATAGAGTTAAATTTAGAATTGTTCACATGAATCACTGAAAAGTTAGTTTAATGATAAAATATATATAAGAGGAAACAATAATATAGAATAATGCAGAGTTTGAATGATAAAAATTTATCATGCTATAGAGTACTAATCATGATTGTAATGTTCCAAATGAATATTTAAAATAAAGCACATGAACTATTTCTTTGCGTATAAAGTATCTTTGTTACATTAACTAATTTTAATTTTTTTAAATCTTATTGATTAAACCACTAATACGATTAAAGCGTAAATAAAAGTTTTAATAAAGATCCTGTATTAATTGCTAAGGGTAAGAAAAAATACATAAAATGAAGTAATTAATTCTTTGTTGGGGTTGTCTTGTGCCAGCTAGGCAGGCATTATAGGATGCGCTGCTCCACTTTTCCAACGGAACCATATTTTGGTGTGTATCGTGACGTCCTGAGTACACACATGCCATAGGTACCCATTTATAGGGTAGGCAACCCTTCACAACCCATCCATGCAAAGAAAGGACAAAGGATAGATAGAGAGAAGGTTCATCCATGCCCAAACCGGGATTCTAGCCCAGGACCTCCCTATCCTCAGTCAAGCACTCTGACTACTAGACAAGTTGGGGGGCAATTAATTCTTTTATTACTTTGATAAAACTTATATTTTTATGTAAAGAGTTTAATTAATTAAGTAGTGAGCAAATCACATAAAACATTTAACATTTTTGTTCATTATGCTGCAAAAAAAAACTCGTTTGGTATCAAGTAATTTACACAATTCTGTTAAATTTATTTATTGTTTTTAATTGACAAAACATGCCCTATATCCTTAATTTATACCTTACACTTATCTTGGCTAAGTTTCGAATGAAGACTGACACATTACCATAAGGATTGCTTTTATTTTATTTATGTTTTCTTAGAAGGTGTTTGCGTTATTCTTGGGCCTGATGAAATAATGAGTTTGATTCCAATTTAATTAGATAACTTGATGTTGGCCGGACCTGTGTATGTCTATTAATATTGTCCATTAGTTGGTAAGATTATCAATATGGTTCATAAATTGGTAGGATTATCAATATGATCCATCAATTGGTAGGATTATCAATATGTTCCATCAATTGGTAGGATTATCAATATGGTCCATCATTTGGTAGGACCATCAGTATGGTATGATGATTATACAAGACTGTGATTTAGTTGTTAAATGCACAGCTTTATTTTTTGTTCAATCGTTCAATTGGGCATGACAATGTTCGTATCAAGTGTATAGCTCACTAGCACTAAACATAAATAGCATTAGAGCAAAATTTAAATATTTTTTAATCATTACAATCATTAATTTAAATTTATTAGTTTTATTAATCTTTTAAAATCAATCAAATGAATGTTAAGAATGATTCAACAAAAAGAGAATTTCAGGCAATATTACTAAAAGCACATTATTTTTACAAAAATAGTTTTAAAGTTTTGGAAACTGTCATTATCTCATTCCTGTAAATTATTATTATTTTTTATATTGCATAATGCGAGGCACTTTTATATTTAAATGTGTGATAAGTTTTACGCTTTTGTTGAAAGCGAAAATTTCATATAAGTTAAAGAAATAACTCCTTATAAGAAGGAATTAAATCAAGTTGTTCTTTAGGTAACGCTGGATAGAGTGTTTGTCAGATTTCGGAGAAATGATGCAGGTAGAGGTGTTTAACGAATCGTCTCCCAGATTGGCGTCGACAGGGAGTTGGCACCATCCTGTTGATTTTGCCACCGATAACTCTATCTACGGTCTAGAACAAGTTGACAACACCCATACATTTTGAAGTCACCGATGCCAAACGATGCAGGGGAATAGTTGGAAATGTTGTCTTCCGTAGGCCGAAGTAACTATAAATGCGAAGATAAGCGGATTGGTAGATATGTAATAGCTGAATTTTATTTCGTTTCAAATAGTGATTTACAAGGTATATACTTAAAAATAAATTTGAAAACTCTGCCCAAATTCCGGTTAATTTTTAAATTTTTAAATAAAAATAAACTTAGGACACGTTATTTTGCTTTAACTTTACGTTAAAATCTTACTATTTATTTTTATCTTAAGTATGTGCAGTCAAAACTATCTGTGAAAAAAATAATGACAGCAAAAGGTACTTTTTAATATTTAGGTTTTTGATGAACTATTTTAAAAATTAATATCTGCTTTTAAACAGTATTTATTATCAGTAAAAAAAAACACTTTTTGAATTTTTAAAAACTCATGATACTATCAAAAATATTTTTCAAATAATCATTAATAAAAAGAGATATAAATTTGATTATTTCATTAAGCATTTAAAGTAAATAGAGACATAAGTAAATATTACCTTAAGTATTAAGTTTAAAATAAATTTACAAAAAAGAATTTGAAAATACAGAAAAATTAATTTTTGTTTGACTTTTCCAATAGTTTCAAATATTTGTCTGTAGAAATTCCATGAAATAATTTAATTATATAGATACATCGACAAATTTATAAAAAAAGAAAAAGAAAAATACTTTCAATTAGTCATAAAAAGACTGTTGCCAAAAAAAGAAGAAAAATTCAAATACTTTGCTTACTTACCACATAAATCAAGCTCATTAAAAAAGTTAAATCATTTTTTAACACTTATTTTGATTTTAAAAATCGAGTGAATGAAAGGACCGTTATGCAATATTTAGTTTTTCAATTTTTTTTTAACTTCATTATTTTTTTACCAAAACTTTTTTGTGAGTACGATAATTTACTTAAAATTATTGTTTTTGCTTGAAGCATAAAATATGATACATTTTTAGAAAAAATTGCTTATTCAAATATTGAAACATTAAGCAAATGTTTATATAAGCTAATAGTTGCAATGTTAATTATTCAGTGCAACACATATATCAGTGATTTTAAACGCAGTTCACAACTATAAGTCCCAGTATATGAAAAATTGAAATTTAAATACTCTTTCACATAAATTTTTCTCTGAGGTTAAGAAGTTAAATTAGTATGACCTTTTGCAATGAATAATAATTTTAATTACCCACACAAAAAGTTTGAAATATTTCCGTTTCTATGATTTAAATAAGCATGTTACTGTCTTGAAAATTCTAATATGTTAAATTTGTTCTCAAAAATTAACTGTTGAATTTTTAGTCAAATTGTTGAAGTTTTCTCAAAAGTAGTGAATTTAATTTTGATGGATAAGTTTTGTGTATACTGCTACTAAATCAGTTTAATTAATGGCTAACAAAAATTAAAGTTTTATTGTTTTCTGCATATCTCAAATTAAGCTAAATGTGGGACTTTTGGAAGGATTTCCTGATATGTTTCTTTCTAAAACAATTCAATATATCTCACAAAATTTTCCCTCATCTTACAGATAAAACAAGGAAAATTCTTCTGCAACAATATTTTTTATATTGAAGATACATGGTATTATTCTTATCTTATAATGTGACAAATAAATTTACTTTTTGATTAATTTTTCATCAGTTGATAATAATTTTGACAAACTGTCGGTTGGATCCTAGCAGAGCCCACACCCTTGGCTCGAATGATTTTGGTTGGCTATAATTGTGGCTTGTGCCAATCTTGATAACCCTACTTTGATACACTAGATATGGTAAACTAAACTATTTCTGTAATTTCGTTCTGATTTGGCTCTTTTTTTCAGTTTGTCGCCAAGGGTGTGGGCTCTTTTAGGATTTTACTCAAACTATCTATTATTAGTTAAAATGTTTTCTAGGTTTAGAATTAAATTTGTGGATTTTCTTTTAGTTTAAATGAATTAAAATATTATTAAAATTATACTCGCTATGTGATAAGATATTAAAATAACCCACAATTAAGATTATTTTAAGATTTTTGTGCCTTTTACTGCAATTTGCTCCTCATATAATTTGTGAAGTAATTAATAATTGTTTGCAGAAATTCTTAAATTTAAGTGTTCAAGAAAACTCATTATCTTAAACCAGATGTTTCACTAAAAATTTTTCTAAAATAAATCAGTCTGTTCAAATTAAGTATTCTATTATAGTTGCAGTGAAATATTTTAAGAACTCTCTTCGAAGTAGGTTTGCATGGATATTTGTTCTCAAAAATAATGAATTCATTATTGGTGGATAATTTTTGTATATACTACTCCTAAATCAGTTTCCTTAATGGCTAAATTAAAATTAACGAGCTTCGTTACTTTGTTTCTGTATTTCTAAAATTAAACAAATAATAATTATAAAAGATAAATTATTATCAAAATCAGTAATTCTATATCAAATTAATTTTCTGTGATGAATGTTTATTTCATGTCTTAGGGAAAATAATGAATTATATTTTCATTAAATTCTTAAACCCTAGATTAGAAAGTAATAAAGTTTTCGCAATAGGGGCAAATGATTTAAAAGTTGTTAATGATTTTAGCGGTAAAAGGGGATATTTTCAGTTTAAATAAGCATTGAATTTAATTCTTTCAGAATGAAAAAATATTCAATAATATTATAACAATCAACTTGAAATTAGTATAAACATTTTTCTGCAAAAAATGTTCTCATTTAACTTATTTCTAAAATAACCATTATAAAATGACAAATTAAGTTAAAAGATTAAATTTAGGAGTTGAATTGACAAAATAAAAATTTATTTATAGATAAACTAAAAATGAATAACTGTTTAACATTACAATCATTACACAAAAATATTTTTTAAATGGAAGGCTTCTTCCTTTCTCTTTCTTTTCTAAGTTTTTTTTTAAAAAAGAAGTAGAAAAACAAAAGAAATTAATTAGTGAATTCTCAAAATGTATTTTTCGAAACTTGAATGCTTCTGCAACAAAAAAGGACAATTAAAAAAAAGACAGTAAACAACTTCTTGTCTTAAAATTTCCTAAGTTGCGTAAAAATGATCTAAGACTTCCCACATTTTTTTATTTCAAAATCAGAATAAAATTGATAGCATTGTAATAAACATCACTGTATCGCACTATTTGACTCAGTTTTTTTATTACAAACATTCATTACTATATATCTGGAAGTAATCTTTAAACCACAGTTGTTCTGGTTGTAAGGTGAATATGCTAATTTAGGTTACATAGAAGCATCGATATTCTTTCAACAGGTTACCTTTTGATATTGTATTACCATGGGATTCCTGTTTCTTCTGGCATTTAAATTTAATCAATATTTACAAGTTGAAAGTGTTAGAGGGAGATCACCCCAGCATTCCATAATGTTTTCTTTTTAGATTTTTAAAACTCATTTCTCATCAAAAACGATATTTTTTGAAATACTGAACACAACCAAGAAATCCACGTAAGTTTTGACGAGCTTTAAGCTAAAAATTAGTTGCTTTACAACAGGATGCAAATTACAATGAATTAAATAGTTTCAAAACTGGAACATTGCAAGCTTTTTCAAATTATGTTCTCGAATAAAATCTAATTTTTATATGTTCCAAAAATACTCTTTATTTGTTCCAAATTTACCCAGCACTCTATTTCTGATTCTAAAAAGCTAATTTATATGTGATTTGATTAATATTATATGTAAATAATTCTATGGATTTTTTTTTGTACTTATCATGAAAAAAGTGTAAAGAGAAAATTTAAATCATTAGTCAAATTAGTATCCGAGATTAAAAATAGTTTAATTAAAATTAACTTTGAAATGTTTAGTCGAAAATAAACTACTAATTTATTCCTTTCCTTGATTTACTATGTTAATATTCGCTTCGGTAAAATTAAGTTTCAATAATTTTATCATAACATTTTTAGTTACCAATAATTGTCATAATTACCAACAACTGTCATAATTGTCAACAGCCGTGTCATAATTACCAACAACTGTCATAATTACCAACAACTGTCATAATTGCCAACAACTGTCAAAAGAAGCCTATGATACAAAGCCAAAATTTATTTTTGACAATAGGGAGAATAACTAATTTTAAATGAAAGTAATCTTAATTTTTTTAATAATTGGTTGAAAAGTAGTTAGCTTTTAGAAAAAACTAAATTGCTTTTCTTTTTTCCCCAAACATGAATATTTTACCTGTAGTTCAGATCATTGTCTATAATTTTATTACGTCTACAAGTATTTATAAAGTGTACTTTTTTATTTTTTTAATCATATAAAACAATCTGTATGACTGATATAAATTAAGCATGAGGAGTTTTAGCTTAAATAAAAATTTATCATCTCATAATTAATGTAATCATGTTCTGATGGCATGCATGTATTTTTTTTAACAAATCAACAAATATACAAATTACCTTTAATCCGACAATAGCTATAGGATACACTTACTGTAATATTTCTATGTTGAATATGTCATATGTATAAAATATAGGTCAGTGTTAAAATATTAAAATTATGTTATTGTAACACTGATCTAACAATGTTTTCTAAGGCATATTAAACAATATCGTATTCAATATTTTAAATCGAAGAATTATAGACGTTTCATAAATCTTACAGACTTTGTTGCAGTATTAATCTAATTATACGTATATGAAAAATTTATCCTTGGTTAAAATTAAATTTAATAATATTAAATTAATATTGCATACATAATATTCCTATGGTAAATCGATGTGTAAAAACTGTATGGTAATTTTTACACAATGTTTCACATATTTTCAATACATATATCTAAGAGATAATATGGAATTTTACTCACCATGCAGACAAATGTCCAAAATTAGAGCCAAAGTCACTTTTCAAATATTTTCTTCAGCGTATGAGATTCTGGGAAAAATATAAACATATAAAATATTTTATATCTAACTGATAATATTAAAGTTATGCAAATGATGAATTTATTCTTAATATTATTTTTATAATACATACGTCTAATAAAAGAAATTTTCTCTTTCAAAATTATTTTCTAAAAATGAATTTATAATTTACTGTCTTCCCTCAAATATACAGATTAAGCGATTCTATCCATTTTTTGCTATTTTTTTATCTATTTCTCTCTATAAACAATATCTGCTGTCATTTTATAAGTAGGTTTAAAAATGACTTATTCCAAACAATGAGTAAGTGAATAAAGATATTTCATTCTTACTAAAACATGCTTAACACTAAAATATTTTAAAATTAGATAAGTATTGCATGAATAATCATAAAAAAATTTAATTTTGTAATATATAGACAACATTACGAAAACTATTAAAATTTTTCCATTAGTTAAAAAAATTATTTAGATATTTGCTCATCTAATCTAGTTCATAAGATGTATTTGGTGCAAATTTAAATTATCATATAAAATAAGTTAGAGCCATTTATTTTACACTGGTAACTTTAAGTAGCAGTATATTACTGTCCAGGGGTAATTTAATGGAAAAAATATAGTGACGCTTATTTTCAAATATTGACCAAAGTGCAAAACATTGTAGACAGGCTTCCATAAGATTAAAAAGAAAATAATTATGCAGATAAAAGGTAAATCCTTTTGTTCTCCATATAAAATTTTTCATATGTATTATCTTAATGTCAAATAATTTATAGTTGTAGTTTTTGTGAAATTAATCAAAAATAGCTTAGTATTTGAATTAGTGGTGACCATAACACAGATTACATAGTATTGGAGAATACCAAATTTATTTGATTTTACATGTAAGCATTTAGTATTTCCGTTAGAATTAAGAATAAATTTGTAAGTTCTCTAAAGTTTTATAAAAGTTTTATAAAGTTTCTCATTAGCCTTTTTTATTTTTAACTAAGCAAATGTTAGATGTCAAATCAATATTTTTAACTCTCGACTAATTCTAAAGCAATTTTATGTATTACAATAGGTAAAATTGAAAAAAACATTTTTTTAAAATTGACGTTCTAAAATTACATTACGAAAACCCATAATTCAAATCTAGATTTAATATTTATAAGTGAAAGCACCATATAGAATTTATAAAAAATTACGATATTATGAAATACACTTACTTTAGAAAAACAAAAAATATATGTATGCTCCAAATATTTGTAAAATAGTTGCTAAATGTACTTTTTTATAATTAATTAATTAAAATAAATTTGAATATTTCATTATTATTAAAAAACAGTAAATTTTACAACATTTAATTAACTTTAACGATAAATAATTTTCGAGAATAAATTTTACAGATAAATTTTATAAGCAATGAGAAAATATTTTTTTAAGAAATAAATAAAAAAATTCTTTATAACTGCAGTAACTCAGAATTAAAGATTCTAAGGAAAACATCATAAAACTCTTATTTTGCACCATATTTCAAAATTTTACCCTAAATGCATATCGTTTAATTTCAAAATTGATTTTGATTATCTTCAAGTATTTATAATAAAGTTCTAAAAATATTTTATGGTATTTTGCTACACTCATATACAATAATTAAAAATATCTCGAGAGCCATAAATTTTATCCTCATTAAATTTGTAACATTTGCCCCACAAACTAAAAAACAGTGTTACAAAATGTTAAAAAAAACTGCGATTAAAAACAATGCATTTTTCAAAAAAAATGTTCTAATTAGTATTAAAAGGAAGATGTGAAATAATTTATAAAGTGAATGAATATTTATTATGGTAAATAAACACTGTAATACAAAATACGTAGGGGTGAAAAGAAAGATAATATACGTAAATAATAATTTAAAATTCTTTTCTTTTCCACTGGATAAAATATCTTGCTTAATATTGCGAAATGATTGTAAGAAGCATTCTGTAGACATGACCGGAATAATAAACTTTAATAATGAGTTTGCATCTAGATTTATTTAATTGAATTTTTTTTTACCAAGTTCACTTAAATTTCCTCTCCTTCCTGTTTCATTAATTATAATTTTAGTAGCTCGGTTAGGCTTTAAAAAAAGCTCATTAAGTCAAAAACTAATTTGAAACTATATTTTTGTATGATAAAGTGATCTACGTTTGCTACTCAATTTTCATTTGTATATATGCGAAATTTTTATGCATTTTTTAATTACTGAGGCATTTTTCTATTGAACAATAAATGGAATAAAAAACTAACTTTAAGATGGGGAATGTCTTTAATGTCACACACAAAAATTAATAAAAGTTTCGTATAGTTTAAATATTTATCTATTAAAATAAGATAAAATTCTCCAAAAAGATTCTTTGGGATATGACCATTTGATATATCTGTTTTACCAGATGATATATGCTTATTTAAAAATGTTTAATCTTTTTACTTTTTATGTTTAAATATTTTTTTAAGAATATTGTAAAAGAAAAATGTTTTTATGCAACATATATTATTTTTTAAACTTAACGAAATATATATGTTCTTAAAAAGAAAAATGATTTTAATACCTCTTTTATTTATATAGTAATACTTATATTTTTATTATCTTATAATTACTATCAAAATTATTGCCTGAAAGTGTTGCCCAAACAATTCATCAGTTTTTATAAAACATTGAAATATCATTGATATTCTTACATAAAATGTTTTCATTTTGATTCCTTGACATCTTTCAATTGCTATTAAATTTTAAATTGATAAGATCATAAAGAAAACGATCATATAGAATTAATTGCTACATAATTTCTGCATTTATAGTCATATATGTTTCAATCAATAAACATTATATATCGATGTGAAACAATCTAATAGATGAAAATGTACAAAAAGGGCTCAGTCGCGAATTAATGTGTGTACTATTATCGAATGCAAAAATATGTTAGTACAGTATTATCAATAGATATATGGAAAGGCTTATGCAATCATATTGTGTGAAGAACATTTAATTTGATCAACGACAGTTGTGTTAATGTAATTAGTTTACTTCAAACAAACAGCTGTAATGCATAACGTAATCTTATGCCCATTAATTTGAACGCTTATTATTATAATTCACTAGATATTAAAATTTTTAGAATTCACTAGATTTGTAAAATAGAGAATTGAAAAATCGCTTTTAATAATGCATATTTTATTTTTGGAAATATAGAATTTATGTGATAAATTTTTAAAAATTATATCAAAACTATAAGTAAGTAATCAAAGTCTTCAAACAAGGTTTAATAAAATAAAAATTGCATGAAATTGAATAAAATGTAAAATAATAACTAAATATACGTTTTGTATCTGTTTCACTATTAAAATATAACAAATATAACTAAAAAATATCGATAACTAAAAATATTGGTATAAAATGTTAAAAATTATAAATATTACAAAAAATAAAATATTGGAACCCATTTGATACAAAAATAGTTCCAATATTTTACTTCTTAAAAAGTATATAAAGACATTATTTATATTATTTACTCTAAGACTTCGGATTACATTTTCTAAGAATAATAAGTTATAAATTACAAGTTTGAAGCATCTTTGCATAATATATTAAAGCGTAAAATATTTATTTAAGTTATTATAATTTCTCTATTCCTTATGTTAATTCTATCTACAATAATTTTTCTGTCTTTAAAAATTTTTCAAAGTTTAACCCCAGTATATTTTTTCATCAAATATCTGTTACAATATACTTGTACAATATCTGTTAATAAATATCTGTTACAAGTAAATCTATTTACAATAATTTTTCTATTTTTAAAAATTTCTCAAAGTTTTTATTATTTTATAAAATATCTGTTGTTTTTCTGTATTTTAAGGAAATGTTTATCTAATAAGTTAAATATATTGTGTTAATATTATTAAATAGTTAAATAAGTGATTTACTGGAAACTCAGTAAATTCAACTCTAGAATTACACCACAAAAAAATGCATTTCATGAAAACTTATCGAGCTAAAAACAAAGATAACCATAATGTTAGTTTTACAAATTGTGCATTATTGCATAAACTAAGTGCACTAGAAACTTCAATCTCATTTTTACAGTATTTTCTTATACTTGTAAAACCAACTACTCCAATGGTTACTTACTATAGTTGATTTTATAAAAATATATTTGAACATTCGTTTTTCAAATGGGTTATTTTATTTAATCATTAAAGTTAAATCAGGTTGCTGTGTGTATGTGTGTGTGTGTGGTAAATACGAATGGTAAAATAAAATTCTCTTTTTTTGTTTTGTTTTTATCTTTTCAGCCAGTGTATTGTGTTTTTAGTCAGATATAAGACTATACAAAAATCTAAACTATTAATTTCTAAATCTAACAATATGAAAGTTAATTTCTCTGAAAGAATTCTGGTTTTAAAGCTAAACAAAAACAGAATGCTTTTTTTAATATTATGATTACATATCCTGAGAAAAAGTTTTATTTGTTGAATGAAACTATATCACATAACGAACTGAATACAAAATTAATATTTAATAATTCACGAACAATTTAATGTGAAAAAATTAATAAATTAAAAAAATTAGTAAGTAATTAATAACTTAACTTTTAAGGTTAGATTATTAATTATTATAAAAAAGATTTGTTTATAAAGCTCTTAAAAGGATTTGTTTACGAAGGATATTTTTCACTTTATAGGATTAACTGAGCCTAAGTTTTATTATGTGTTGTAAAAATCACATTTATTTAGTATAAAGAAATAGTTGTAAAGATTATTAAATATTAATTTTTAAAATAAAATTTAAAAATAATCTTTTTTGGTGTGAATCCAAAGAAATTACAATTTCTCTTATCTTCTCTACCTTTCTTTCTCTTATCTTTTTCTTATCTTCCAAATTGTACCGACAATAAATATTTAAAATTATTTTCAGAATGTATCAGAATAATTTTAATGTAAATTATTGATAAATTTAAAATTGGGGAAAAGTGTAATAAGATTAAATAAACAGTTTTTCTAATACATGAATTTCTTGTTAATGCTATAACAATTTCATCCTTTTAAAGCATCAGTGATTCGATCTAGTCTCGCCTACTCAGCTCTTACTTTTTCGCCCAATCAGCAACTCGAAACTAGAGCGGAAATAGGTAGATACGGGCGTAGGATAGACGTGTCAATTTTTATCCATAAAAAAGAAAAACTAAACAGTAAGTAACAAGTGGGCAAAAAAAAAAGAAAGATTGTTTGGCATTGAGGTTTTCCTAAGGCTTCTCAAGTGACGTTACACTGAAACGGCTGTTTAAATATAAATGGTAAAATGTATTTGAGTTAACTGCAACCGGTGGTTTTATCGCACGTGCGACATTGTTGAATGGATTTATCGTTTTTTAGCAGGTGAAGACTGCTCTTTCATCTCCAATTCGATATGTCACAAATTATTTATTTCCAATTTCAGGTGTGAATGGTAAAACGTAGATCTTAAGTGAATTTACCATAAAACTTAACCCATTTCGGTTATCGATAATCAATGGAAGATGAGAACTTATTGGTTTTATTTGGGGTGATTTTCAGGCGTTGAGAATATGAAATAATTTGTTTTTCATTATTGATTCTTCGGTATTACCTTAAATGTCTTTCCGACCACTTGGCGAGATATATGAGCAGTTCGCCACCTGTGTTCTCGAACTGACAAAGTAAGTTATAACGTAAATAAGACGTATATTGGATTTTAGTCTTGCTGTGAAACTACGTGGTACTTATAAGAAATGATAATCGATAATAATTATCTGTCGTGAATATTATGTTAATCAAAGAAAAGCGATAAACTGAAAATTATTTTTTGTGTATTTTTGATTTCTTCCACGAATTCTTGACAATGTTTTCTGATAAAGAATTAGAAATTAATTATCGTTGTAGAGTATAAGTTTGAATTTGTAAAGTAAATTCTGTAAATAAAATGTAATTTTAAAACAGACAAATGTTCAAGAATCTTATGAAAAAGTGGCATTTTTAAATAATATGCATTAAAATAAAAATAACAAATATTAAACTTACTACCATAATCGATTTTTGAACAAATTATTTCCTTGTTTATAATATTTTACAACAGATATAATTCCAAAAATTAAAACCGTTTCATTTAATCCGTTTTAAAACCGTAATGATTTAACTGAAAACATTCAAAAAACTTCAGTAATATCTTTAAATTAATAATTTTCAGTTTTGGTTTACAATTTTTGATATTGAAGTTTATATTTTGATATATTTTAATTTTTTAAAATTATATTAAAATGTGATCTTATTAATAAATAATAAAGGAATTTAGAAATTAGACAAAAGATAATACAATAAGAAAAGAAAGAGTAAATAAATAAAACTTAATCTAAAATTTGATTGGATTCGTTTGCTCCATTGCTTTGCGGTTCCTTTATGAAAGTGATAATTAATTTGATTGATATATAAAATCTAAAGTAGAATTCGAACCATTGCAAAAATAGACACCCAATTTTGAATTGAACTCATTGAAATCAAGACCGCGTTGCTTTTCAATGGATCCCGAGTCATTGCAATGTTTTTAGAAGTGAGCAGGAAGACAGACTTTCGAAAGCTCGTTTCCATAAGAGACAGCCAAATCTCCCTTTGTCTTTGCGTAACATCAAAAATGTTATCTTCAGTAAAATAAAGGATGACAGAGTTTCCCTTTATGCTGATGCGGCTATGGACAGTCAATGGATAACTCCACTTGATGGGAACAATGAAATCTTTGGCTCCTTACCACGAGCTGTTGGTGTCGCTTGTTTCCATGTGACAACTGGACATGACTACCTGCAAAGGCATATGCATCGAATAGGTGCAATGGACTCTGCTCGTTGTCCATTGGGCAATCATGGTGAAATGAATGCCGCTCACCTCAAGAACTGCCCTGAAGTTTTAAAGTTTATCATTGACAACTCTTTGAGGCTACTACAGGACTTTATTCTTGTTTTTATACTTGTTCATCTTTTTATTGGGCTGCTCGTCGATTAATGTCAGAGATGCCGAAGACGGGCGTAGGATAAAATAATATTGAATTGTATCCATGAATTGTTGATTAGTAAGCGAAACTGCTAATCATTTAGTTGCCTGATTAGCAAATTAAATTTGGGCAGAATCTGTAATAAGTTAAACAAACCACTGACTTCGTTCATAATGACTGACCTATACTTGTTATAATTTTTATAATACTTGGTGAAAATGAAACTTGATAAAATTAAGGTCTCTGCGGAAATATATCTGAGAGTTTTAATTCAGAAATTTCGTTTACTTTATTTAAGCAAATGTACTACTTATTTTAAATTCATCATAAATAATTGAAAAATTATTATTAACGTGCTAACACACATATATCTCTTAACTTAGTGTTCATAGAATGAAATATTTGCCATAGGTATATTTCGATAACAATTTACATATTGTTCCAATGATATTAATTTACATATACTGTGTCAGTTGCTGCGACAAATTATTACGAAATGTAATTCATTTGAAACAATGTTTGCTAATAAATAAATGTAATTTCTATTTGAAAGTGAGGTCCAAAAAATAAAAATTACTTTCAAATGTTCCAAGAATAAATGTATATTTAACTATAATTTATGAAACAATTATTAATATTTTCAAATGAACTTAAACAAATATAATTTCTTTTCAGTGAGAGACATATATTCACTAAGAAATTTTTTTCTCTGTAGACAGTTGAATTCATGAAAACCATAATCTTGGCACAAATTATATATAGAGTAAAATTTTCTAATAGCAATTTTGACCTTAGTTTTGTTGGCTTTATGCTTACTTCAAATATTTTAATTCCTTAAAAGCAACAATGTAGAACGACGGTCCAGTTATATTCAAGTTTGATACTTTTCTAATAATTTTCTGAAAAATTTTTATAACTATACTTTCCAATCGGAAAATCTGCTCAAATTTTGGATTTTGTAGACAACATCGCACTGGAGTCAAGAAAGGAAAGATACTTAAGAGAAAGGAAAGATACTTGTTTCCCTGTAATTAGAACCCAATATACTCAAACACATCTTTTCATTGGGAATTATAAATTTGAAACAGTTGCTAAACAGTTTAAAAAAATAGTGACATCTTTCAGAGTTAATACGTGTAGATGCAGCTAAAAGAAACATTTTTTGGCCTAAGACATTTATTTAAAGCCAACTTTTTATCACGAAGAGCAATGTTGCTGGTCTATAAAATGATTAGCGTCCTGCTTTGACCTATGCTTAGGAGTCATGGACTTTGACAGTAAAAGTGGAGAAGCTTTTGAGCCTGTTTGAGTGCACGATCTTAAGACGTGTCTTCGGAGGTACAAAAGAAAATGATTTCTAGCGCAGAAGATACAACACAGAAATCTATCGATTGTGCTTGGAGCCAAACGTTGTACAACACATTTAAACAGGCCGCCTTAATTGGATTGGACGTGTTATCAGAATGAAAGACAATAAAAACCACCTAAGGAAATTTTTTAGCAAAACCCATCAGCAAAGAAAAAGAGGATGATCAGAGCAGAGATGGGTTGATGCAGTCGAGGAAGACTGTAAGGTCCTTGGGACTAGAAATTGGAGGAGTTTGGCTGCCAGTAGAGAAGTGGCAAGAAGAAACTTGTTCAGAAATCCTTGGCCCATCCTGGGCTGGCGCACCATGAATGATGATGATACTTGAGTATTCGGACTAGAAATTGGAGGAGTTTGGCTGCCAGTAGAGAAGTGGCAGGAAGAAACTTGTTCAGAAATCCTTGGCCCATTCTGGGCTGGCACACCATGAATGATGATAATACTTGCCAAAAATTGATTTTCTAATTAATGGGCAGATTTATGCTCACTGATATTTACCATTATGTCGAATCTTCGCCAACAATGTTCATCAGTAAATACATGTTTATCCTCACTTCTTTATAAGTCTATGCACTTTCATTAATTTTAATTAAATTGAATAGATATATTGGTTGAATATTATAAAAGTTTTCACAAGTAATGTTAAACATAATTTGTATTTAATATATATGCATTTATATATTTTTAATTATTTTTGCAGAATTGAGTACCGGTTATAACTACGTGCGATAAGTATTTAAAATATTACCACGTATCCATTAAAAGTACTTAGTCGCCAAGTTTTAAGCATCGTTTGAAGTAATATACTAATTTAGAAATATATGGCAACTGTTAAGATGTTAAAAAAATATGCATAATTTTATATAAATATTTTCAGTAAGTGATATGAATTGTTTTTATTAAAGCAGTAATTTACTATCAGAGATAATATACAATCAAAAAACCAATTGAAAAAAATTAAATAGCAGAACTATAGGAATATTTTAACCATACGTGACAGTTCTATTTTTTCGTTTTCTCGTTAATTTTCTCATTTAAAAATATGCTTAGTTATAATTGTATGATTTTTTTATTTCACTTCGAAATAAGCACGTGAAAAAAATAATGTCACGAATTCTCGACTTTTATTTATTTCCATTACAATTTTGTTGCTATTCATTGTATAGTGAATGATTTTTTCAGAATTTTGATATAATGACATGGATTTAACAAAATAAATTACAAACTTTAAATTTATTTCATTTATTATTCTAAGAAAATATTTATGAGTATTTGTCACAATTATAAAACAAATATTCAATATTAGAGGTAAATTAGTGGTTCTTTTAATAGATATATGTTGTATTGAGGGTTACGATACGAAAAATCTCCATTTCAGTAGAGGTACAGTTGAAATTCTAAAGTTTATAAATAAACCATTCCAATTATCATAAATGTAAAGATTAAGAAAGACAACACTAAATATTATAAATTTCAATGTAAAATTTTCTCCTGAATATTTCATTAATTATATTATATCTCATTTTGTATTATTTTTGTAACATAACTTTAATAATTTTTTTAGAATGAATTTACTAATAATTTTACTTTATGCTACATGTAGTGAAATATTTCTTAAAAGGCAATGAATTTTAGAAAATACGTAAAACAATCTTAATTTATTTTGACTTTTAAATTCAACTTTAATTTTTAAATACTTAAATGTTATTATGTAAACTTACATAACACACATTATCTACAAAGTTAACTTTTAAACTTTATTACAGTGTTTTGAGGAGAAAATACAATATAACAACATTGTAATAACATTTTCTTTTCGATATAATTACATTATGTACTCGATATAATTACATTCATACTATAATTACATTTACGTTTAGTCTAAAATTTTTCATTTTTCAAACTTCCTGAGGTAGATTTAAAAAATGAAATATATTGTGTAAAGTATATCGAAATTTTAACTTTCTATATTTGAAACTTTTTATTACTTTATCATTAATTAAGTCAGTTACAAAATAACCTAGAATATTTATAAGCATTTTGCTTCATAAGTGTCAAAATATTCATTACAGAATCGTTTTTATGTTTCCGTAATTTTACATTATTAATTTTTAATACAACTAAAAAGCCAATAGTTTAAGCAACACGAGATAAATACGGAAAGGATAAGGTATAAAATCGCTTAAAAAAATGAAATTCGCTCCTTAATCTAAAGGGGATGTAATGTTAGAAAAATTATTCTAAGAGCCATTAATTAATCAAAATGAACTTAACTTTCTTGACACGCTGATAAATACAGCAACATCTTACTTTATCAAAAGAGACATTAATAAAGATTTTTCTTGTCTCAACGTGACAAACGATAAAGCTTCGAATGAATTTTGATAAAAATAACACTAAGAACTTTCGGTTGAAAGAAATATATATAAAAAAAAACCTATACATATGTATCGAAGCGTCAAATTCAACAATTCCTAGACATCAATTAACTGAAATAACGTGTGAGAGAAACAAATTAAAAAACATAAAACATCCCCTGAATCACGTTATTCAAAAAATAACAATAAAAGAAGAGTGTACTCAGGTACATACACAATTTACGGAAAAACACGTATGTCTCTGTGAAGTATCTAACGAACAAAGTATTATTCTTGCTTACTGTAGCAATTCATGTCTGCTTCTCTCTGGAGAAGGGTCAGAAATTACCCTCACTGGAGATGCATAAAAGGATACCACTGCTGATGAAAAGGAGCGATGGAGCGTGCAGAATCACCCACCCCCGCCAAATAAAAAAAGAAGAAAATTTTCCGCAGATGACTTCTCATATATTATGACACTATCTCCTTCATCTTTGTCGAGGTAGAAGGGAAAACAAGTGGACGATTTCCCACAATTTCTTACTTCAGGGCATCTTAGTTGTCTTCCGATTTCCTCGCTCGCATTTCTTCCCTGCGCTCAACATTCGTCTCTTGGTGTTGCTGACTACTAAATCAGAAGAGAGATTTTTCTTACCGGCCAAGGAAATGCAGCTCTGTTTTGGGGGGAGAAACCAAATATGTAATGGGATTTCTGTGAATAAAAGTTCGAGATAGTGGTGTGTTTCTTTTTCACTTCCATTTAGTTTGTTTCGGTATATTTCAAAGTGAAAAATTCATTTCTGTGTCATCAAGAATATATTCAGATAACTATATTTTTTGAGACTTGCGAAGAATTTTTGTTTGTACAGCTATAGTAAATTTTGATATTATATATACATATTTCTTTTTTTTTCTTGATGGATAATAATGCATTTTAAAAATATGGAAAAGAATCAAGAAATTTGGCAACTATGAAAGAAAATGCAGCAACTTCTCTTTTAAAAAAATCAATTAATGAATAATACAAATACAGTAAATTCATGATTATTTGCAAACATAGTTTGCACTAATCATTAACTTAGCCTTTTCTTTCTTCTTTTTTTATTTATAAATGTTTCAGCATCCGAAAAGATAAAAAAATAAAGAAAAAAAGAAAAGATAAAGAAATAAAAGAGGAGAAATACAGAAATAATTGGGTGTATCAATTTAAATCACTAATAAAAAGTAAGTTCTTTTACAGAAAAAAACAAATATAATTCACTCTCTTTTTCAATTGAAAATAAACTAACAAATTTATATAAAAAATTACTTTGTTACTAAATAATTGTGTTCCCGCAAATAACCAAATTTAAGTAATAAGTTTTAAAAGTAATTTTGGGTAATTTTGAATGCTTTTTTGAAAACTTGTAGACTGTAATTTCTACAACTCCAAAACCACACGGTGAATCAAAAGTTTCCTGTAAGCAAAAAAATCAATTTATACTGTGTAATTTTGTGTGGTGCAATTTTGGTTAATTTAACTGCCCGTTTTGAGAAAAATTTTCAAAAATGAAGTGGTATTTAGTACGGAAGATAATTGCCTCTAATCGAGTTGATAATCAAAAATACAAGATCGGTATATCAAATTTGCTTTAGAGAAAGAATCAAGTTAATTCAGTATGCGCAGAATTTATTTTCAATCATTTAATTTATGTTGATTTAGTAGTGTTCCATGCGATTAAAACATATCAGTGACATTCCATATGTGATACTTACTATGAGTATAAATTTTAGAGTTATGATAAAGAAATGTTAGAATATTTTATAAAAATATAAATTTATGTGTGAAAATTCTTTCCGGAGGTCAGTTTACACAGGGGATATTAAAATACCTAAATGCTTAAACCTTAAATTTTTCCATTCTGCAATTTTTGCTTATTTTGTACCCATTATAGTATTATTTTAAATAACATTTCACTAGCAGAATGCATGGGAAACTATTAAAAAAATTAAGATACATTCATAAGTGCGATGACTTTTTTAAATTGCAACAATACTTAACCAATTCACCATCATGATTTGCCTTATCGCTCGTTTTCTATTGTTAATTCGCAATCATTTTTAGTTTATATTGTTTAATTTGACTGACACATATGATTTAAAACAGACTCCAAAACACTGCAAGCGCATTCAAATTTGTAGACAAGTCGAGAAACTGTTGCATCTAATAATAAGAAATTGAGCTTTTAGTCCTTTATTATATAGATTTTTTGGCACAGGTGCCGTATAATCCACGATTCCAAATTCTGAATTTTTTTTCAATGAAGAAATGTTGCCAAGATGACGTAACGTGACGTGCGCAATGACGTAAATACTAGGGTTACCAAAATAGAATTTTCTGCATAATTCTTATAGGTCTCCATATGTATGACGTAATAAAAACGAAGTTTTCCAGATACATAAGAAAATCCGCCAAAAAAAATCGCAAATCTCAGAATTTGGAATCATGGATTATACGGCACCTGTGCCGATTATTTTGTCTTATCATTCCAAAAAACCTTTTCCCTTAGATTTAAAGTCGTAAATACAATTGTTTGCCTATTGAGTAATTTAGTTCAAATTGTCTTGAAATTTCTTTCTTTTGTAGCAGAAGATATTTATTTCATTCGTTTTAACAACTTATTATATGTTTTCTCTATGTATTATGAAATATAAGGTTAGGCTCTCACTTCATAAAATGTATTAGCTACAATAATATATTTCTTATTTCCGAGAATAAAAAATAGAATTTTGAAGATATATAGTTTTGCAGTATTCTGCCTGCAATAAAAACAAATAAATGTGATGTTTTGATTTCCAAGTTTTATTTATTTATTTTTGATATTTAACCATTACTCATTTGATGTGAAAATGATTTGCGTTCAAAACGTGTTATCTTTAGTGAGGTAACTTTTCTCTAAGTTATTTGTAGCTATGAATTTGTGATTCTGCAGTTTAATTTTGTAATCTGGTATACATTTAAAAGGTTGACTTTTAATTTCATTATGGTTTTATTTATCATAAATAGCATATGATTGGCGATAAATTGTCAATCATGTGCTAAGTTAATTCTTTCTAAAAGATTATTGTCATGTACTTGGCATTGCTATAATGTTTCTTTTCGTGGTCAGATTTTACATTTAAATTTATACATTCATAGAGCATCAGATTTTATTGGCACTAATTTAAAACATTTTTATCAAAATTAACGTGAGCCTTTTTATGTTCCCTACTCTTATATTTATCACATTATTTTAACATGAATTTTTTATTTGAATAACAACCTATGGACACTTCTTGTAAAATTAAATCCAAATATATTGCTTTAATTTCGCAATAATGCTTTTGGTGTTAAAGAAATATCCTAATCAGATGATTTAATTATCTTTTTTTTTTACTTCACGGAGATTTAACTAATATTAAATGTTTTTAGTACTTAATTTTTTTTGCCTAGATAAATGGTGTTTTTTATATGTAATTAGTTTCAGATAACGCCTAATAAATTTCTGCTTTTTTGTCCAAATCGGACAACCTATCTACCGTGGAATTCTCATTAAAATACCTTTGAACAGAATCGCATCACTTTCGAGTTACGGTTGTCCAATTAAACCCTTGTAGCGACAATCAAGAATGTGCGCCAGCAAATTCACTTTTGGTGTTTTTCCTCCCCAAGCATCTGTCTGGGGTACAAGAAATAATCTGGTGTGCACTAATAGCGCCTCCAGATCTAAAGAGAATTATTGGCGAGCAAAGGTCGCAACTCTTCGCCAAGTACCGCTTATTACATCACCAATTACCAGAGTCTAGACCTGCAAAGCAATCTATCCGATTGTAACTTTAAAGAACATAAATTCCCGCTCAGCACCACCTAGAAATAAACACGAATTTCTAGCAAGGAAAGGCTTGTCTCCCCTCGCCTTATTGAGGATTAAATTTGTTTAAATGGTCTAGCATGTTGACAAATAGAACGTTAAGATGCTTGACATTTTAATTTAAACCTAATCACAGGAGATGCAGGACAAAATACTGGTGACTGTATCCAGGGCAAAATGTCATTTGTATAATACGACAAAAGCGTAGATTGTCTTTTAGGTTAAGGATGGGGTAAGGGAAGATATAGTGTAAAGATTTGAATAAAATTGAGATTCCAAACCGAATGATATTATGTCACTGCACTTGAGATTTTTAACTTTGTTGTACTCTAGATTAAAATGACTACAAACTTTCAACTGATTTGAAAGACTTTATTTCTTTCATCATGGCTGTTACCTCATTGGGGACACAAACAGTAATTTAAAACAATGCACTTGATAGGAAAATGTTTTATAGTACCTCGTAAACGAAGAAGTTCAATGTAAAATAGAAATTAAAATGAATTCTTCTTATACATATTTTTTTTACATTAATAAAAAATATTATGTTTAAAATTTAATGTTGTATCTTTAGGCACTAAATTTAAACTTTATTCCTGAAACTTTATCTTACTCTTTGTAATTAGTTTATAAAAATGTTAAGGAAAAATTACTTCGAGAATTTTCATTTTTTAACGATAAAAGAAAATTGTAAAATTTTTCATTTTTGTTTCACCCGAGAAAGATTGTCAGGAAATAAAAATAATGAGACAATCAAAATAAATAATTGCATACCAAAAGCATAATTGCAAAATTTTTTCAATTAAATTATTTGTTATAAAACAATAAAAAAATATCAAATGTAATTAAGGAAAAACTTAAATAGATTTTAATGATAAGCCTTAGCTTAAATTTAAAGTTATACTGAATTGAGATATATATTAAAATACAAAATGTATGCATTATTAGTACAATGATTTTGTAATTGGAATTAATTTTTATTTTCATGAAAAAATTTTCAAAAATAAAGATAATTATTATTATTGCAGATTATGTTATGATGTAGTATGAAGTGCATTTAGCATTTTATATTTACATTTAGTTTTACATTTAGCATTTTAGCGTAAACATCAAACTCCTGACTAACTTTATGATTCTAAGAACAAATTATGATTTATAGTAATAATATTTTGCTACTTAATATATCCTGATTACAATTTTGTTTATCCATTTAACTATGATAAATTGATTGAAACAAAAGTTGTATTCTTGAGATGTTAAATTAAGATATAAAAAATTAAATTATTTGTATAAAAATATTTATCAGTCTATAAGTAAATGAGAAGACAGTTTTCTTAAGGAATTTTAATTTTAAAATCTATATATAAATAAGACTAACTAATGAATTAACGAACTTATAAAGTTTGAAATTAAAAAAAGAAGATAAAATTTACGTACAATAATATTAAATACGCAATACTTAATTTAAATTTTTAAAAAATGCATTTTTAATAAAACGCTACGAATAAATTCTACTTTGAAATTAAATTATATATCAATAGATACTTTCAAGTTAATTCATCAGATAATAAATTTATATCTTTAAATTTTTAGGTCATCTTTCACAATATTTATTTGATAAATAATATGTGATATTAAAAATTAATTGAAGAACTAAATGATAAAATGAGTTATATTTATGATAGAAACATTATATGAAGCATAAAATTATTCTGGACGAATGAAAACATAAATTGCGGAAGAAATATTTAATAAATGCAATGAGAAAAGAATATAAATTATTTGAAAATGAATATGAAAAATAAAATGCAATAGCAGTTTCCCTTACTTTTGATTTCAATATTTAATTTATGCCCTTTCATATTTAGTCAACAACCAACATCAATGCGATTGAAATAGATAAAGAGAAACTAATTTTTAAGTAAATATTTGAAAAACTACTTTCACAAAAACATAATTTTAACATATTTTAATTACTCACGGATTTCTGGTACAAACTAATTAATTTTTCTAAGCGTTTTTACTGGAGAATTAGTTCTATTTATTATGATATGAATCATTTTGTTCACGTAGATATGAAAACTAGAGAAAAAACTATGTGAATGTGAAAGATTTAAAATAGTCCTTTGTTATCAAAGAAAATTCAATCAAATTAAGTCTTAATTTATTAATTAAATATCAAATAATTTTACATAAAAAAGATCAGTTTTAATTTAGTAAATATTTGCTTTAAAAATAATTTTTCAGTCTTCATTAAATTAACTCTTTTATGCCTTTATTTCAATTAAATAGGAAAATATAAATTGAAGATAGTTATTTCTGATATTAAGAAATTCACTTTTTCTCGAGCATAATTATTCTGTTCAATTTATAATTGTTTGATAAAAAGTCTACACATAAATATTTTTAATTTTTCCGATATTTGATAATTTAGTAATTTTTGAGATAGGAATAACAGCTTTTAAAATTAGACCAAAAATCTTATTAGGTTTTTGGAGCTAATTCTTTATGGGATCATTAATTCTACTTGGTTAAAATTTTTAAATTATATTTTGCTATTTTAATTTTTCAATTCAGAGAATTTTTTTTGGTATAGATTTTTCACTATTTTATTTGCATAATTTTAGAGTGTCTTGACTACAAATAAAACATAGGACGTTTTAATATCAATAATTTTTCAAAAATTTTCAAATATTAAGTCTTTTTCAATTGAAGTCATTAGTTCAATATTCCTCTATGCTTTTTGTTTAAGAGTACAAAACGAAATTTGAAATCGAACTTGATTTTTTGATTTGTTGATACTCAATCAAATTTCTTTTCTTCTATATTAGAATTCAGAAAGTTAGGGAAATATCAAAATAAAATTTTGGTGTCAAAAAAGATGAAATAAAAAAAGATTGGAACACTATATAATGTTAGATAGTAAGAAAAAAAAGTTTGATAAAATTGCCTAAAGGTTCTCCAACAACGTCAGAGATCTGAAATAATATTAAAAAATGCAAAAAAATGAGCGTCATACCCCTTTTTCTCCTACCTGATTATCTTTGGGAACTTCCCCACCCTCAATTCTATAACTCCCACCCCCGCGATACAGATTACACCTCAATATTTCTTTCGTTTCTTTTTTTAATATTTTTTTTCGCGCAATAGACGGGGACGCCCTGGGGCTTTCACAAGATATCTCACTTCCTGTGGATTTGGCGAAAAATAAGTGCGCCAAGTTAGTATAAAAAAATTGGAAAAATCTCAAAGAGAGTAGATAATTTATTTCCATACAACGTCGAATCTAAAGTTCGATGTGATTAAAAAAAACCAGCCCTTCACCTAACGTTTTTTAACGATTTCATTTTTTATTATTGCCAGAAAAGCTTTAAATTATATAACCGTTTAAGGTTGAAAAGTTTTTGCTCTTATTTTATTAATCGTTGTTATTCTTAAGGGGCAATTTTTTTCCTTTTTTTTTAGCTTAATTTTTTCACCATCTCTTCTTTCCTTTCGTGCCATTAGTAATATTCGGCAAGAGAGTTTATCAAAAAAGATATCTACATTTTTTTTATTTTACGCATGTATTCTAATGGGTGTGAAAATGATTGAGTATAGAACGACAAAAAAAATATTTGAAAAATTTCAAAACTTAATATTTTTAGAAAATTTTATTTCCCTTCTTAATGTCCATGCGATAAATCAAATAAAAGGTAACATGGATTAGATAGAAATAAAAAAAATAATGTGACTATATTTCTTTAAGAACAAATATATTTTAAAACTTAATACTCAAAAGGAAGTAATTCAGAATCATTTTTATTCATCCATAAAAATATCTAATAGTGATTTCTAAATACAGTGGCATCTTGTATGTATATATATATATATATATATATATATATATATATATATATATATATATATATATATATATATATATATATATATATATATATATATATATATGTATATATATATAGCATTTTGTTTCATTTATTAGATAGAATCAAAACAATGTGTATTACAAATAAAGTAATGGTTATAAATTTATAAAAAAAGTAATGATAATTGATTCTATTTTTTAAATAAAAATTCCTTAAATATTTAATAATTATTATGATATGTAATAAATAATTATTTTTTGGTACAAAAATTATTTACTGCAAGCAGGAAATATAAAAATTGCATAAATTCAAATGAAAAATTCACTTAATAAATATAATTTCATTGATTAAAAATCACTAGGTGACACTTTAATCTAACAAGATAATTAAAATAAGATATTTTGAAATAATTTCATCACAATTTATTTTACATCATTCTCTCTAACAATTTCTCTGCACATTTGACTATTGTCTATCTGGTTACTTTTAAACGTATTTAATATTATTTAAGGCTCACATCAACTATTGTTGGAAAAAATCTCTTTTACATGGTCGAGAATAAAATACTCATTTGGAAACGTTTGCGTTGCCTTAGTAATTTTATTATATTAAAGAGAATTTTCATAGCAATTTTCAGAGTAACGTGCAAAAAAAAGAGTCTCGTCATGAAATATATGATAATCACATTTTTATTATGACTATGCGTATCTTGTAATCAAAGTAAGGACATGAGCTACAAAATGATCGTGCGATGAGATATGACTGTACAAAACAAAGAACATATTCCAGCAAGGAATTTCTTACACTCGACATAGATTTCTTTTTTTCTTATTTGAACATATTTCATTTATCTATTTCGTACAATACCAATAATTTAATAAATTTAGATAAAATTTCTTTAAGATCAAATTTTATATAATATTTAAATAAGAAACAAAGTTTTTTGTATGACCTACATTATTATTTAAAATTAATATTGAAAATAAGAATTATAGATTGAATTTAATATAAATAATAAAAGGTTCGGATATAGGTAAATGGAAATAGCATTAATTATGGATATTTTAGTTTCATATAAAAATGAAAAGATACTTGTGATTATTGGCATACAGTGGTTATATAAGCTAAAGATATAAAAAAATAATGACTAGAAGTTAATATTTCGATAAAATTTATTTGTATAAATTTAAATTTAGATAATTTTTGCGTAAAACCGTTCCATATATTAACCTCAAACTACGAAAGGATTTTTAGTAAACTTGTTGGTAGTTTATGTTTGACATTTAGTGCAAGCGGTATCTATATTAGCTAATATTAAAATGTCAGTAATTTGTGATAAAAGTGATTATTATTGTAAATAAGAAAATTTTTATTCTTTTAGCAATCCTGTGAGCATCTTTTATTGTAAGTCAATATTTAGTACAATTGTAAAAGTTGAACTGTGCTAATTGTTATCCCAAAATGAGGGCATTCCCATCTCAATAGAAATTAATATTTATATAGGAGCAGGTTCACCGAGGATTCAGGATAGAACTACTTTGTACGAAATAGAAGATCTTGAGTTCGATAAAAATCCTTGTTGAACAATGGGATAGAAATGGCTGGTCTTGGCAATTTATCTAGTTGACACCTTTGTGATACTTGAGTATAGATCACCATCAATGAATTAATCTCCCAAAAGGCTAAATATAAGAAATTTTGAAATACCTCATAATTACCTTCATCTGTAAGTACATCTGCAATGAGGTGGTATTCTAGCTGACACTGACCTAATGCTCTTTGGAGCAGAAGATCAAAGGTTCAAATCTAGCCATTATTGTGGAATAGAAAATGGAAGTTTATTTTCCACTTCATGGATTCACATGTTTATAGCAGATATGCTTGGAACTTAATTTTCATTTCTTGAAACACTTGTACATCATCTACATATTATTCTGGAAGAAACTTCCTTAAATTAATAATACTCTGCTGACATTAAAAAAAAAACATTACAACAGCCTTATATGCTATGTTATTCATTACATTGTATCAAAGTATAAATCTTCCATCAAATTTATTAGTTTACTGAACTTAATCATAGCAAATATTTGAATATCACATTATTTTATCAATTTCCCGCTAAAAAAGTGATTGATTTCGAAATTAGACTTTTAACTGCATTTTTTGTAGTAAATAAATTAAAGTTTTGAGACCCATTCGCAAATTTATAGTAGTAACATATTGGACATCATGAATCAGCTTAAAATACTTCACTAAATGAATTTATTTTTCGTCTTTTTAAAGTTTTTGTTTTTTCATCAAAGTATTTAAGGAACAAATCAAAGGTATTTAAACATTATATGATGCATGCTGCATTTAAATGCAAAATATGTGTAACGGTGAATGCCAAATTAACAAAGTTTTTATAACTTTTTATGATAATATTCATAAAAGCAACTAATTCAGTTGTTTCTATTATGTTATCTTTCTCTGTGTTATACACTTAGAAAATGATGTAAATTAACTGGTTCCATAATTATAACAGCAAGAAGGGAGATTTTTACCCACAAAAAAGAAATCCAAATGATCTATAGAGTACGCCTAACCAAAAAGAACCTTTCATATCCTCACACACACACACACAAACACACACACACACACAATAAGATTTTATAATTTTAAATTAATCTATGTATTAGGTTTGGGAATAAGTTCGTAGCGTTTTTACCAAAGACTTTTATTTAAGCAAAAAGCAATTATTATATCAATAAATTAATCAATTATATATTCGCCGTTGATGTTTCAAACCTCTTCCCACCTCTCGACCCATTTGTTGATGCAGTTCCTCTAAATATCGCCTGGTCTGGTGTCAAAGGGGTTGTTGAACTAGTTTTTAAGGACTTCTTGGTGCACTGGGAAATGCTCGGAAAGAATGCCACAGTCAACAAGGAGTTCTACATTGCCCAACTACACCGCTGGAATGAGGCTATTCGACTGAAAAGACCTGATCGACATGGTCAAACCATACTCCTTCACGACAATGCCAGGCCCCATGTTACACAAGTTGTCAAAGCCGCACTCCAAGAACTTGAATGGAAGGTACTTCAGCATTTGCCGTATTCTCCGGATCTTGCACCGACCTATTACCATGTCTTCCGCTCCTTCTCAAACCATATGAAGGGCGTTACTTTCGATAACCAAAAGGTATTTAAAAACTGGATCAGCAACTGCTTTGACACCAAACCAGGCGATTTTTGGCAGAACGACACCAACAAATGGGTCGAAAGGTAGAAAGAGGTTGTAAACAGCAACGGTGAATATATAATTGATTATTTTATTGATATAATTATTGTTTTTTGTTTAAATAAAAGTCATGTAAAAACGCTATGAACATATTTCCCAACCTAATACTTTATGTTTATTTCCTGATGTCATAAAAGAACTGTGTTTTATACACGTTAGAATTATATGATACACATCAGACTTACATAATAATTTAAGCTAATTACTAAAAATGTTATCTTCAAATTTGCTTATTTTAGGTTGGTTAAAAAATGCTGCCAATTAGTTTAGCATATTACAAATATATATATATATATATATATATATATATATATATATATATATATATATATATATATATATATATATATATATATATATATATATATATATATATATATATATATATATATATATATATATATATATATATATATATATATATATATATATATATATATATATGCCGGGTGTCCAAAAAAGGACTTCCTGATTTCAAAATTATATATCTCGAAAACAAAGATAGATAGAGGAATGCAGTAAAAGGTATGTTTATTGTGAAAGCTGTAAGAATTTTATACAGCAATTTGAAATAATAGTTACAAAAGCTGCTAAAAGATGGCGCTGTACGATGTACAGCTCAAATCAGCATACATAAATGAAATAATCGTATGAAAACATTCTTTCCAAAAAATCACATCACAATGTTTTCAATGCTAACCTCCTTTCACGCTTGAATAGTGGTACTGATCGCTCTGGGCTTCGACTATTTATACTAAGCATTACGTATGGCGATTACAGCGCCTTCTATTTGCAACTTCTGTAACTATTATTCAAAGTGATGTATTAAATTCTTACAGTTTTTACTATAAACATACCGTTTACTGCATTCTTCTATCCATCTTCGTTTTCGAGATATTTAATTTTGAAATCAGGGAGTCCTTTTCTGACACCCTGCATATATATATATATATATATATATATATATATATATATATATATATATATATATATATATATAATATTTTAATAATTAGTTTAAAAAATAATATAAAGGTATGTTTCTGGATAAAAATAAGCAATATATTTCAATTTAAACTAATGAAATTTAAAGCATCTTTTCAGTCAAACATATGTATACTATTTATTAAAAAACATTAATCAGTATCAAACTCCTTTAACATCAATACTTTTCCAATTACTATTAATTGACCATGAATTCGAATCTTATTCAATTATTCCAATAAGTATACATAAATGACAATATTTAAGTTCCGAATTATTAAGGCATAAGTTTCTGTAAACATTTTTTATATTCACCACAGAAAAAGTGGGCGTATTTTAGCATTTCCTTGTGTTTAAAAGTTTCCTCTTATTCCCACAACAATAACACTAATGAAAAGAAATACCGGAACTTAGAGTATCGATTATGCAATTAATAAGCTGCATCTGCAAAAGCATCCCAAGAAACAGGTGGGACACCAATTGAATGTCACTTTCTACGAATACGTAATGCTGTCTCATCAAGACACCGATGCAGGGAGCTATGTTTTATATTTGGGGGGCTGTTGACAAATTTGTAAAATAATCCCTATTTATCGCTTGGCTGAATTGCAAATTATATGAATATTTTTATTGCCAACGTGATTAATTAATTGAATAGTAAAATCAATTTCAAAATGAGCTAATAACGTAAAGTTAATATCGTAATATTTTGTCATATCCCTTTATTGTTTTTCATCATACCACATTTACTATGTTTTGATTCTGAAGAAGTATTTTAACACTAATTTTAAAATAGGAAATTTTCATCAAACATTTTACGAAAGTATATCTTAACCATTTAATATTTTGGTGAAATAAATTGTATTATAAAAATTGGCAACATAAGAAATTCGCTGAAAAAGTTTTGTTATCTTCATTACATTTAAACAGACAACTCAATTAAAGAAAACTATAAAATAATAAATAAACAAGTAAATTGAAATTAATTAATATTATTTACACAACCTTACTTTATTTCATGTTATCAAATATATAAGTTTTAAATATTTCTTTATTAAAATAACTGATGATATTTATACAAATTATTTTAAAATGTATGACTTTTATTAACAAGTTATTACAGTAATATCGTTTACTTTTGTGTGCTTAAAATTCTATTTTATCTTAAAATGAAAATAGATTCAGTGAAATGATCTTTGAGTTTATGGTTCTAGAAGTAATAATTAAAAAAATGAAACAAAATATATCTAGCATAAAAAAATTAATTCACTATATTTATATATTTGATCAGATTTGTTAAATGTGTTTGTTTTGCTATATGATAAAATATTTCTGCAGTAATTTATTTTATATTGACAGTGAAAGGAATTAGTAGCAAAACCATATAAAATTGTTTTCTTGTGACTTTCGAAAGCATGTTTACATGCGTCATCAAAGAAAAGTAAATGAATTTCTTTCTTTTTTTAATTTCGGCACTAAATTTACAAGCAGAAGAAAAGAAACTATACATTGACACATACATCTTTAAAATGTTATAAGAAATTCAAGCTTTTTCATTTGAAATTTCTTAAATAGATATTAAAATTTGAAAGTATAAAATTACATTATGCATTTAAAAAAAGATTTGAAAAGTGTTGTTGTTGTTGTTACTAATGACACTTGGACAAGCCAAGCTCGCTATGCCTTTGGCTATGCGAATTTAAGTCAATTGGGAGCAGTCTTTCGTTTTAATCAGAGCACCATGAAGGTGAAAGTACGACTTTGCTCTACACACATGCCATAGAGACCCATTTATAGGGTAGGCAACCATTCACACCTCATTCATACAAGGAAAGGACAAAGACAGGATAGATAGAGAGAGAAATACATCCATGCCCGACTGGGATTCGAACCCAGGACCTCCTTATCCGCAGTCTGGCACACTTTGAAAAGTGTAGAATTCAGATATGGAATTAAATTATAGCAACAAAAAATATAACGAGCTGAGCCTAAAAATTAATATGATTATTTTTTTAAATAATAAAGTGATAAAAAAATCGTTGTTGTTTAATGATGAAAAATTGCTGTTGTTTAGGAGTGAGGTTACATTTTTCTATAATTTCGAATTCATGAAATGTTGTTTGAAATTTTTTTCATTTTCTGTTGCATGTCAACTTAGTATTAGTTCTTATAGAGAAAATACTTCACTGTTATGAGTTGTTTTTATCCAAACTTAATGCCTTAAATTCAAATATAAAAGTAATTTTTCATAATATTTAAAATTTTGTCATTTTAATTACATAAGCTTAAATCATTTCATATTAATTCAATGGATCAAATGAAAAAAACTGTAATCGAAATTTCTGTTAGTCATATTATAAATATTATGTCATATTTTTTTAAAGAGATCCGTATATGCTATCTTAAAAATTTCGAGTCGCTTAAACTGTTAGAAACTAAGATAATAAAGGTTTTCACTGCAATATTTTATAGGTTATCACTGTAAAATATATATATATATATATATATATATATATATATATATATATATATATATATATATATATATATATATATATGTAACGCTCTTCTATCTGTAACTTATTTTTACAATTGGATGCTAGAAATAACATCAGGACACCAAATTTTGAAAATTTAAGTATTGATATTTAAATCTTTTAATTTAAATATCAATATTTAAATCTGTGAAAGGTTTTCAGCATCATATTAACTTCTGTTTCTTTGCTACATTCAATTGTTTTTGGAAATTATAGCCTCTAACTCGAAAAATAAAAAAAAAATGTGAGTCTTATGTTCTCATGTAAACCGCTTCTTTAGTAGCAAAAACCTATATAATATAAGTTTATAGTTATTTACTAATTTAAGAGGTATATCCAGGTTTGAAACTTCATAATTCTATGTAAAAATAGAGTTAATGTAGAAAAATTGAGTCAATATTTAAAGTGAGTATTACAAATGCATCTAAATAAGCTCTAAATTCCCAACTAATGAAAGAAATATTTCTTGTAAGCTAGAGTAATATATCAGATTCAGTTACCTATAGAAGAAAATAATTCATTATATTTTATTAGATTCATATATAATTAAAATACTTTTCGTTACTTCTGCTATATTTAAAAGAATATAGTAAAATAATTAAAGAAATTTTTAGCTCAATTTGACCAAATAGTTTGAGTAAATCAAATTCTGTACTTGTGTGGTTTACTTTAATGAAACAAATTTTCCTCGTTAGTTTTCATTCATATAAGTTATTAAAATCTTCTATATTAAAGTTTGCAATGATTATTTTAACCTAGAATCAAATAAAGTTTTATAATTTTTTTTAAAAAATATGAATTATTATAGCGATTTAAAAAGTTAAAAAATGTTGAAATGTGTATTTTCTAAAATAAAAGTCTATAATTTAAAATAATTTTGAATTGAAGAATAATTACAAACCTGAATCTCAAAATTATTTACAATTGATTTTCATTGCTTTTCATGGATTTTATATTTAAAATCAATAAATATTATATGTATTGCTTCGGAAAACAACTCAAAATCCCTTGTAATCAAAAGCATAGTGGATAAAACGAATTTCTTCGATTTTTTTCCCGTTAAAATGAAAATTCAATCGAGATTTCACAATTGACTTTTCCCTATGTCTACATTTCTCCCTATAAAATTTCCCTTTTTCAATGTATAACGAGCCCTAAACATCTATCTGCATTTCAGATTGAAACGGGTTTCTTGGTTGTTGTTTATTTCGGGATTTTTCAACCGTATGTAAATATCTAAAGCATAAAGTAAAGAAAATTAAACTGTCGTTTCTTATTTTAACTTTCCTGATATCGTGGAAGAATCTCCTTTGGTTTTAAATGTTGTGATAGAATAAAAAGAGTACCAGGCAATGTTTGGTTTTTCTGGAAGCTTAGCTTATATTACCAAATTATATTTTGCAACTAAAATTAAATTGAATGCTTATTTCAAACATTATATAAATAAATGAAACTCAATTCTGTCTTTACTTAAAATTAATTTTTGTGAATACGAACATTGAAAATTCCTTATGTTGGTATTCAAAAATTAATTTTTGAGTTAGGAAATATAGAAATTGTTTTAAAGTTTCCATAAAAGAATTATTTTCTTAATAAATTATTTGCAGAGTGGGAGTTGTGTTTATAAATTACGTCACGTTAAGAATTAGTTCAATCAACATTTTAGAATTTATGCAATTTCACTTAATTAATAAAATTTGAATAATTATGTTTCTTTCAACATGTGTGTGCGTGCTTACATTTTTAACAATATTAAAAATATACAAATAAAGTTTCTAATTTTTTTTTCGACTGCAGGCACTTGGGTGACGAACCCTATGCCACAACAAGGTCAGAAACTGCTACTCATTTGTCGTTACCCAGCAGGCACCTGTGAACCAAGTCTCGGAGGCGAGTAGCATTGCCCGCGCCATACCATCACAAACCCGTTTATAGGGTGGGCCACATTCATACATAATACAGAAGAAAGGATAGAGAAACACAGAAAGAAAGTAACATACATGCCCGAACCGGGATTAGAACCTGGAACCCACAACTCAGGAGTCAGGAAAACTAACCACTCAGCCATCGGTTGGCACAGTTTCTATGAAATTGTATTATTTAATTTTTATTAAGAATTTATTAAGAATTTTTATAATTTATAACATGTATGTTTTATTTTGTTATTATTGTTAAATATTATGTTTTAAGCAATAATATCAGTATATAAAAATGAGACATTCAGCTGAAAGCATGTTGATGTCATTTTGTTGACCAATAAGAAAGTTCAGAAACTCTTCTTTATTGGTCAACAAATATACATCGACATGCTAATGGTAAAACATTTTATTTTCTTAAGAAATCTTAGAACTAAAGTTTGTATAGAAACATCTTTCATTACATGATTTCTTTATTTAGATCAATCAAATATATAGTTATTTTCTATGTATGTCTACCTATCTATAAATATGTATTAAAACTTGTTTGAATAATATAAAAACAAATTTATTGAATTACTGAATTTACTTTTAAAAATTTACGAATAAAATAAAAGTAAAGCAATAGAAAATTTTAAAAATTGAAACACAAAATTATTATTAAATGAAAAAAAAGCATTTAGGAATAATATTAAAGATGGGAAATTGTAAACAGAAAAAGGTATTTTAAGACGTAAAAGTAAATAATATTTATGAAATATTACTTATGTTCAGAGAAGATAAAGATTTATGAAAATATAAACCTTGCTGTTAATAACATACAAATATTAACAATGAATTTATTAAAATTAGCAATAGAAAATTTTTTAATCATAAATAACAAAAAAGTAAGTAATTCCTGCTAATTTTATTTATTTGAAATTATTAAAAACCATTTAAAATTCCCGTAAAACCATCGTCTGCAAAATAGAATTAGTCATGACGCCCGCTGGCTAAAATTTATATCTATAAACCGATAATGCAAAACATATTGGAATTTGAAAATTTTGTTCTTATACTAAATAAAAATATGAAATTAATTATGCAAAACAAAACATTTTGAACAAGATTTTTTATGTATACGATCAATAATAAAACTAAAAATAATGAATGAAAGCTGGAGGATAAAATGAATATGGATAATTTCATTTATTTGTTTGATTAAAAGTGCATATGTTTGTTTCGATATTATTTCTTATTTAAAACAAATTGCTTCTGGAAAAAGAATTGCTGATACAATTATTTTATAAATGTAGATTTATTTAACCGTCTGAGTTCAAAATTAAATAGTTCTTCATAAGTTGTATTAAATAAATAAAGTACTTTATATTGATCTAATATGTTCTAAGTTTGTCTCCATATAAAAACAGGATTGTTGATGAAATTTTAATTTAAAATTTGTTAAATATGACTTTTACATTGTAAAATCAGTTAAATATGATATTTTATAATTTTGATGCCTCATTGGAAATAAACTATAAAATCCATTCTTGAGAGGTTATTTCGTTTCGTTACTAACACAGAAAACATTTAGGAATATATATTTAATAAAAATCACAAGCTAAATGCAGTCTCAGCTCTTATAATAAAATAGATTTTATTTTTTTAAAAATATCCACATGAGAAATGATGTCAATTAAAACTTCTCTTATATTGCTACTCTTTTAAGAGAAGAAATAATAAAAAAATGTTAAATATTCTTTTAAAAACAAAGTCTTCTTTGTCAGATTCTTCTTTTAGAAAGTTCTACAGGTATGATTTTTCTACCTGATCAAGTCAAATAAATTCTTAAGTGCCAGAGATTTATTAAATTATACTGACAAAATATAATCAATTCAAAATAAATTATATTAATAATTGTTTTTAAGGAACAAAGCAACTGATTCTTAAACTGAGAATAAAGTTTATAGAAATGAAGTAAGAAATTTAAAAAAAAACTTGGTTAAAATATTTAAAAAATATAAATACATTATTTAAAAATTTAAATTTGATAGTGCATGCTCAAATCTGACTTCGTTGATAAGTAATATATTTCTCAATGTTAACTATTATGATATACATTTAATATCATGTATTTCATTTTGCCCAATATTATAGTGTTAATTGTTACTATTTCGTTTAAATATTAGAAAAATTTTAATTAAAAAATAAATTTAAATGCAATCCTCAGTTTGCTTATCAGCTGAAATTTTATTCAATATTGTATTGAGTATAGATTTTATAGAATGGAATGAATTTTATATACCATGTTATTGGACTCTGACTAATTTAAAACATGGGTTAGGTTTTACTTTAAGATTTTGATTGCAGATGTTTCGATCAATTTAAACAATAGTTAACGCAGATTTAAACTCATTTTAAAATTTTGATGCCATGATGTAATTAATTTAAACAGTGTGACAGCATTTTGGAATTTCACTCACCTTAAACACAGCAAGTAGTTAATTTACCTTTTTTTATTAAAAACTACTTTCTATGTATCTGAGGAATAAAAGATAATTATCAGAGGTATTGGATCGTTTTCCTCTTTTTTATTTATATTTTATTTTTATAAAAATGATTTTTATTAATTTTTTCTCAACACAGGAAATTAATAAAACATTATTTATTCCCTGTGCCGCGTATGTGCTTACGCCTTTTCCAATTTGCCACCAGTAAGAAACAAACTAGACCATAGATGAAGGAGAAGTATTTACTTCAATATTTAATAGCTTGATAACTAAAATAAATATTTTAAAGTGTTGCACACACTTTACTCTATTTATATTAGATGATGTATAAGTGGAACTTCCTCTCGTGGTGCAAATTAGCATTTTAAATGAAGCTAAATAAATAGTTTGTAAATAGTAGTTACATCGTTTCATCCCTAAATCCCAATTTAACTAAAAGTTAGATACACGTCGTTTTCCACTGGACACTATGATTTCCGGAAGTTTGTCAGGTTTATTTTACTAGTTTTGCATAAATAAATGTTGCTGTAAGAATTCGCAGGAATTAAAAGGAGTAACTTCATTTTCAAACTCTTTAAATTTATCACATTGTACATGCTTTTACTATCCAGTTCACAAATAAAATCCAAAAGTTTCAATATTTTGAAAAATAATCTTTTGTTATCGACCAGATAAAAGTTTGATTCTTGAGGCATTAAAAAGATTTCTTTTGTAGCGAAATATTTCCTTAATTTTTGAATTTGCTAAAAAAAAATTGTGAACAAATATAAAATGTTGCGTTATGCCGCAAAAATTATATTGTCATTATGTTATTTGAACTGTGTTAACTGATCAAGAAAGGTTAAATATGAAGTGAAAATTTAAAGGAAATATCAAATAAATATTTTTCCCGCGAGATGCCTTATAATGCATTTAAAACTAGGTTTATGCAATGTAAAAAAATTATGTTAAACATATAGTAAAACTAATCTGTTATAAAGTACTTTTATATGTTTAAATATTTAAAGAATTTAAAGAAATATTAAAAATATTTTTATAATTCAAAAGCATCTCCAAAACCAGTTCATATACAAGTATACATATACAAGTATTTATGCTATAAATATATACCTAGATATATATATATATATATATATATATATATATATATATATATATATATATATCATATTATAACTAATATTATATATATCAATAATCACTATATAGATTTTCAGAATCTAAGGATGTAATCCACAGTTTAAAAATTCTATATATTATTCTAAAATATTGAAAATTTTGATAGATAAGCTGCTTTACATTTAATTTTTGATTAATCAAGGTATAATAAATTTCTTATCAAACTTCTAAAACTCAAGTCATTATAAAATAATTATAATATTCAGTTAGAATATATTCCCACCAATAAGGTCACATTTGTTTAAATTAATTTAAGGGAATAACTGTATAAGAAAAACTTAAAACAATGGAAACAGAACACCGTTTTACTTTTCTTTACATTCAAATTAAATTAAGTAACTGACTCATTCTATTTAATTTCTGTTATTTTAAAAATTTTGAGTATCGATTTAAAATTATAAAATAACAGTTTGTCTCCTGTCCTTGAGAAATCGCAGTTAAATATAAAGAAGGAGTAACTATTTTATAAACCATTCATTGTAATTTAAACTGCTAACTTAAAATCTCTATTTTTAATCACAGTATTTTAGCAATTATTTTACATAGTTAGAGATAACAATAGCAACAAAAAATACCTTTTCTTTTACCATTGTAATGCCATTTCTTCATTTGTGAATTTTACCGTCACTCTCAGAAAAAAAAAGGCAAGTATGATAAAAATTTTCTTTTTTGCTCTTTTTTATTTATTGAAGATTATTAAGTGCATCATTATTCGTAGAGAAAAAATGGTTGCAATTTTTGATAATGTCAATGTTTTTACACCGTCAAATATATCGGAAAATTTCTGATTTTGCCTTTAATATATTTTTATTTTCTAGATAAAGAGAAAAAAAGATGTCAATGATTCTCAGGTAAGTTGCTAGAATTTTGTCTGCTTCGCGTCACCAGACGATATTATTCAGCCGCAAACGATATCTTACGCTTTCTCTCTTTATCTACTCAGAAGAAAATTCTTTTCTCCTTTCGCGAGTTTCATTCTTCTACTGCAAATGATGAAGATGCAAAACACAATCGATGTGCCTGAGGGAAAGTTACTATCGATGACAAAGAGGGACTTTTTTAGCCAACCTCGTGGGAAAAAAGATGGAGGAAAACTCTGGAATGATGAGATATACGTCGGTTTTTTTCCTGACTTATTCCCCTTTTTAACATATTTCTATTTTATTTCTCATATGGTACAACATTCTCGCATTTAAATTCACTCGGGAATTTTTTTTTTTGGATTATTTTGCCTCATACGAACTCAATCCAATAACTGTAGCCATAAACACTTCTGTTAGAAAAATCGAAAATAGATGTCACGTAGTATGTTATCGAAAATAGCCATAACATAAACTATTTTATAATATAAAACTTTTGAAGAGGAGGATAAACATTTTAAATACAATAGAAAAGCATTTTTTATAAATTATATTTTTAGTATGATAAATATTTTTTACGGTAGTACATTTATTACAATTTCACTGCCTGCTCTTTATTTATTACAAATGCCCAGAACTTTGACGCCAGTATTTCTATGCTTGCTATTCCTTTGTTTGAATACATTACTATTTTATCTTTTTAACTGTTAAAGCCAAAGACCTAATTTTCAAACAAATTTTCATATAATCGATATGTTACTCGCATACGTCAAAGTTTTCTAATTTCGTATATTTGACTGACTGAAATCAATTTATGAAATAAATTTAAAGGAATGATACGACTTATTTTTTGCACGATGTTTTGTTCTGTCAGTTAACTTAAAAGAAAATAAAGTTTTAAAATAAATATTAAATTAATTATAAAATTAAAAATTAAAAAAATGTAGTTTAAAAATATATAAAATCACGATAAACTAAATATTAGGTTGGGAAATAAGTTCGTAGCGTTTTTACCAAAGACTTTTATTTTAGCAAAAAACAATAACTATATATATATCAATAAATTAATGAATTATATATTCGCCGTTGCTGTTTACAACCTTTTCCCACCTCTCGACCCATTTGTTGATGCCGTTTGACCAAAAATCGTCACAATATTATAAATTGAGTTATTACAATTTATTTCAATTATTTTACTGGAAATATTTATTGTCTATTTAATTACTTTGATTTTACAATTCTGATGAGAACAACAAATTAAAATTCAAAAATATTAAAAAAATTTTTAAAGAGAGGAAATTGAATGAAATCTCAAATTACATTTAAATTTCTAATTAAAATTAAATGTGTATAATGATTATCATTGTTTTGAACAGTGTCTTAAATACTTCATATTCTTGAAAAATAAGTAACAATTTAGTATATAAGTATGATATTACTATTTTAATATATCTCATTTACAATATTCCAATACCTTTATGGTTACAAGAGTGAAACTACAACCATGTCTTTGATTCCTAATAAAGGTAATTATGTTTATAAACTTACATTTTAATCCATAAATACAAATCAAAATGTGCAAAAACCACAAAATGTGACATTAGAGTAGCAAATAAACCAAATCATGATAGTATAAATTACAATTATTTCACAAATAATTTAAATATTTGTTTACTTGCTTAGAAAAGTAATATGATAAAATTTCTGTGGAATTATGAGTGTAGGCGTTATTATTAAAAGTACAGTAAAATTAATCATGAACGCAGTGTTTCAGCTTGCAAGATGCTTTTGTAATATGTATTTGAGTAATATGAATTAAACGGAATTGGAAAATTTTACCTTAATTTATCAAAAAATATATTTAATAATAATTCTGTGCATTATAACTTTAAAAATATTATGTTATAAATTAATTTAACAATGTGACTCTAAAATTACTAAATAAATTGATAAAAATATAACATTAGACTTATTTTTATTATTATTATTATTACATTATAAAAGACTTATTTTTTCAAATTTGATTTCTTAATGTTTATGTCATAAACATACCGCACAGGTATTTCTGGCAAAATTAAAAAATTTCTGATTTGAGATTTAACGATTGTAAGAATTATTTTACAATCCTTTATCTAATATGTATATATATATATATATATACATATATGTATATATACGCACATATACATATATGTATATACACATATATATATGTACATATATATACATATATGTGCATATATATATGTATGCATGTGTATATATATATATGTACACATGTATATATATACATGGATATATATGAGATATATATATATATATATATATATATATATATATATATATATATATATATATATATATATATATATATTATGATGACATCGTTTCTGATAAATATATCTCTAATAACAAAGAACCTACGTATATCTGACATTAATTCAGAAACACAATATCAATTCTGAGCGGATTATAAAATATTTCTTTTCATTGCTTTTGCAAACTTTTCGTATCAAAACAAGGAAGAAATGTATTTTATAAAACGACAAATATTGAATTCACAGGATAAAATTGAATCAGGAATTTAATATGCAAAATTATATAATATGCCGACTAATGGTGGAGTAATTCGCGTCCCTAATATCGAAGAAATAGGTCCCGAGTTTGAATCCTGGTTCGGTCATGGATGTTCTTTTCTCTCTTTTTTTTGTTAAATTAAATTAAGCACTGAATATGAAAAACCCTAAGGGCAGCCAGGCATTAGAAAATTTTTTTTATAAAATTAGAGGTTGTGTTATTAAACGCATTTTACCTAGTTTGTGAAAAATATTAGGCAAAAGAGAAATGATACAACTCAAGATAAAATGATAATTAGTTATTGTCAATAATATAACTTGTCAAATTAATCTATACCCTTTTTTCTTATAGTGAGTTTTAAATTAAAAAATTATATACAGTTTTATATTTAATAGATAAAATACTTACTAATCATTTATTTCAAAATATTTTTAATTGTGATAATTACGAAAGTGATATCATTTGCATGAATTTGTTTTCGTAGAAAATAAAAGATAAAATTCAAAACTCTGAAGGTAGTTTTAAAGAGAAAAATTGGATACATTCTTTACATCATTGCGTGTTGCTTAAATTTCCTGCGTGACACACTTTCTTTCAATATTTTCACCACCACATCTAAAAAAAGGAAGGAGAAATTTACCGCATCCAAGCCGTACCAGCTTTCCTGTTTTCCGGTATGATCCTACGCGTGCTGCACCGGAGCTTCGCATGTCTATATCTATACGCATTAAGTACCCTAGATTGAGCGTAGGTGGTAAAGAGTAAGAAAATGGGGGTGTTTCCCCTCCCCGTCACAATGTTTTTTGCCCATTCAAAGACCATTTGGTACGTTGCTGCTTCTGATAAAAAGAGGGCTTTTCGGCAGCGATGGTTGCACGGAAATCCCAGGGATAGTGGGGCGAAAGGGAAAAAGTGAAAGAGGAAGGAGAAGAGGGATTTTTCTTTTCCCCATTCATAAGGAAGAGAAGCGGAAAAATAAACAGACTTGTAAACGGCGAGGGTAAGAAAGTGAGAGGAAAAGAAAAAAAAAGGGAAAAACAGCCAAGCAAAGAGTGAACGAAAAGTGTCAATGTAACGATTCCAAAAGCGATTTCATTGCTTGCTTATGCCAACTTTTTCCCTCTCCCACCCCATTTTTTTGTTTTGTTTTATGAGTTTGATATTTTGCGCAGGGAATTTTGAAGTTTTGCACACGATCTAAACTACTTCGGGATTTCATCCCCCTCCCCCTTTTGAATGGCTCCATATTTGTTTTCCCCAATCCGGATTTAAGAATATCTCGACAGTTGTTGTTCTTTAACAACGTGTTGGCGGTTACTTCGGAACACCGTAATCGTTCTTTGAGGAATGTGAGAAAAAATGGCTTTTTATACGGTCTGTTTCTTTGTAATAAGATGTGATAAAGTTAGTTCCTAAGGTATAGTCAATACCGATTTCAACAAATGTGTGAGTATTCATCTATATACTGAATACTATAAATATATATATTAATATCAAAATCTTTTATTTTTAATTTTCTTTTCTAAGCTTACGTGTTTAATTTCTTTATAAAGTTTTCACATTATTTCTCATTTCAAAAATATTATTAAATAACTTATGGGAGATTTAATTTTCATAATGTCTCACTTAAATATATAATTTATAATTTATCACAGTATGGAAGAAATGCTAAGAAATTATTTATTTCCGACATATTTTGAAGAAAATCATTGCTTATCAAAATCCATACTTTTCGATAGAATTTGAACGCAAACCTGTCTTGATATAAAGCAAATTATAAACTAATATTCTTTGAAATAGCTATGGTTGATACGAATTCGGAATTAGGTTTCAATATTTGACATTGTACGTGATATTAAAGGTACACAATGTCTAAGACATTGTGCATCTTTCTTACAAATCTTTTTTACTTTCTTATAAGAACTCTTACAAATGTCTTCTAGACATTTGAGCCGGGAACTAAGACTACGTATATATATATATGAACTAATACCAACTTTTTCAGTCTCATAGGGATTAACCTACGCGGTTAGTTAAGTATTACAAATCTTATCAAAGTGATTATATTCGAGGTCCTTGGTGATGATTAAAATTATTATCCCAATAATACTTTGAAAATATAGTATACAACCCGCTTTTTATATGATCGACTGTGTTAGAAGTATTAGGAAAAGCAAACATGT
Source organism: Latrodectus hesperus (assembly GCA_037975125.1). Taxonomy (NCBI): domain Eukaryota; kingdom Metazoa; phylum Arthropoda; class Arachnida; order Araneae; family Theridiidae; genus Latrodectus; species Latrodectus hesperus. The sequence continues at coordinate 72,112,524 of CM075851.1, read as the reverse complement.
TATCTTAAAATTTTCCTCTATCCAATCGTTATCAAAATTCGTCTCTAAGAGTTAGTGGCAACAAATAGAATTTATAGCGCAATTTTTTTAATCTTAAATGAAACGATTTTGAAATATTTAAAGAAACAAAGTGGTAAAAGTACATAAATTACACACATATGCTTGATATGATTCCTTCCTTTGTGACCAGAGAAAAAAATGATTATTTTTCAAGTCTGAAAATAATGAAGAAAATTTATATTAACATTTGGTATTAATGACAAATCTGAAGAGCTAGGTTATACACAAATCCGAAATATATATTAATGTGGACAGAGATACCGCATTGTAATAATGCCACGTTGTGGTTACACTAACCTTACAAAGTTACTGTACCACTTTTGGAAGATAAATTATACATTAGTATATAAATCAATAAACACGTGAAATTCCCTTCAATAACACCAAGCTGCTCATTGAGAAAATTAAGAAAATGTTAAAGAACATTGTCTTAAACTGATTCTCAGAGAGACACTCTAATAAGACCGGGTGGAATAATCTTTAATTTGTCCCTAAAGGCCTTGACGCAGGGCTGTTGCCAAATTTCGTTTGGCCACCAGGCATGGCTACCTTCTTCAACACCTGTGTAGAACTAACAACAAAGTCCAAGAAACTTTCAGCAGGCTCTGAGATCTTCGGGAGAAGATGACCTGCACCACCTTCGTCGCTGTCCAGCACTATTCGAACCTTCCTTGGTGCGATCGCTACTGGTGTGCTCGAGGCAACCTCAGCACTTCATAGACTTTTCTGAGTTCACTTGTCTACGTATTCTTTCTATATTTGTGGCGCAGTAGTCATTGTAAACGTGGCCATTGGAAATAAAAAAATATTGGTATATAACTACACGTATTTGTTACAATCGTAGTTCACGTGTTTCAATAAAGGAAAAATTAGGAAAGACAGCTACAGATACTTGCATAGATTTAAAAATAACGATACAATTTAAAATGACCCAAGGATAACAAGGATAGAAAGCTACAATTAATGAAGAAATACCCAATAACACTTTTTCATTGACAAATATCCGAATAAATATCATTAGTCAATCATGTTTACTAGTTCTCCTTAAATTAATTTGATCGAATTCTTTTTCGACTACAGTTGGATTTATAATATTATTTCTACAACTAATATCGATCTGGAAATCCCTGGTTTTACACATAAGAGCACTTATAAGAGAACGAAAAATTAAAGTAAAATTAAACTGTTAAAATTGATAAAAGAAATAAATTCATTCTTTTTTTACTTCAAAATGGCCAAAAGAAGCAGCAAATAAAGTATAATTACAAAGAATAAGGCATGAAGTTTTCCTTCTATCAAAAATGTTAATGTTTGTTTTAATTTTTGAAGCAATAAAATTTAACTGCGGTTACATATAAAGCAAGTTGTTGTATTCGTTTCGTTTACTGCCATTAAATCTAAGCAGGTAATAATACTTTTACGAGCATCTGAGGACCACATGTAATCTAAATGATTTTGCGAAAAGCCGTATAATATTTACAACATCGCAAGTTTTGTTATTGTTCGAATCATACGTCAGCTGAAGTCAAGTCTCTATTGTTAAATTTATCATTGCAAATCATAAAAATTTAGTGAGCAAATATTTGCTTATATATATATATATATATATATATATATATATATATATATATATATATATATATATATATATATGGAAGTCTCTAGCATTTGATTTTTCAAATTAATTTATATAAGAATAAATCACTGAAAACTGAGTGTTTCAGTTTCTCATGAATTTCTATGAACACTCTGAAAACTGAGTGTTCATAGAAATTCATGAGAAAAATCTGATTATAAACACAATCAAAATTACAATTTGCACAAGATAAAAAGTATATTTTAGTATTATAATAATATTCATAATATATCTTAAAATTAGAATGAAAAAATGTCAAAATTGCTAAAAACATAAAATTACATACGAATTCTTTGTTGGTTTCTGAAATTATGTCGGTGAAATAAGGTTGACAAGATTTCTGAATTCATCAGTTGCCGCTTAGAAGTATGTAAGTGCAGATCAATTAAGAGAAAAAGGGCGCTACGTGGCTGAATGGTCAAAGCATCACTCCGCTAAACGCTTGAGAGCGTAAGAGTGTTGGTTCGATTCCCATCGTGGCCCTGGGTGTTTTCTTCGTTATCTTCTGTGTTTGTACATCTGTCATTCCTATCCTATTATGTCATTCCTATCCTATCCTATTATCGACGAAGCGGATCTCAAGAATCAAGCATACAAGTCTGAATATATGTAATGTAATAATAAATAAAAAATAAGAGAAAAGGAAAAATATGATCATGCTAAGAAACAAAAATTTCAAAAAAGCTTATACTTTGAACTATATATATATACACATTTATATATATATATATATATAATTTGTTTGGTTTGACTGCAAAATAATTATGTAATAAAGAGCTACGTTTATATGCATTAGATAAAAATAATTTATAATTACTGCTATCTTTATAGAAATTTTTACCTATTTTGAAGCTAATATCAAAGTATCACGTGTTAAAAAGTTATAAATTTTCGGAAACATTTTTGTATAAAGATTATAGATTGAATATGAGAAATTAATTTATTGACAACTTATAAAGAGTATTCAATAAAAAGTCAGATATGAAGTAGAAAGTGTTATTAAATAAATGACATGATTAGAATTTCGAATGCATTTTACATCGCCCACCATTTAATATTCACCACAACAAGTTACGTTTTTCATTCACCGCCAAGTTACCTTCTGTGGCGATAACAGGCTAAAAATGCTGACAGCATCTTGTTCCATTAAAAACACTCGACGGTGCAAAACAAAATCTCACTCGTTTTTGCATTTGAAAAGAGGGCTAAAACACCCCTACGAAAATATTCTAAGGAGGGAGTTATCGAATTTGAATTCTACTCCTTGGAGAGGAGCTCTTCTTTAAGCATTTTCGAAAGCCTTGTATCAGACAGCAAGCCTCGTCTTCTCACCCCCCTTACCCTTGTTATTTCTTTCTTTGACGATTTCTTAGAAAGTGGCGCTACTTTTAGGCTTTGTGAGAAGGATTGAATCTGAAATTTTATTCTTAAATCTTCGGAAACACTCCCGTTAACCAAAAAACCGGATACTGTTTTCTTTTTTCCAATTCTTAATACGGGTTATTCAGGGATAAGTATAAAACCCTCCGATAACGTTAAATAAAGCCGTATGTGATTCGGAAGATTTTAGCGCCTTATTGTTACCTTCCATTAATGCATCGTATTGTAAATATTGATGGTAATTTATCGAAGTAACGTATATTGCACTTAGAAACTCCATTTTCACTTCAGAGTTAAATCGGGCGTTTATTTACAACCTTTATTTAATCGCCAAGGTAAATTGCATGTTAAAAATGATCTGGCGCCATTGGATATAATCACCGTCTGAGGTTAATTTTTGTTTTCAGTTTTTAAAGGATTTCACAAAAATGGTTTTCTTAATCGTGAATACTTCTCTTTACGAGTGACCAACACCTTTTTTTATTAAATATTAGAAATAATCATTAATTTCGATGAAATTATGATATCTTAAATCTTAAGCAAAATAATTCTTTTCATACTGTTACATTACTTCAAATGAATCTAATGTAATTGAACTTCTGACTATCACACACGCAAAAATAATTTTAAGAAATCAGCAAATTATATTTAAAATTTTGGAATGGATGTTTATTAGCTATGGTATTTTTTGTTTCAACTTTGTTCTATCAACAGAAATCTTATCGAAATCTTTTAGTTTATAACATCTGGAAATAGGTACTAGTAAGTTCATCCACAATATATGCAATATCTGACACTTTAATTTCGTTGCACAAACTGATTGTGTATCAAAAGATCAGACAAATTCTTAACAAAAGATTTTTAAAGTAACAAAGAGAATTTTTGACACTCTTTTAACACTATTTTTCTCATAAATTTTCATTATATTGTAGCCTGTTGTAAGCTAATATAAATGATTCTATCTAATATGTGCTTCTGTAGTATATTTTTTAATAAATCTCACGGGTTATTTTTCGTTGAGTTTCAAAGCTATTATCATTAAACAATGCATTGTTTTGATTAAAATAAAGTAGTATACAAGGAAAATTAACATTATAATTTGCTTATCAATAAACAACAGAATTTATGTATTAATAATGTATTCAAATTTAGTACATAATCAATATTCTAATAAAATATTTTTTAAATATTGCCATTATGTAATTTTACTTATCGCTTCGTAAATTATTTAGTTACATATGTAATTATTGTTAAAAAATTTAAAAAATATGGTTTCTAGATATTCAAAAATCTTAGATTTTACTTAATTATCAAAACTAAAGTTGGAAACATGCTTTATAAAATATATTTTGCTTATAAAATACTGGAAAGAAAAATAATTCCATTGTCTTAGATTTTGCATGATTAATTTGAAACACCCTCTCTTTCTTTTAAGAAGTATAAATGTTTTTAAGTATTTCCTTTTTTTATTTTGGACTGAATGCACTTAGTTTCTTCCTGCACTTGAATGATTAATTCTCTACTTATAAAGGTATGAAGCCACACACATTAATTATTTATCCCTATAATTACGTGTCTAATAATTTTTTATGACAAAAAATGAAGTTCTCTCATTCTCCAGTTAACGAGTTACATTTCCAGACAGTTAACAAGTTACATTTATGCATACACAAAAGTATTTCAATGTTTAATACAGCTCAAACTACGATTCATGAAAATTTCTGATGATTTTTAGAAATTAATGAATCAAATGAAATATTTGAGTAAATGTCTTCTAAATATTTTGCTTATAACTTTCATCCCTTTTATTTAAATTAAATACTTAATTTTCATGATATTATTGTTTTTTCATAGAAACAAACTCTTAAAACTTGTGATATATTATTAATTTAATTCAATTTTATATTTGACAATTATAATAAAATCTATTGTTATTTTAAATAATTACAATATTATACACATCCAGTATATATTTTCATTTAAAATCACAAAATGCCTTGAAACACCAAATTGATTTATTTAATGTAGTGTGTAAATTATCCACGGGAATTAAATATTGCAAAATCCCTTTGTAACAATTAATGTAAGCATGTATAAAGTTTTTGAAAATAAATCGTCAATTATAATAAAATTTTCCAAAGATTTAATTTTGATATTTATAGTCTTTTGTGAAATATATTAGAAAATAAAATGTTTTTAGTGGGTTATGAATAAATTTATTCAAACATACTTAAGAAACTAAAATTAAAATGAATTCCAAGATCACGCAAAAAATCTTGAATGTTTGTTTCAAGTGAAGGAATTCCCTTTGTAATTGAAATGAATATTTTTTATATATAATTACTAGAAAAAATATTATTAATCCTATTTTTCTAAGTTCATATTTTAATAGAGTTATATTGATTATAATCACGAAAGAAAAAAAATATCAGTTTCGATCACTAATATTTAATATTAATATTTTAATTTTGTATTAGATTTTCTATAGCTAAGCAAAATAGTTTGATACAAATATATTTTGTTTAAAGCAAAATTTTCAAAAGGTGATTTGCTAAAATAGATTGTTTAATATTAATTTTATGCTGTACAAAAGATATTTATCATATTTTTGTTACAAAGAAATTTTTATTTCATTAAAACAATTTTTTTCCGCATTACACAAAATATTCCTTTATGGAATATATTGTAGAAAAAGCAACAAAAGAAAATGTTTTGTGAATTAGCCTTCTTAAAGTGTTGCCGAATCCTTTCACTTTATTTCAAGATAAATATATATATGAACTACCTAAATAAGAAGCGAGAACTAAGAAGCGGCGAGAAAATTCACCTAGTAGCATTTTACATCAGCTCCCGCCCCCACTAACTCACTCCCACTTTCCCCAATTACCTCAAAACTCCCAACTGCCACTTTTACTCACACGGTTTTCTTTCGCAGTGAAATCTGTTTGATAAAAAATGCGAAGGGAAATCTGTAATATAAGAAGTAAAAAAAAGGGCGAAAATAAAAGAAAAGAAAGGGAAAAATAGTGTGTTGCAAACTAAGTTCCCGGCAAATTTCCCTTCGTCTTCACACCATTTCGGATCAGAGAAAACGATGGGGCGCGACGATCTTGGGGCGCATTTTGATCGTAGTAAGGGCTTAGGTAGGCGTGGGAGTGGAGGACGTTTCATTTCACACCCCCGCTGATCACCTTGGACCCGCGGTATTGCGGCCCATCGCCCCCGGCTGGGATTTTGATATGGAAAGGCGAATATTGTTGTTGACGTAGTATTTCAGCACCCGAAGGGGGGAGCGGCTACAAAATGCTGAGTTTGTCTTTATCGCAAAGTTGTGGTTTTGTCAAAGGAAAATATCGCAATTCACATAAAGATCTTATATTCTTTTTAAAACTGGAAAAATCGCATAATTAGCTAAAAGAGTGAAGGAAAAGTCGCAAAAGATAATTAAAGTTTTCATTAGTATTGTAAGTTGATTGTTACTTTGTTTCGGAATTAGACGGATGCTGATTTAACTTCCAGATATACCTAATGATTTCAAAGAGTCAGAAATTCCTTCAACAAGAAAGAAAAGAGTATTATTTGCAAAATGTCTTTCATTCTCAAAAAAGTTTTGTTCTGCAAGTAATGTTAAAGAAACTTTTAATTTAAATATGTTTGTATGCTAGTAAAGCATAATTAATCCTGAAAATGCAAAAAACTTTTGAACTCAATTTTATAATTTTTTTTATGGAATTTATTGTTAAAAAGTATATCTCAAAGTTGGTGAGTTTATGCCTTGTAGGTGCATATATCTGTGTAAGCAAGTTTAATTATGATACATTTTATTTTCAATTTTTTTACTAATCTAAATGTATTATTTTATTACATGATTTTGAGTTCAAAAATAATATCAATTTTCTCGTATTAAGATTATTACTAATCCCTAAACGTAATTGTTTATATTGGAATCCAAAATTATTTAAAATATTTGACATCAAACTGTCAAATATGATCTCATTGAATCAATTAATACTTGCATAATACATGAATTAGCTATTAAATCGCTTAAAAACTATGTAATAGATAGTGTTATGTATCGAATTTTACATTGAAGTTATTATACTGCACAAAATATAAAGTTAATCTTAGTCAAACGCTTATGTAATGTATATTTTTAGGAAAAATAATAGACATTTTAGTTTAAGAGTTAGAGAAGGATGAAGTTTAATAAAAATGGTCCCATAAGTGTTATTAAAATATTAAGGTCTTATACTTTTAATTGGAAATGTTTTAATTTATTTATGATTAAAAATATATTTTAGTCTGAAATTATAAAATTCAAAACAACTTTTTTAATTAAAACTAAAAACCAAAGGAAAAAGAAATAGTAAAAAAGAATACATTGTTTCTTTACATCTCCCAGCAAATAATGTTTGCATTTTATATGCAAAATAAATATCCATTATAAGTTTATGAACGAAAAAAAAATTTATTTTTCATTTTATAGTCAGACAATACTTTTTAAATAACAAATAAGGTAAATATAAACGTAGTTATTTAAACATTCAAATATCACAAAGGGTGTTCACAAGGAATTATTATAGCAAAGATTCAGGTAAATCCTATGAAAATACTTAAAAACACAATTTTAAGACATGATCGGAAAAATGCAACATCGATCAATAACCACGATTGTTTCTGTTGACGTGTGCCACTTAGGCTAGCATTATGGGGTGCACTGCTCCACTTTCCCAACTGAGCGATACTTTGGTGTAGAGTCCGACTTCCTCAGTACACACATGCCATAGGTACCCGTCTATAAGGCAGGCAACCATTTATAATTAATTCATACAAGGAAAGGACAAAGACAGGATAGATAAAGAGAGAAACAACATCCATGCTCGAACCGGGATTCGAACCAGGACCTCCCTATCCGCAGTCTATGAATGTTACGCTGACCAGTAGACAATTTGGGCGGCCACAACCACGTTTTTTTCTCGTTAAATGAATCCGACTACGAAAAATGTGAAAGCTAAATTGTAAATATTATATGTCATAAGCAAAAAATATATATATATATATATATATATATATATATATATATATATATATATATATATATATATATATATATATATATATTATTATTATTATTATTATTATTATTATTATTTATTAAGGCTCTTGTTATTTGAAGTAATAGATTTAATTTCGTAAGAAAATTGTTATAATTTTGAAACTGGTGTATTTTTTGAATGGATTTTTCAGATTATCATTATTCCTCTTAACGAGAAAATTATGTTGCATGTTCATACCTGTAACACAATTTCCAATACTCCAAACAGCTTAAACATACTGAGAATAAAGCATAATAATTTAAAAATTTCTTTGAAAATTTATTTTAAATAAAATATTTTAGATATTAAATTGAAAATTGTCTTAAAAATAATATTATTCAAAATGGATGCTTCTTAAAGTTTCATTTTACCGTAAATTTATTTCAAGCACGGGAATTAATATCATTATGACAGACTTGGACGGACGTCCCTCCTTTTTCCACATCGACTTCACCTATGTCTGCGCGGTCTGTACTTGGTGAAGCTGCCCCTGTATGCAAGAAAGCTATTCACCGAGAATTCGTCTAGTCTTTATAGGAACAGGTGCACAGGGTGGCTGGGGCGATCCCCCCTCCTGGGCGATCGAGGACTTAGTCCGCAAATTTACTTCAGCCACTCATCAGGAATTGAGGGTGTTATTCTGTCACTCGATCTAGCTGGAGCCTGGAACTTTATTTCCTCCAGCCGTGGGATCAAACAGGAATTAGAGGATTCCGTTGACGGAAAGATCTGAAAAATGCAGGAATCCAGAAATCCATATCTCTTATTCATGGGTGATTCTGAGTACAAACAAGCAAAAAACTGATATCCGGGAAATATTTGATTTCCGTTCTCATGTAATTAGCTGTTCCTACTTGCCCTTATTTTCTATAAGTATTTTGAAAGTCTGAAGTAGAATCAATCAATAAGAAAAATTGCTTGTTTTTATCAATATTTTGAAATGATAGTTTTATGAACTTATTAACTAAAACATATTAAGGAGTAAAGTCTGAAGTAGAATCAATCAATGAGAAAAATTGCTTGTTTTTATCAATATTTTGAAATGATAGTTTTATGAACTTATTAACTAAAACATATTAAGGAGTAAAGTCTGAAGTAGAATCAATCAATAAGAAAAATTGCTTGTTTTTATCAATATTTTGAAATGATAATTTTATGAACTTATTAACTAAAACATATTAAGGAGTTTTAAAAGAAATTGCAAAGTTATATTCGATTAAAAAGTGTAAGTTTTATATACAATTTCATTTGAAATTTGTCTTTTAAGTGAAAATAATTATTAATCTTCAGGATATATTTTGCAATATTTAATAACAAAGTGTACTACAGGCGTCTAACAAATAATAAAAAATAAAAAGTTTACTAAATGCGTTTTTAAACGAAGTGTACTAAATGCGCCTAACAATTTATTAAAATAAATATCGCTTACAAATTATTCGTGGTTTCACATAAATAACGAAAAAATTAACGATGCTATCTATTTAAAAAATTCTAGAGTAGATTAGATATGAGAACATATTGAAATAGAGCGGCGTTTACTGCTTCTGACAATTGGAGATTTAGTTGCTCAATAGCTTCATGCTACTTCCCGTTAAGATTAGCAAGGAGAAGATCTCATCTGCCATAGGCAGTGATTGGGAGGGTGATCACATTCTCCCTTACAGAATTGCTGTGGTTCAGTCGGTTGGGGACGTATCCATGTAAATCCAAAGTCCTTCCACTGGTGTAGCGTGTAGAGAGAGGTCTCAGGCGTGACCTCGTCACCAGATCGTAGTTCAAAATTATGAAGATGGGTGAAAGTATTCCAAACATATAAATCTTAAAATACAGTCTGAGTCTCGCCTGCACGTTTATGTATGTACGTACCTGACAATTTACATCGAATTCACTTCTTTTACTCGCTCAAGAACTGACAAGTATAGTTTTTTGAGTGTTTCAGCAGACCTTATAGTGAACAATTTTATACGCTAACCCTAAAGTTGCAGATGCAAATTAACTGATGACAATCACTGATGCTGTTTTTGCCAATCACTGATTCGCGTTAATAATCAAATTATAAAAGGGTAAAAGCAGTGTCATTTGAATAGGCTCGGAAAATACTATCTTGTTTACTAAAATGCTTTACAATATTGACTTTAGTTTCAATATCGGATAATATTGCCTTTATAATCACATACACATATATGGTTTTACAAAAACTGACTTTGATACTGATGTATTCAATAACTTAATACCGGATGGTTCAGCTACGATATGTTGCTCTACTGTAATGCAAGAGCGCAAAAAATATTCAAATACAATTTTCTCTGAAGTAATGTATAAACAATATTTGATTAGTATTTGCTTTAAGTTAAAGATATTTTTTTTCTTATTGATTCAGTATTTTCGGTTGTTAATTTATGTCACCATTGAATTGTTAAATTAAACGCAAGTAAATGTCGTAAATTTCATCTACATTCAAGCAGAAAGTTAACACCTCTGAGCGAATTTTCTGTGAAATCAATTTTTCCTAATCTCCACGCCAATAAAGTCACATTAGCGAAACTAATTAAAGCGCATAAGCCCAATCTACTGATTTTTGGCTGGTTCAAAAATGCGTCAATTTACTTCCTATTTCAAGAATTTGGATTTCGTAAACAGATCACTTCTTTGCAATAATAATTTAATAAAAATAAATAATTCTGAAAATAAAATTCCGTATTAAGTTAAATAGATTTAAAATAAATGTAGTTTCTTGGCCTTTTAGAGATATAAGTTCTGTAATAATTCTTTCCAAATTTATGATTTCTAATAGTCAGATGACATTTTCCTTTGCAAATTATGTGGATTCATTATTTAGATTTTAAAACAATATTTATTTTTTCAAGCATTGTATAAACAAACATTGCAATTTTAACTAAGACAACTCATCTCAAAATATGAAATTCGAGACAATCGTTTATTTATGAGTCAAAAAATAAGATCTGATCTGATCTCTAAATTTTAAACCATCTAAAAAAAATTAAATAAGCCTAATATGTTATTCTAATTTGCATTGAGAAAATTTTTTACACATCATCTTTTCTTTTAAATCAAGTATCAAAAAATTAAAAATACATTTTTTAACACATTTATCAATAGGTTTCATTGGATGCGCGCGCACAGACATGCACACAATAAATGTGATTTTGAATTGAATATAATTTGTTATAATGGACACACGATAAAACATTTTAAGGCGAAATATGCCTTTAATTTCCCTATGAAATTACTTGAATTTTTTTATAATTAATATTGCATAATAAAACTTTAGTGACAATTGTAAAATGAATTTATAATTTTCATTTTTTGAGTAAAATGTTTTTTTAAAAAAGAGGCATATTTTGCAAAATGATTTAATAAAGTACAATTTCATTATCTCTAATTTTTTTTCGCTTATAATTTAAACCAAGATCCAAGATTTAAGACAATTAAATCAAGATTAGGGTTGATAAACGTAACATTAACTATTATATCATGTAGGCATGAAAGACAAAACGTTTGTGCATTAATTAGCATTAATTTGAATATCAATGTTAGCTTCAAATAGTTTATTTTTCGATTTGTATTAATTCATGGCCAGAACTAATGCATGAATTATATTTGATCTAGGGTCATTTAAAAATGCATTTTAAAAGTCAAATCTGATGTTCTTTTAGGATTTCCAAAATGAGTTATTAGTATATTTCTAATGCTATTTACACTACTTAATACCATATAAACCATAATTTTTCTGGTCTAAAGCAAAAATTATATTTCTCAAAATGGCATAGATGTAAATGGAAAAAAAAATTTGGAATAAATGAAAAATAAATTAATGAAATAAGCATTCCTACCTGAATAAGTAATACATAAAAATAATATTCTTATAAAGTCAAGTTATTATAAAAGTAGAATTGATGAAAGATAAACACACTTGTAGTATACATATTTTTATAAAAAGACTCGGAACTACTTGATCATGCGGTGTTGTTGGATAACTGGATTATCTAACCACTGAGACAACATAAATTCTCACTGCTCGCAGTACAAGTACATCGAAGACAGCTTATCCTGAATACTTCATTGATCTCCTCTTGTAACATAAATATTATTTCTAATTTTTTGAACGCTTTCAACAGTAGACGAAAATTTTTGTAAGTTTGAATGATTGGTTCGCATAAGATATAAGGTATGCATTTTTTTGGAAGTAAAAAATAATTCTTCTTTGTTTTCAAAGAAAAAATAGTTTTACACATAGTACAGCCATACCTATTAATATAGTTTTATTTTTCTTGTAAGCATGAATACTTGCAATATTTAAGCATTTTTTTCTTTCATGTGATTATTTTATTTTTGAATTAAGAGGATTAATAACGGAATCTTTTTTCTTAAATGTCTGTTAATTATCTATAAAATATGCTCCTCTTTCTGCAATTACGCTTATTGTAGTCGCTAATTTTTATTAAATAAAGAAAGGATTACATTTCACTTAACTCCACACATTTTAATTCAAATATTTAAAAATATGTTCCTTTTTTTAAAAGGAACATGAATAAAATGTAAAATTATATTATTTATCTCTTAACATAAATGACATGTTATGACAAACAGTGCTAATAATGTTCTAATAAATTATTAAATTTTTACACACACTGTGTTATTAATTACACATGAAATAAAATAACAAGATGTTTTTTGAAATGAGATGATGTAATAAGGAAAAGTAATACATATGTATGAAAAAAGATCCTCGACTTATATTATAAATTAAGTTGCCAAAGTTAGTTCAGTACATGATAATTAAACCAGTTTTAAGAAATATGTATTACTCTCAAGCTTACAAGTCTCTCCAATAAAATCTAACAAATAACATCACTTTTTATGTACTTAGATGAATAAGAAAGGTTATCTTCATTCAACCCTATTGATTATATATCCACATTCGCTTAAAATTTGCGAATGAATTGTTATTATGTTTTAATGAAATATTTATCGTTACTGATTATCATTTACTGATAAATGTCTCCTTAGATTATTATCATGTATTTCAATTGACTTTGCCAACTCCATATAAGTTGATGATTTATTTATTTCATATATTTAAAATTTTTTTTTATATGTGAACATTCATGTAATTTCATTAGTTTTGGCTTTTTTTTTTTTTTACTTTTTAATATTTTAGCTATAGAACAACGCAGACAGAAAAATATATTTTCCAATTACCCTTTAAATTTTGTTCCTGCCTTTAACTTTTGACTGACTGATATTTGCTTAACTTGGCAATGCAAGTTGACTATCCCTAAAGCGTTCCTTTGTCAAAGAGCGTAAATCTTTTTCTTTATTCCTTAAGGGACTTTTCTTATAGAAATTCTATATAATCTAGCTTATATTTGTGTTCGAACATTTTTATACCAGCAAAAGTATAAGTTAGGTTCTATAAAAGTGTGGTAGAACAGTCTTGCGCGAGTGCTTCGACCCTCGCTTCTTCCGGAATTCATTAATAAGACCCTTCGTGGATCAATCACCATAAGCGACGACAGCGCACGAGCGTCGAAAGACGTAATCAGTTCTCTTCCTTCCTAAAGACGTTAAAAGAACTAAAATTCCTCTGGTAAAAACAGAACACGGGAGCGTGGGGAAAGAACAAGGTGTGTAGTTGTGTCGGGAGTTCGTGTTTATGCCCTATCACAGTGTTCAACGGTAAAGGATTTTATGGGCAGTTAATCTTGAGCAAAGAACACCCGCTGCTTTTTATGACCTCTTAAAAAGGACAGATTAAGTGACCGACCGGACTCCAAGGATCAGAATTAAACTGAGTCGACATGATGCCTTAACCTTTTTGTGGCGTATGAGGAGGATTGCGGACCACTTTTGGTTACTTTAGAAATTGTTAATTGATATTAGTGTAAAGTATATAAAGAGTCAGGATCTGGCTTCCATGGTTTAATGCTTTGCTGTTAGTAAGCCATTTTAATAGATATAATGGTCCACACATAATCAAATAAAAGCTTTACCATGCTAAATATTCGACTGGAACTACTTAGATTCAATAAGTATCATGTAGTATAATAATGTCTTAAGAAACTAAAATTCTTTAGTTTTTATATGTAACTATATTTTATAATATATACATTACAAAACTAAAAAGTTAATTTACAAAATGTGATTTTATATTTTAATCAGTTAATTAAGAATAAATACATAATATAACCACAAAATAGAATAAATACAAAATAGAACCTCATACATCTTAATTGTGAAGGAAAAGTTGAGTGAAAATTCATTATCATTTTAGAAAGTATATTTCGCTCATAATTGTTATAACACACTCTTCTCTTTGTTTTAGATAAAAAAAATTTAAAATGACTTTTATGTGCTAAAATATCAGTTATTTTACAGTACAATCTACTGTGTGATGTACTTTTATTATTCGCACTGAATATAAACATAATAACGTCTCAATAAATTATCTTAAAATATCTTAAAAATACCTTTTAGTAGGATTCAGCGAAAGAAAGTTATATTTTCATCTTCATCACATAAAGTAAACAAACTATATGACGTCAAAACACTATTTTAACTATGATTTTTCTTGTACCACAAAACTGAGTAGATATTTTCAAGCTTTTCGGTGAATTTAAGCAATAAAACCACAAGAGTTTGTTGAACTTAACACACTTTTCACAATTCATTACTATTCAAATTTTGGATAAAATTTCCCCTTTACACACACTTCTCTTATTCAACTTATACTAACCACTTGAATTCAAAAGCAAACGAATAACAAACAATGTTTGCCTGTTAAAATAGTTCACCGAAGAACATTCCCGATATGGTCGAGAATTCGAATTAATTCGACTTTAATTCCTTTCCCCATTCCCTGTGCCTTCCCCCCCTTAGAGACACAAATCCGTGCTTTTGAATCCAAAGAACCTAATTAGAGCTTAACTGCAACTCCAAATGACTCTCGAAAGAGGCAGACGATACCGAAGAGAGGTTTTATTCTTTTATTCTTCTTCGAAAGTCGTATGGAACTGGTCGAAGTTTAAAATGTCATAATTTAAAGAAATGGTGCCGATGGAATATATCCCGGGATTAAGAATACTTTCTCGATTCTTTCGCGCTTTGTAGCTTTTCTCGATGCTTTTCTCGATAAAGCTCTGAAAATACCAAGTGTAATTAAAGTTTTCCACACGTAGAAAATTGTTCTGAAGTGGCCAATTTCTTTCAAGGATACACAGAAATTTGGAATTCGAGTGGCGCAAGTTTTGGTGAGAAAATTGCTGACGTCATCCTCCAACAAGAAATGAAGTATGTTTGCTGGAATTCATGTGTATATTTAGACTGATTCTATTATTAAATGAAATAATATGTACTTATAAGGCTTCGTCAAAATGTATGCTAATTAAGAATTTAATGAAGTAAACGGAATAGATATTGTGTAAAAATAGGAGCGCATGATGAAGAAATGTAGTAAAGAATTAATTCTGTCACAAATACATCGTATTTTGTGATATTTTTCATTAAAATAAATCCAAGATTACATCATTTTCTTGGATATTATTAATATATTTTAAACCTCCTATTTTTACGTAATGCAAAATACTCATATATATACATCATATGAAATGTTTGCTAGCGAGGAGTCATTATGTCAGATTTTTAATAAAAAGAAGGAAACTTGAGGCTTGTTATTAATCAAGGACTTCTCAATTAGCTTGCTCAATCTAAGATTGTCGGTTTTTTCAGTGCTTTGCCACTCAATGTCGTATTAAGTTATTTCCGCTAATCTGTCAATTGTTTTGACCTTGAGGTAAGAAAATTAGGACTACCTCCTTTATCATGGACAGGATGTGTTTAATACAATGTATTTAGAGAAATATTATTATATAAATGTATAATTACATTATTTACATTACTTTACAGGCGTGCAACATACAGTTGTCTCTTCGTGGTGGACCCAGTGTGTGATGTACAAATTTGGCATTATGAACTATTGTAGTTCCAATTTTGTTATCTGTTTTTACATTTTTTCTTGTTTTAGTTTTAATGTTTGTTATTCAGTTTGCAGTTGTCTTCTAGTCTGCCATTAAAAATAAAAAATATTATTTTCCAATGTATAGATTCTATCACCTTTAATTCACCAAGTGAAACTATAATTGAAACAGACTATGTATGAAATTAATATTGAAATTACTGCATGAGTACATTTTTCCTTTTAAGCTTATATTTTAGAGCCTTTCCGCTAGTGTGAATAAGAAATTTGAACAGATAAATGATGCCTTTATATTTAAGCGTGACTGAAATTATAAATCGTGTTGAGACTTTAAACTTATATTTTCTGACTTTAAATCAGAAGAAGTAGGCTACAAGAACCCGATGCTGTTAAAAACATTTTACATACATCATATAAAAAATTCTTTTTTAAAAAAAATGTTTACCACTTACATATAAATGTATATTTATAAATCATATAATCTGTGTTATAATTTTTTTTTAATTTTGATATTTGATTAACTACACTAAGTACAATTGTAACAATCATATAACAAGAAAACGAAATTATCGGTATTGTTTTTTAAATTAAGGTCTTGATCTTAGTTAGTTCTTTTCTTTTGTGTGTATATATATATATATATATATATATATATATATATATACAGGGTGATTATAAAAAAACTTTGCCAACATCTGCACTTCTAGCGTCCATTCTATTTAACCGATCAAGATGATACTTCAAATATAGTTCTTTTGAGATATGCGCTCGAGATTCTGTGAATGGCAACACAGTGGCCCTCGCGGTTACAGTTATAGTGACAGAAACTCGAAATTTTCGAATGGCAACGCCTATTTTTTACCATCGCAAAATGTTCAGCACATGCGAAAACCCTAAATAGCGTTGAAACGGTACCGATATGTCCGAAAACCGACGTGTTATACACATACAAACAGTTCTTCAAGGCGCACGGAGGAATAATGCATACGACAGAGACAAGACACTGCTCAATGATGAGAACACATAGAGAAAAAAATCTTTATTAATTTCAAACATTTTCCACAATAGTGCCATCACAGGCAATTACGCATTGCATGCGGGAGACAGTGGACAATGTCGCTGCACGCAACATGGCACGAGGGATGTTTCCAATCTCACGCCGTATAGAATCCTTTAAGTCCGACAATGTTTGAGGATTGCACAGATAAACTCTGGATTTGAGATAGCCCCAAAACCAGAAATCCATAGGCGTCAGATCTGGGGATCGCGCAGGCCACGGAAAAGGATAATAGCGTGAGATGATGCGATCACCAAAATGCTGATCCAGGAGCCTTTTAACTGACCTCGCTATATGTGGAGGTGCGCCATCTTGCATCCAAACAATGTCATTGAGTGCATTCAGCCGACGCAACTCCGGTAAGACATAATTTTTCAGCATGGCTGCATACCGAGGGCCCATTACAGAACATGTTGCAGGGCCAGTCGGGGTCGTTTCCTCAAAGAAGAACGGACCCAGAACAAATGTAGCTGTAATGCCGCACCACGCAGTCACTTTGGCGTCAAATAATGGTACTGGCGCCACAGCATGAGGATTCGTCTCTCCCCAGTGCACACAATTCTTTGTGTTAATGCTGCCATTTAAGGTGAAATGCGCCTCGTCCGTCCATAGTATGCGAAGTGGCCAGTCGTTATCCGCATCATATCGTAACAAAAATGCATTTGCGAAGTCCAGACGTTGTTGTGGGTCACCCAGCTCCAACATCTGGACGCGCTGGAACCGATAGGGAAACATGTGAAGTACCGAGCGCAAGAGCTTGCGGACCGTTGAGTTCGGAATATCCAACACGCGCGCTATGCCTCGTGCGGTTTCTGTGTGTCCTGCAGTCACTGTATGGTGCACTTCCATGACAACGTCCTCAGAAACAGTTGGCCGTCCGGAGCGCTGTTTGTCACAGGTGCAGCCTGTATCTTCGAATTTCCGCACTAAATCACGCAGAGCTTGCAGAGTACATGGGCCGCGTCGTTGTAGATGATTGCGGCGATACACACGCAAGGCTTCCGCAGCGTTCATCCCATTTTGGTAATAGAGTTTGATCAATTCACCGCGAACTTTCCTAGGAAGACTCATATCGTCGGCATGTGCGAGTTCCCGAATGACGACTTCGCATACCCGCTTGGTATTTTATAGGTTTCCTACGCTGAATATCTGGCGACCGGCGTTCTGTGATTGGTTTCTTGACTCTGTCACATGCAAATTTATTGCGTGCGCCCAGATCGTGTTTTATTGATTTTGTATTATATATATATATATATATATATATATATATATATATATATATATATATATATATATATATATATATATATATATATGTATATATATATATAATATATATATATATATATGCATATATATATATATATATATATATATATATATATATATATATATATATATATATATATATATATATATTTAGGGTTTTCGCATGTGCTGAACATTTTGCGATGGTAAAAAGTAGACGTTGCCATTCGAAAATTTCGAGTTTCTGTCACTATAACTGTAACCGCGAGGGCCACTGTCTTGCCATTCACAGAATCTTGAGCGCATATCTCAAAAGAACTATATTTGAAATATCATCTTGACCGGTTAAATAGAATGGACGTTAGAAGTGCAGATGTTGGCAAAGTTTTTTTATAATCACCCTGTATATATATATATATATATATATATATATATATATATATATATATATATATATAAATTTTAAATGACTGAATTGAAGTCATTTTATTTAAGGATGGAATTAAGAAATTATATTATAAGGAAATTGCTTAAGTAATTGAAAAATGTTATCATTTTAAGCTTAAATATATTATTTAGTAAAAATGTAACCTTTTAAGAAAATTCAAGAAAACTTAATTTTAAAATTATATTTAACAAAAACGTTAGTATCAAAAATGTTTACAATTTTCTTCTTCCTCAGCACGACAGCCCGTATTCGGCCAAGGCTTTCCTCAGAACACTTCTCCATTGTGTTCTCCGGGAGGCGACAGGTCCTCAATTTGTCAATTTCAGCACTTTAAAGTCCTCCTCTACACAATCAGTCCATTTAAGTTTGGGCCGACCCCTAGATCTGTTTGCAATAGCTCAATAATTAAAAATTCTTGAAGTCAAAGACGAGGGGTCCATTCGACAGATATCTCAAGCGACATGTTTTAATATAGTTGACGATGTCAGTTTCCTTATAAATATCTGTACAGCTCGCAATTGTATCTGTGCCTCCAAACTCCATTCTCATTTACAGCACCAAAAACCTTTCTTATGACTTTTGGTTCAAATATTACAATTTGATTTGACTGAGGCTTTGTTAGAGTCCAGGTTTAGCATCCATAAGTGAGAACAGGTCTTATGATGCTTTTGTATAGCGTTATTTTTGTGGATCTTTTGATCAGCTTCGATTTTAAGAAAGCTTACAGTCCATATAAGCAGCGATTAGCAGCAAGAATTCTTCTCCTTACTTTAGAATTTATGTCATTCTGAGAATCAATATTTGAACCTAGATATGTAAAATTGTCAACCAGTTCAATTTTAGTTTAAAATTTAAGATTTTTTTCAAATTTTCAAAGTTATATTAACCATATTGGTTGAAACCAAATACGCATACTTATTATCCAACTTTTAGCAAGTATAGCTATTTTGATAGTATATTTCTGTCTAAAAATTTCATAAGAAAATTGTATTATCCTCCGTTTCACACATTTCACAGTCATTTTCTAGCTAAACAAATATGATTTTGTCTTTAAAACTTTACAGTATAGAGTAACTGTATTCTGATAATGTAATATTTATAATATTTAAAACACTAAAATTGGGAATAACTATGTATTTTAAATATTAAAAGTCATGCCAGCAAAGAGAAAATGTAAAAGTGCTTGAATTAGATTTTAGTATCTTCTGTTTGATTACTTATTATAAAGGGAATTATCTACCATAGTTTCAAGCCCACTCAAGCTTAGATTCATTACTACTCCAAATAATTGACTCGAGTATAGTGTTAATTACATCGCCATATAGCTTATTGAACTCTCTCTCTCTCTAATCATTCAATTCTACTTGAATGTTAGATTTGTCACGTCACAGAGTTCTAGAGAGATGTTATTGGTGCTTATAAAATATTAAATGAAGAATACATTAGCTTTCGAACAATCAAAATTTACTAAAAATTAGTTACTCGTAATTATAAGCATTTATTAGTTTTACAGTGGTGATTAAATATATGCTATTTCATGTAGATAACAGTTTAAATTACGATTTTTATTGAAAAGTGTTTCCAATATTCTTTTCGAAAATGTATTCTTTAATCTATCCAAATACTCTCTCAAATTTACCCTACTATATAACATTTTTATTTCACCAGTATTGATTGGTAAATGTTGTATTCACACCAAATATAAAGTTTTAGTATTAATAATGTGTTTTAGAGTTTTTAACTTAAAATTTTAAATACAACTTCTCCAACTGAATATATTAACTATACTAAAATAGGAGATTTTTTTGAAAATATTTGGTTGGTTTTAACTTACAATTCAACATTGATAAAATTACTTGTCTAATAAAATAAAGAATACTAAAAAGTATTTAAAATTAAATTTTATATACAAAATATAACTGAGTGATGATTGATTTATTGGGGCTTAACGCCAATATTCAATTTTTCAACATTTGTGAAAAAGTTTAAAAATTGCATATTGTAATAATATGAGAAATTATTTTTAAATATCACAAACAGAATAACGTTTAATTTCCTGCAGTATTGACTTGTTCTTTAAACCTCTTTAAAATAATACAGGTTATTTTATTTTATCTTATTTATTTGTCATTCATTCTTTGCTTTTATCAATTAATTTTCTTAAATTCTCAAATAGTTTAATTTATATTTTAATCATTTATACACCCAAGTGATCTTCCCAATGGATAAATATATTTTACTATACAATTGTTCTCAAAATATTTCGTACATCACTGATTAATTTCGCCGAAATAATTGATTGGTCATGTAGAATTGCAAACATTTATATAACAACACAAACTTATGAAATGAAATCACGGCTATTGGTATTCACATAAAACTGAACATAGTTCCAAAACTTACTGATCCATACGATAGTAGCTCAATTTGATTATAGCCAATTAACGCTAACCTAATTTATTGTCGTGTCTCTTCGGCCAAAAGTAATAGCCTTACATTAATTATAATCTATGCTCTCAGCCATTATTCAAATTAGTTAGAACCTGAAACTTTATAAATGATGATGCATTATACTTAAACTTTTACCTGATATTATGTGAATTTCGACATGAGAAAATTTAAAATAATTTTATCATGATTAATAAAACTTGCTTGAAAATAACTCTATTTTAAGCCACTTTAAGTAAATGGTTGTAATAATAAGTACTCAAGTATTTTGTTACAAATTACTATAGTATGGTATTTTGAAATACATAAACACATTAGTTATTTAATATCGTTAGTTTATTAGATTCTATACACTAAATTCTATTTTGTATACACTTTTTTTCATCTCTAAAGTTCTATTTTGCTAATTATTCTACATTTCCCAACAATATAAATTAACAATGTCAGAGATAATGAGAATAAAATACAATATGAATTTGAGAATGGCTCAAAACTGTAACTAATGTATACTGATAAGTTAACACAATTAAAAATTAAAATCACATATCCTTCAAAACAGAGCAAAAAATAAAATGTTTAAGTTGTATAAATGAAATCAGTGATAACAGAGAAATATCAGTTTAATACCAAAAATATTCGTATTGACAGATTAATTTAAACTATGCACTCCATTCAATTCGATATTTAACTTTCCATTGTTCAGATATCCTTGAAGTTTGTTGTCGTTAACAGAGAGCATTGGGGACAATTGTTTCATTCACAAAAATTCTGGTTATTATTACCTGAAATACATTTACTTTGCAAAATGCTACAATTGACTAGCATGTAATACAATTGCCTATTTTTCATTTAATAATTTAATAATAAACTTTTTAAATAATTATTTGCATAATAAGCACTGTATATTTCTAAGACTTTGAGGATAATTTAAAGTCACATCGCGTTGGTGAATGTCAAGCTGTAAGAACTTACAAAATTTTTAGAGTCATAAATTGATATAAAGATATTATTTGGTTGAGAATTGCAAAAAATTGTAACTATTCTTTCCCGAAAAATTTAATAAATTAATTTTTATTTCATTGCAGGCAAAAAAGAATATAAATTAGTTTTATAATCCTTTATGTCTCTCTCTCTCTCTTTTGCCAAAACAGCTTCATTTTTGATACATTCAATCTTTAATACCCCACTATGGTAACCAATGAATTTTTATCTAGACCAGTTCAATATTTCTCCTGTATTGAGACAAAGGAAATAAAAAGGAGTAAAATGTCTTTCAACGGGTTGGTAAACTAAAAGTCATTATTATTTTATAACATCTATATTGCTCTTTTTTGTAAAATCAATGGTTAGTCATTTAAATCTAAATTTTATTATTAGATTTTTCAACGTTTAAACTTATCATCTAAAAAGAATTTGAGATAAAAACGGTTTCTTCACAAGTCTCCCATCGAGATATTCTCAGTGAAAAGAAAAGGATTTATTTTATGAAATATTATCAATTTTCACAGATTCAAATACACACTTTGCTCAGATTGCAGATGAATAATACAGAACAATCCGAAGGTTTCCAGTTATAGCAGAACAATTGAATAGTTTTTCGATAATACTTTCCTTGTGGAAATTTTCCCACAGAAAAATAAGAGGAAAATCTCGGAAAGTGTATTTGAACTGTCAGTGTTGCAAACATCTCAATAAATATGCAAAACAAAAGCAAACTTTCATCGAAATATGCGGAGAGTGAGATTACTTCTTAATCCGATTTACTCCAGTTTTTCTTCAGGAAAACACATTGTTATTTTTTTGGAAAAAAAAAATCAATACAAAATATTCCCAAATTTCGTAAGAAGCTGAGTGGGGAAGATGCCAAATGTCGGAGTCTTCCAAAACGATATTCTTCATACACCATTTTTTTTGTACCTGAATAGTAAGGGCGAAAAGATATCCAGATAGGTTGGAGAAGAATATTCTGAAGTTAGTGGAACTTAAAAGTTGAACTAAAATACACACTTTCTTTGGTAGTAAATAAAGATTTACGGGTGTTTTTATTTACTTATTTTTCAGTCCTGTTTATCAGATTTTTTTGGTAGATACTCTTCCATTGTCATACGACATTTTGAAGAAATGGCATGTTGCAAAACAAAAGAATCTAATACTTGAACTGTGCGATTTCATCATAGTACTTTAAAAGCACTCTTTTATTTTAAACTGGTAAATCTTTTATTTATATAGTTTTGTCTTTTTTAAAAAGATTTATATTGGAGAAATGTTTTGATCGCTTATATTTTCTAACGCAATAACGTTAACTTTCCGGCCAATTAGGTGCTTTTAAATTGAATTCCAGTATAATTTTGTTTGGAATGTAATCCATGATAATTTATTATATTTTTTACTTTTCTATAGAAACTTTTGTAATATTTTTTATAAATATTTTCAAAACTATCCTTTTTGTAAATACAAATTTATATTTTCCTGAAATTTAGCATGTGTATTGCTCCAGGACAAAATTTCTTGAGTTATTCATTATCAATATTCCGTATCTTTTTGCATGATCGTGCAGATATTGAACACCAAATGTTAATATCTTTGTGACTTGATTACTCAAGTTAGAGATACAAAAATTTGAAATGTACATTTTAAAATAAAAAGGTATCGAATCTCAGTTGAACGAATATCTTATTATTTATTAATATTTCTGAATAAATTCAAATTTTAAATTTTATAACTTTGAATTAAACTTTGTAATTGTTTTTGATTTTAATCTATGAAATTAATTAAATTTCCTTCTTATTTTGAAATTTACTTGACTTACATGATACTTTTAAGTTGATTTCATCATCTTAAATTCATTAGGTAATGTTCGTCAGCGAATATTTAATATTTGTTCATCTTCTACATATACAAAAAGACACTATATCAATATATACAAACAGATCTCTATTTTTTGATTTTACATCAGTCTTATTAACCAAAATCGAGTTATTTCCTTCTGACTTCTGAAAGACATTAACGTGTGTGGTCAGTACGAAAATACATGCAAATTTGGAAGGTATTTCCCTATCAAAGCAGTTACAATTATTATCATTATTGAAAAAAATCTATTGTAGAAAAAGCCAGTAATATTTATTATCTTGTTTTGGGAAATTCAGCAATATACTTCATAAGAGGTGTTTTGGTCTAATATGGATAGAATGTTTCTTGAAACAATTTCATAGTAAATTATTTTACTTTAAAATTTTTTTGCATAATTGAAGAACTATTGAATGTATTTAGATAGAATTATAATAAATATTTTAAATATTTCCAAAAAGGAGCAGTTTAGAGAAAGTCCATTTTGTTTCTTTGTTTCATTTGGGTAATGATTTTCTTTTATTACTTTATCTTTAAAATTCTTTCAACTTATAATCGATATGAATGCAAACAAAATAAAGATTTATATTAAAAAAGATAAAATTATTGAATTAATTATTAGTTATAAATCATAATTGGTGATTATTAATTATAAAATATAGTCTTTATTAGAAAAAAATATCTATCATTAATATATGTTTTTGTGAAACTATAAATAAATTGCTCATATAGAATTGGTATCAAATGATAAAATAAATCAGATTGAAGAAACTTCATTGATATTTACTGCTAATATGATTGAATTGGAGGCAAAATAAGAAAACAATTTTTTTATCAAAACTTTTCATAATCGTCTTTAGGAAATTAAAAAAATCAATATACTTATTTATTTCTAATTCACATATCAATATTATTATAATTCACATGAAGGACAAAATCTTACTTTTAAATAAGCAGTTCATCATTCATTTTACTAAAAATGGTTTGTTTAATATATTATAAGATTTAGTTGAATAACCATATTATATGAATGATTATGAATATCAGATTTATTCATAATGAAAATAATTAAACTAGTATGATCAAGAAAATATTATTTAATTTAATGTAATATAAATACATTGATTTCTGATGAATTCAAATCATCGTGTACTTGTTCGTAGTGCATTGATTCATATTGCATTTAGTCAAAATTCCTAATTATGATTCAATCTGCTTTAATAAAAATTTTACCAATGTAGTATGTTAAGATTATATTTTGGCGTAGCATTTGCTATTTTTTCACATATTTTTGTTTCAATTTTCAATTTAATGTTTCCAAATAAATTTTTTGATTCTTTACAAGTTTTAAAATTTTTAATTGTTTCATTTTTTACTTCATTATTATTATTTTATTTCAAGATTTCTTGGCATTTCATGCTTTCAAAACAACACAGCATCCTTTCACAAATGTCCACCATCTGTATTTTATTACTTATAAAAAAGTCAATAAACATTTTTATATTCAAATTTTATTGCTAAGTGCTAGAATAATCCATATCATCAAAATTTTTTAAATATTTTGTTTTGTTCACATTTTTCGTTAGTGTACTATTTATCAGCAGAAGCTTTTTTTCTTTCCGTAGAAAAAAAAACTAAGTACCATTTTGCATGCCTAAAATTTCTTCTAAAACATACGTATCAAGCCTCAAAATGAAATATTAATTACGATTCACTTTGCGGACTTACCTAAAAAGTGTATCGAAGTTTAACAGACAAAAAATAAGGATATAAACAAGTAAATTTGTACAATACAATAGGAAAAGTATCGTTTAGTAGTGTTTCTGTTTTGTTTTTTAACAATTTTAATGCATATTGTTTGTAGACTGTCTGTATTATATATCCATCCATCATCTAAACCTGGAGAATGTTAATACAAACAAACAAATGCATATTGAATATATCTGAGATTTGCATTTTTTTGTCTCCATGTTTCAAGCATAATAATATGTTATAAGGTTGAAATATTTTTTCTACCTGTTGTGATGAGAGGAAGACACGTGACTATACACCACTCATTAGGAAAGTTTTCACTGCAAGACTGACTCCGTAGAATTTAAATTAATAGTAGATTTGAAGAACAATTCAGAGCTGATTATTTTGGACATGCAGCTTTAGATTATTGGTTGATAAAAATTGTTGTTCACTGTTATTTGCCTGATTTATAATGATGGCTCTTGTATTTGTGTTAAGCATTAAAACTTTAGTTTTGTGTTTAAGCAATAAAGAACTTCGCAATTCTAATTTGTATTGAACTTATCTTCTTTAAACACTATATTTGAATAGCCCTCAACGGAATAAAAATATTTCTTAAGAGTTTGAATCATATTTTATTGTTAAAGCGGTTCAGTGGCCAAACATTTCATCAAAAAAGTCAATAATATTCAAACATTCCTTTATCATTCTCTTTAGTTAAATGATTTTGTTATAAGCTTATATTTACCATCCCTGTGGGATTGTATGTCTATTAGATCAATCTGATCATTCGAATTATTTCAGAACTAAATTTGTGTTCCAAAAGGATAATTTTCTTATAGGTACATGGTGTTTTAAATAACTTTATTTACATAAATTTAAATACAACACATTTTTGTACGGAATATTTTCGTATTTAATATGTAAATCTTCGAACATAGTATTCTTGTGCCGTAATTTATTCAGGTTTGAGTTTCACAAATGATATACTGAGAAATTTATCATTGGTAAAATATTGTGGTATTTTTCTTATTCTTATTTTTAACAATACAATTAATTTTTTTTCATCCATAACTATTAAACCATCAAAAAACTTTTATTAACTGTAATTCAAAGGTTGCTGCACTTAGTTTTACTACAAATATCTGTAGAAAGTATTCCAGAGTAATTTTCTTAAGAAAAATGCTTTATTAGAGAAAGTCAAACAAAAACCCTCGTGTACCCATAAAAAAGACCACGAGGTTTACAAAAGTAAATACATTCAAACACAAAAAATTACAGGATAAAAATTACACCGAAACAATTAAAAATTTAAATGGCAAATAAATTTCTGTAAAACAGCAATTGTTTCAGAGCCCTTCAAATGATTAGAAAAAACCGACAGCAAGCAAATGGAAGAACACTTTAAATCGATTCAGAAAACATTCAGACATTTGTTTAAAACCTGCAGTAGAGCAACGTATTCAATTTCTTCCACGTCAAAAATAAAATGAAAAAAAAGCTTTCTTATTTTAATGTCTTCAATTTTCAATTATATTTCAATTCTCAATTATTGAATTCAGTTTTTCACAAAAAAAGGCCAAAATTCATTGTAGTATCCACTTAATATGATTTAACATATTGAATAGTAAAATATAATTTTTGAAAACGTTGCGCATACCACTAAACCTTACATAAAACTGACAAACAGTAATGTTCAAGTTTATCTTTTATATATGCCACCCAACTTCAATTGTAGTAAAACAAAAGATTTAACAGATACAGAACACTGTTGTCCTCGGCTTCTTTATACTTCAACCTTTGATAGTATGAGCATAATCAAATATTCAACCTTTCACCGATGTGCATTTGATTTATGCTAACATTCATCTGCAGATAAAGTTTGATAATTTTTTTAACGTAGATTATCAAGTAATTTTATGATAAATTATTTTACGATGTCTAGGCGAAATAGTTGAAATTTTTTTTTAAATTTATTGTTTTAAGTATATAAACATATATCATTGTCACTCTAAGTTATTTAAAACAAAAAAGAAACAAAAGGAAGTGAGAAAGCCACTTTTCAGTAATCGTTCATCCATTTTTCATTTTTTGGACACATTATTTTAAATTCGTTCCTAAATAATAACGACTCATCACAAAGTCTGTTGAGCACAGAAGGTATACTAGCTTAAAATATTGACACTTGTCCAGGAGGATCTTAGAAAACTCACCTCCAATCTTTACGTGCCAACATAGAAATCCCATGACTCTGTATACGTAATTAAGTACTTAACTTACATCGACACGCACACAAGTATATTAATGAAAGCCCTTGAATATATATCAGTATCATCTGAAGGCATCATTCACCTTCCACCCCCCTTTGGTATCTTCGCCCTCCAGAATCATTGTGGGAGATTTCTCCCTTCCCAATAACAGATTGGCCGTAACAGAGACCGCTAATGGCAGCCCGCTCTCTGTGCAATGGAGTGTGGTGGTCGGTGCAGAAATGCCTGGCTGAACACCAATATATATCCTTACTATTCCACCTGCTCGCGCGTTTGAGCACGCGGGCGCACCCGGGGCGTACTCTCACTCCCCAAGCCCACTCGGAGGGTGGCAGTCTCTTCTCCCTTTCCCTCTTCTACTTTTCCGACTCCTGGAATAACAGGATAAGCCGGAGAATCTGTTGAGAGAGTTTTCACCTCCTGTGCACCCCTCAGTGTTTATCGCTCGCCGCCCCCTGTCTTTACGCCCCGCTTGACTGCGGAAGCCCCCTTCAAGCACTCTCTTCGATGCGTCAAGGGGGTGGTTGGAAGTATTGACGTTAATATTGCCTTTTGGGGAAATAAAGGTGAGAATTTTCGTCGTGCAGATATCATAAATACTAATTATATTCGTGTTTTCTTCGGATTAAGCTGGATTGCCCAAACATTCGCGATCGAAGAAAACGGAGAATTAATGTCGTTGATGTTGGTAAGCATTTCAAAGAAAGACTTTTTTCAAAATAAGTTTCACATTCTAATACGAAAGTCAATTTCTTTATGTAAATGTATTTTTACATTTCACTATTTAGGTAATTCTTTCTTTCCGAAACTCTTTTTATTCAATTTCCTTACAAAATTGTTTATTCCCTTTGTGAATAAATTTTAATACGGTGTTTTTATTATGCATTTTTTTCATGACATGATGTTTTTTTAACAACATATATTATAAGTAAAAAAAATATCTCGTTTTTAATGACCGAGTATTATTGATAGTATTGTTTCTATGCTATTAAATTCATCAGATATTATGTAAACACGATTAAAAAATACATAATAATAATACAATAATATTACATTTATTTACTGCTGGTTTTGCATAATAACTTCATTTGTGTTGTGTATTACAATTCACCGTTTAATTTTGAAAAAAATATCATGGTAAATTTTTCGTTCATTTTCGTTTTGTTGCTATGCATTATTTATTTTCTTTGTCTTATTGTTCAAGCAATGTTGGTCGCCTATAAAATATCTGTAAATCGTAAGCACTTATTTTGTTTAAATTTTCAGCCGCATTTTTAAGTGATAAATGCTGCTGATTGATGTATGTTAAAAACAAAAAATAAAATAAAAATTGAAAAAATATTTTAAAATACAACACGTCTATTGGAAAATAGTGATCAAAAATGTGTGTTACAGAACATGTACATTTAAAACTATTGAAATGCACACAATTAAATTCTTACATTTAATTGTGTGCAATATTTATTTATAATATTTATTATCTATTGTTAGATATTTTTCTTCATATAAGCTGAGATAAATTTATGATATATTTCAATCTACAAGAGTTTTTCGTTAACAAACTATTAATGATTATCAGTTTCTGCTTTCTCACATTCAATCTTAAAAATAAACATTCTTAGAAATCAGAGAATATATTTTATCAATACATTAGGAACATTTTAATGAAGAAATATTTATTTTTTATTTCAAATGCCCACATAGAATTAACTATTGAAAAATTACAATGCAATGAATTTGAATTTTTATACTTCAAATCTTATTTGTAATTTTACTTATATTTGTAAGTTTTAGGTCAATCATATTTGTAAGTAACTTTCTAATAAATTCAATAAATTATCTTTTATATTATTACAAATGATTAAATTTTTTTAAATAGTCATAAAAAGTTCAAAGGAAAATATCAAAATAATTGAGTTTTTTTTACATGTAATACAAAGACATTAATAAATCTCATGATATTATAATAAATTTCAAACCTATAACTTTAAGATAAGATAAATGTAAACTTTTAATATGAAAATATTTTTCAAAAAATGATAAAAAAATATTGTTTATAAAATGATAAAAAATTTAAAAGTCTAGTATTAGATTATCATAGAGTTATGTATTCTATATATTCTAAGTTATTTTTTATATTTCAAAAAAATGTAAAAATTTCCAAAAAATTTATAGAATTTATATTGAATAATTCTGATTTCCTGTAGTATTTTAATCTTGTGGTCCAAGCATACTTACGTAATCTTCTTCATACATACATTTTTATAACAGAACTGAGTATTTTTAACCATTAAATATCCTTTTTGAATTTGTGAATAAATTGAGTTAAGGGAATTATAATGAATTATATAACAGGGCAAATAATTGTACTTAAACTTAAATGAGGTATAAGATTTACCAATCTGATTTGGCTTGTCCCTCAATGACCACATTTTGTACAAGTAGCCTAATTAGATGATTCGTAAAGTTAAAAGTAGATTCTGAATCACAATGGGATCTTAACTCACAAGCTGTAAAATCAATGGGTACAACCTTAACTATATGTGTCACCTCAACATAGGGTTTGTTACAACTAATTAAACATAAACAGGAAACTACACGAGACTTTGTGTAATATGATTAAGATAAAGAACAAAAAAACATGCTTACAACATGGTATGAAATTAATCGCACTATCTTTAATAAACATAAGCTGATTTTCTCAGATTTAAATTGAAACCAAATAATCATTTGATAAACAAAGAAATACATAATATTTTATCACATACTGCAGATTTTGTCATGGAAAAAAATATTATGAAATTTCAATCCTTTATCATAAATCACACTCAGTTACATTTATTCAAATAAACAAGCAATGCATAATCAAAATAATATTTCTTTAAGCCAAGTATTCCACTTTCACACATTTTGGTTTACTCTGAACTAAGAACTGATTGGAAATCGAAAGAACTTCGAGAAGGACAAACATAATCTCGATTTGAATTTCTCACAGATAGAAATGTTTACTATTCGCATATAAGTTATTAATTGAAAACTTTTAATTTAAACATGGCATTGGATCTATTTAATTTTTTAGCCATCTTCTCCCTTATCAAACTCTTTTCTATACTGTCAAAGGGATCTTTGTTTGCTTTTTCCCTAAAATGAGATGAAAAATCCCTTTGAGAAGAAATTGCAATTTGAAAATGTAAACAAAATCCGGATGTCCCTACATCCTTTAGCATGTAACGGAGCATTTCTTTTGGGACAATTATTCAGAGCAGAATCGTGTTTCAAAAGGAGGAAGTATTTTCCAATACAAAGAAGAGAGATCATGCATCGGCGATTTTTGGAACTGTATTTTAAATATTCATTAGTTCATCTTCTTACTTTTTTGTCTCAAAATTTTACCTTCTCAATTTCAATTTCGGATGCGCACCGTCTAGTATTTCGAGCAGGTGATATATTAAAGACAAGAGAAAAAAGAGATATTTCCTTCCGCAACCGGAATTCACGAGACTTAAAAGGACGAATAAATGTGACGGGTTGTGAATTTTTCTTTATAACTTTTAATATGAGATACACTAGCTTTCAAATAAAGATAATCATTTTTGATGTTTAAGTATTTTAGCCTGGAGGACAATTTCCTAATATAATATTTATTCTACTTCTCATACATACACCAGCTGTAAAGGCAATGATTTATTTATATGAACTATACAAACTCTGCTGTAATTCATTCATGGATAAATTTGAATTCATTAAAAAAAGAGATCAAACTCCTGAAATCCAGAATTGTAAAATGATTTACAACAATTCGGATCATCTTTTTAAACCAAGTATAAAAAGAAAAATGATCCGAAATTTAGGTAAAAAGTTTATTACAACAGAGGTGTTTGATGAAGGAAACACTTTAAAATAATCAGAATGATTATTATAATATATTGCAGGAATTTTCCTCGTGATTTCTTATGATGACCAAAAATCTAATAAGAAATCTACTACAAAGTTTTAAAATAGTCAACGTAAAAAATGCCCAATTTTAAAAGTAAAATTCTGTAACTTATTGAAATTGATTATTAATTCATGCCTTCACGTTTTCTTATGAGACCTCTAACAGGTATACTGTAAAAGCAACTGTAAAATTTTAGCCTTCCTTCAATGACTATCAGCTTCACGTAATTTAAATTTATCTAGCAAAGTCAATGACGAAGCTTGTGAATTACGACCTCGTTCACTTAAGGTTTTCCAAATGGGACTTCTAATGAAATTATAGTGTTGATTAATTTATTTGTGCTGAAATTACAGATATGTCAAGGCCTATACCTAAACTTAACCCTGTTGAACTTGTTATTCTATATTAGCTAATCAGATTGAGCTAGAATAGTCATGCTGCTTGCTTCCTTCAAACGTCTATCAACAACTAGGTTGCTTTGATGAAAAGAATGCTTACCTGCTGGGAAACGTTGCTGCTATAGCATTGCTGTATATTGAACTAACCAATCACATTCATTCCTCGGTAAAACCAGCCTACGTTGCTCAGTTTTAGAAAATCGCTCCATGACCATAAGTTTCACAATATTATGGTCATGGAGCCCGTAAAAGGTGCCTCTTTTACAGCTCCCTCAGAGATTATTTTCAATGGAAATCACAAGTGCCACATTCCCGTGTCGTGTTTTATCCTAAAAATAATCATCACTTATTTGGTTCAAGCACAGTGTTGAAAATCACAAAAGAATGAATGGATGTTTTAATCATTGTATTTTTTGCGTTTATGTTCATTGTGAATTTTTGTACCAAATTAATGATGTTCTATAACTTTTTAAAATCACTTTTTTCCCTGCCTAGTTCCATTCTCGAGATAACAATGCTAACTCTAAGAAATAACTAAGAATGCTGGACAAATATATTATAACAATAATAAATCATTAAATTTCTAAGAAATTTGAAGCCGTATTTCCTTTGAAATCAGTATCTACAATAACCACACTTGTCAACAGTAACTGCTTGTGTTCTACTTCTTCTAGGCTCGTAAGTCAAATAGAGATTGAATAGTCTACTCACATGATAAGACATTCAACGGATGATACAGTTAATCAACTGACATTTTGTAACAAATGAGACACTTCTCAAGCATTTATATGTGATGCATTTTATTTATGGGAAATATTAGATGATACTTTTCTCTCAAATTTCCAGGCGAGCAGCAAAATATTTCCCATGAGAAAGAAGGTCTATGTTATACTGGCAATATGATCTCGGACATTTTCTTGCTGAAGTATAGAGTTACTCAAGACACGAATACAAGATACATGCATGATTTTAACACAACTGTTAGTTTCTAAAAAAAGGGTAACGTTTGGTATTCAAAATGGTGGTAAAGTAAACAAGAAGTGATTCTATGGCTGTCCATACCATCATGTCCAGAGATGAGCAAATATGTCGATGGGGAATTGACACTGGTGATGTGTGTTCTGCTCAAGTGAAAATAATGATGATGTAAACCGAATCAGAAATCATCTGGAAAGAACATCATGTCATTCTGGAGCTCAGATTCATTATTGCTCACACAATTGAAGGAGCATAAATCTAGGGTGTAGCCAAATCTTTGGTCACTGAGATGATAATTCATACTACTAAAATATCGTTAAAATTTTCATTCAGATTCCTGTTACAACATGCTAACTCCATTTCTTGACTCAGGGTTCATGTTGTAACTGTAGTCTCAACTAAAACAAAGCTGATAATATACCGTCTTCTCGACGGTTAGAGATGGTAGAATTCTGAGATCCATATGATCTTTCCGAAACCATCGATCCCTATTCAGAAGATTGATAAGATCAGCAACAGCCATCATAGTATTGGATGTCCAAACAACATTAATAGCACAGGAAGTCAGAGGTAGTCCCTATTGCTAAAATATGTTCTGAGTCAGACAGTGGCTAAGTTTAAAACCAAATACAGTGTAATTCAAAGTAAAATATTCCCAACTATATGAATCTTCAGTATCTGCCATGATCTTATTTAAACAAAGAACAGCTTCTGACATCCTTCGTCATTAACGATGTGTAAACATCCAACATTGTGATGTCCGCCATTCCTTTCACTACCATTTGTATACTTGTCAATAGGTTCAATGCAACATCTCATGAATAGTGGATGTCTTGCACTTCGGAGATATTCATTGTTTCCTCCGTGTCTTCGAACCATCACAATCTTCTTACTTTCAAAGACGCATGTATCAGCAAACTTTACATTGACAACTTACGTAATTACGATAATGTGATACATCATATTATCCAGTTTAAATTATACATCTCTCTTTCTGGATCAAGCAGATGTGTGCTCAAACAATGAAATTGGAGGTACAGTTTTGACTCTTCAGTATAGATCGCAAAGAAGTGAGTTTACTGGGCAGTATATATAAAGCATATTAATACATAAAATATGCATTCATGCAGATTTGATCTATTAGTATGTTTTTAATTTACCTATTTATTTATTAGACTGTTTCATTTACCTATATTTATTTATTAGAACATTTGTGAAAAGGGATTTTTCCGTGAATTAGTTTTTGAATGGATTTTTATATATAGCTATCAAATTTGAATAGCTTAAAAACAATCTGTAACTTATAATATCAATATTTCATCAAAAAATAGTCCTTAATAGATTAGAATAAATTCATAATTTTTCCTCGATTGCCTTGCTTTTAGAATTATAATTTCTGGAATTCTTTGTTGACCCTTCTTACTGTTTTACTGATATGAGTTTGAATTTATGTAATAATAAAGCTTAAATATTAATCTTACTAATAATTTACTTCTTTCAGTGTTAAAAAGTCCTCCTCTGATTTATTTTTAGTGCTCATGAACTAGAGTCTAGTAACTCCCATGTTGGTATCAATATCCTATTTGTATAAACACTTCCTAAAATGTCAATATTCATAAAAACATAATTGACATGAGATTCAATAAATGGAAAAAAGATTATTTATTATTATGAAACGACTTGTGACTTTATATTATAAATATAAATTCTTCATTTGTGTGTAAAATTCCTATATGACAAATAACTTATTGCCATAATTTCCCAATTTAACGCTTATGCTTGATGTTTTATAAATTTATGATGTTTTTGATATGAAAATGTTTCTTTTATAATCATAAAACATAATTTGTTTTTTTTAATTATTTGAGAAAAATGTTACTTTGAAGAATTAAAAATAATGATTTTTAATCAAGTATTGCATAAATTAATGAAATATACTTTTGAATCTTACTTTTTATACCCTATTTTTAATGCTTTTGAAGTTAAGAACTAACACGTAGTGTTTTTAAGTAATATGTATTCGTAATGATTTATATATATATATTATATGATATGTCTATATATATCATATATGATATATATATATATATATTTATATATATCGGCATCTATATATATACATATATAGTAGCTTGAATGGACACATTACTTTATTATTAAATCTGAATAAATTTTTTAAATTTATCCAAAATATTAAGTTTATCTTTCTACTTTGTAGATGTCATAATATAAACTTATATGCTTGAAAATGTAATTATTTAATAATTATTATCAAGGTTATTTCCATTGTAGATGTATGAAGAAAATAATAAATATTTAAAGTTTACAAAATTGTTTTAGTTTACTCTCTTTTGTTTTTCAAATTAATAAAATTATGCAAATAATCTAGGAAATGCTTATTATATAAATAAATGTTAATTTTATTATAAGTCTACAGTTACTACATTTGTGTGTAAAATTGAGAAAAGTATGAAACATAAGAGCACATGCATATGAGTTGAGCTAAATATCAGAGAAATAAATGATTAAAAACTACTCTGAAATTTGATTAGGATTAAAATATTTTCTTTAATCCTAATCAAATTTTAACAGTTTAGAATTTAACATTGTTTAAACAATAAAAATAAAGGCAAAATGTTTCGATAATAAAGATTATTGATATACTAATTTATTTCCCTACATTTAATTCCTGGGATAAAATTCTCAACAGTTTAGGGGATAAACTTTACGTTAAATGAAGGAGACAATTCCATTTCTAAACTAATAATATGACAAAAGCCAAAGAGCTCCCCAATGTTCAACAGAAGTACTCCCGAAAGTTGCTTAGGAATTACTTGCACGTGGTACACTCTTTTAAACACTGTAGCAAGTTTACGCAAAATCACTCTCACTTTTACTCAAATACGGGCAGCAATCCAAATTACCCCTTTTGTTTCCACACCCTTTCAAACATATGATCTCCCTTACAGTTAACCCACTCCTCCCCGTCAGAGGACGGCAGCTGACGCTCATAATATCGTTTGCTTACAAATGTTTTTTCCAAGTCGAAAATGAATTCGTTTCTATTTTCCGTCCAACACCTCACGCTCAGAGGGAAAATTTTCCCCCAATCTGTTTCGTTTTTCCCTACAAAAAAGGAAGATCTAGGGGAAAAAGTACATCACATATAAAAAAAAGAATGGAGAAGTGGAGTAGAGAGTCAGAGAGTGCTTGATTAAAAATGCTGACTAAGGGAGAGAACACCTTGATGAAATCTGACAATGATAGGGGGAGTTCGCTGAGGGTGCTGAAAAAATTTCTTGTAGGATGTAGGTGGTGGATGAATTGAAAATAGAAAAAAAAATTATTCTTTTCATTCCATCCTTTCTTACCACTGAAAATAGAAACGATCACGATAATAATATTTGGAACCTAAACCATGGAATAAAAATTCCTTCCATACCCCTTCTTCGAATACTAGCAAAAGGAAATGCTGCACCTTCGGTTGGATCTATCTTGTGATATGTAAAATAGGTTTTCGTTTTCATTTGTATCTGCAGCGAGAAGTCAGTATTTATTATATTCTAGTAAGGCACAAGCTTCGAAAGTATATATTTTTTTTCCTTTTCATCTTCTAAACACGTGAAATGCATTTGGTTTTGAAATGAAATAAATTGAAGAATGGAAATTTTCGATAAAGTTTCTATCCAGTTTGTAAACGAAACAATAGTGCAATTGTTCTTCGATTTTAGGAATTCAACAATGATGTCATCTGGCAATGCAACTATTTTGTTTCTAATAATGACTTTCAACTGACTTACTAGTATCAGTACTTTGTTTTCCATTTAATCGAAAATAATTAGGATTCTAATTTAATCTTTTTTAACTTTGCTTTAATTCATAAAATAATTATATTTGTTAAAAAAAAGGGTAAATTCTTCAAAGAATTATGGCAAAGAATGCCACTGCTAAGTTGCATATTCATAGAATTGTTTTTAAGCTTAAGAATAAATTTGATTAAAAAATTCTTTGAAATAATTGTAATGAAAAAACTATTAATCATTTTTCAGAATGCGTAAAATAATCAAAAATTAAAATGCTTTAATTTTAATTTATTTTAAAACATATCTATAATTAATTTCTCGTATTCATTATTCATAAAAAATGGCATATAATTTCCTTCCTTTTTATGATATTTATGATGAGAATTAAATAAAAAATATTTTAGCTATACATTTTTGGAAGTAGAAAATTTTGTGTATAATGTTATATTATGATCATATAAATATTGATAATTATCACTCACTAAAATCTTTTATGTAATTTCATTAAAGATATTAAAACGATTTAAAATCTTTTAATTTAAAAAAAATTTCTAAAAGCTTTATTATTTATTTTAATAAGCTTTATTTACATTTTTATGATATTACTGAGAGTATTACAAGATAGTATTTTTGAGTCAAGGCATCAACAAATGCTTATTCATAAAGTTTCGACAGGAATCCACTTTTTGTTTAAGGTAAGCTATTGTGTTTTTTTTAAATATCTTTTGCAGATTAACGCTGGAAACTTCTGAACTTATTATATTATTTACTATAATAAACTTAATATATATTTTATGCTGAAATTTTATGCATACCTAATGAAACAAAGATTAAAAATATTTTAAGCAATTAAACTAACACTACCCCATACACTGTTATCTATAAAAAATGCTTCACCAAAAAATTGGTAAGCTACACACGTCAAATTTACGAAACTATGGAAATATAGAGGGTGTTTAGTATATGTGTGTGCAAATGCTTATCTTTAAAAAGAATCATTTATAAAATTGATATAGTACAGGCATTTGAAACATGTTTAAACAAAGAAATTGTGCTCAAATTGTATTTGAATGATGTTACTGGAGGAAAGCTGTTATAATCTATCTAAAGAAGATAACGATACGAGAATAATAATTCTCGTATCGTTATCTTCTTTATTATTCTCATTCATCATAAATAGGGATAAAATTATTTCATTTTATAAGTATTTAAGTTTACTACATCGTTATCTTCTTTATTATTCTCGTGTCAGTTGAGACTCCATTACTACTTACAAAATATGGAATCACTGGATTCAGGATGGTGATACGAAAAGCCATCCTAATTCTCAACAGCCTGTTACCACTGACGTATAGAAACGTTAGTCATATGATCTTAACTTATAATGCAGTCATACCACTATTCGTAAGTCAAAAACTAATGATATTTTCAAGGCAAATGTCTGCATTAACTGATCAATGACGTTTGAAATAGATTTTAATACAAGTTTGGTGACTATAGGATCGATTTTCCTTGTCAACACATCATAAACAAGTGTGGGCTTTTAGTACGGAAAAGAATGATGTACCTAATTGTTAGAATGTCATGACTACATGTTTTCAGATGAATCATCCTCATATTTACAGCAACATTATTATACTAAGTCAATGACTGTGCTGGCTGGTTTGTCCAGAAGCCACGTGGAAAGCATGCATTGAGCTTCGCCACATGACAATTCACTGGAGTTATGTTATTAGGGGCTCTTGGGTACATGCCGCAGAAATTTATTATAGGCATTGACAACATTTTGAATAAAGGTCATTACATTTTTGTTGTGTTAAGGCCCATGGTTCTACCTTTTATTCAAACCCAGCGAAGCACTACTTTCAACAATAATACTTGACTGCATATTCTTGGTTATTATATTACAGTTTCCTTTAAATAAAAATATTAAGATTTTGCCTTGGTCACACATTTTGCAAATCTCTCAAATATACGAAACGATTGATCAATGACCTGTCCCCATACGCCAATTACTAAGTCAATGAACTGTGACTTTATGTTATAATTCATGAGTAATTATAGCTGTGCATGTGTGCATTGTCATCCTTTCTCTGACTCAATATCCTGAAGTACAAATGCATTTATTGCTGAAAGATGTGGTTGTTGTCGATATCAATTTCTGATTTCTCAATGCTTATGCTTTCCAAAATTTCTTGAAAATATAATAATCACTTATTATTTGTCCAAAACTATCATTTTGTTATTTTCATTTATTTTTGCGTATGCATTAATGTATTAATGGCATGGAGTGGAAAAACATAAGCTTATACAACATTATTTCGTAATATAAGAAGTTATGAGCTTATTAAGAACAACATGCCTATTTGGCTTACCAACATTCTCTACTTAGATTTTCTATTTATTATTGATTCGACATTCAAAATTAATATGAAATAGTGCAGAAATAGCAAAAATAGTGATTGATTTGAAAATGAATGTGTGATATGCTTACAAAAAATGCTCTAAAAACTAATTTAATAGTTTTATAATTAATTATGTTTGTTTTAGGCAATAACACTATTTTGTTGCGATGAAGGGTACTACTGTAGTAATAATATAATGTTATTGTAAAGTATGGTTCTTTCACACTTTGTATTACTTTTATGTGATAAAAGCTTTCCTGAATATTTATATTCAGGATTGATTCAAGCAATCTAAATTTCTGATTCAGGCTATCTAAATTGCTGGTAACATTTATGATTACTTTGAAATTTTTTGTTTAGAATTTTCACATATTTAAAAGTTAGCATTACTACTATAGCACCATATTTTTTACCAATGAATCTTATCTAAATTGTTTTTTTTTAGAGAATCGCTTTATGGTACTCTATTTAAAAAATGATGTATCTCATAAAATGAAGATTTGACAATTACTTAACACAATTTGATAATTTTTTCCCAAAACTAATTTGATTAATTTTATAAGTTTTCGAATGTAGTTTTAATTAAAAAAAGAATGTATTAATTTACTAAGCATGAAATTTTTATTTCAATATGAAAGAAGCAATTTTCTTGGATTAATTGAAATGATCAATCCTGTTAAGAACATGATTTGGCCTTCAAAAGTGTATTCCTTTGATTATGGTAATTTTGGAAAATCAACGAAACCTTGGAAAAGATTTTAGAATTGGTTGCAAATAGAAATTTTCTTACAAAAACTATTCCAATTTAAAAGAAATGTTAGTCAATAGAAATTAGTTCTCTGATTATTATAACAAAAAATTTCTAGTTACGTGACCCATAATTCTATACTTGATTTGATATGTAATCTTTGAGATTAATGTTTTCATTTTTCTCACGATGTCCAAAATTTTGATAGTGTAATAATGCAAATTAATAATGTTTCTTTTCATTGACGCGAGAACAAGAAAAGAATAATTTCAAAATGATATTGCTTCTGACTTCTTTGAAATAGTAGAGATTTCGTTTACTTAAATTTTAAAGTTTTATTATATATACACTTGTGATAGGAAAAGTTAAAGTTCAATGTTTATTTAATATTAGCTTAATCTGAATTGGAATTCAATAGGATTTGAGTATTATATCTAACAACTCAAATCTTTTTGGAGATCAATTTTGAATATTCGGACTCCTTTGATGAAATTTTTAATATTAAAATCAATTTCTTGGAATCTTAAAATTTAAGTTGAAGTTATATTTTGTGCCCAACAATCCTTTAAGAAAAAAGTAAAAACAAAGATCCATTAATTTCTTTTTACACATGAAACAAAGTTTTTATAAAATCTTGATAAAGATCTTGCTTAATCAGCAGCTTAAATTTAAATTACATTGAAACTAAAAGTATATTTATCTGCATGATCAGTTTCTTGTAAATGCTAATTGCATGAAATGAAGACAAAAGTAATTATTTTTTGAAATTTATATTTTTTGCTAATTTTTTGTAAAATAGCAACTCCTATATTGCACAAAAGAGACGTCTACAAAAAAATCTTAATTCTATTAACGAAACTATTCCTTAGTGGGTCATTCTATTGGAATGTGTAGACCTCTCTTAATTAGAAAAAATGCAATAGAGTTTCTGCTGATTGGATACAAGAACACATGAAGTAATGAATTAATGGAATTCAACATCTTATAAATACCTTATTGTAATGAAACTACATGTTAATGGAAACAGAATTGTTTTTATCTATTTTTCTTAAAAAAAATTTGGTATTTCTTACAGTCAATTTAAATAACATGAAGTGATGCTAAAAGTATATTTGGTTTTTGTATCATAATTTCTACTTACCTTAATCTATCTCAAAGTGAGAAATGGGAAAATGTTATTTAAGTTTAGATAATTCTTTTAATAAGCAAATAGCTGAAATTAATGCGGAATAAATGCTTTAAAAAAGAAATACTTAAAGCTTTATATCGTTGATAGATGTCTTTTACGACAAACGAATCTTTCTTAATAAGATATCTTATTCATTTTATTTAATTAATATCAAATAAGTTTAGTTAAATGAATCATTCATCAGAGATATCCTAATAACAAATCATGCATGTGGAAAAATATATTAATTCTATTTATAAATCTAATTTTCAAATCAGAATCTTTAAGATGGAAAGAAATTTTACACATAATAACAAACATAGATGATAAATATAGAAATTACTTTAGACTGAGAGAGAGAGAGAGAACAGAATACAAATAATATGCGTAAACATGGTATAGGACAAAGACAAAAAATTGAGATTCGTATACATAAATATAAATTTATTAAACGAAACATCTGTGTTTAAAAATAGCTTTCAGTTACTAGATTTATTTTAACATTAATTTTTTACTTTTTATTTTCTGTATAAAATTTTTCTTATTAATGTTCATAGTTAGTGTTTTTAAACTATCATTTTCTTTATATCATGTTTAATTAATGTATTTATTTTGTAAAATTCTTTTGATGTGTAAAAACTAAAGTATTATTTTTCATTAAGTATTACCGTAAATATTTTAGTCATATTTTATAAAAATCATTATAATTAATCACAATAGTATTAATAATAATATCGGAATAGTACCACATAAAAGCCCATCATTTGTTTAAAAAAGCGTGAGAGAATAATTTTTTTCAAAGTGAAAAAAAATATTTACAATAAGCTAAAAAATTGGTAAGATTGCTAAATATATGAAAAACATTTTCTCGCTATCTCTTACATAATTTATTCCGTTAATAAATTTCTCCTTCCAATTTAATAAAAGTTGTCTTTTGTTTTATTTTAATTACATAGTTAATAAAAATGGTTGTAACATAAGAATGAGAAATTAAACATATAAAAGGTTCATGTAAGAATTTAAACATATTATCACTTAAATATATTTTTTTCAAAATATCTCTGGCCCAATACCACAGGATAAAACCAGCATTTTTAATCCCTTAGTAACATTGTTTTTCCGGAATCTCAGTACGTAAACCCCTCTCAATTATTAAATACTAAGACACTACCAGGACTGTGCAACGGGATACAGCACACAGGAAAAAAAAAAAGGAAAAAATTCGCAATTATTTCGATGATATTAGCTTTAAAAGCTTGTCAAACCCAAACTGTCGAACCAATTTTCGTATCTCGAGGTAAAACCGTGATGAGAGCTTGGAGCATTATTCTCCGGAAAAAACCAGCCGAATATGAAAATCGCTTCAGGCAAAGTAAGCATGATTAAATTTCTGCAATTTTCCTCGCATTTTTTTCCCTTCTTCTTCAAACCTTTGCTTCTCATTTTTTTTCGTTCCTTTTTCTTTTTACATTTCTTCTCATCTTCTCGTAACTTCTTCAAGGGAGGGATAAAACCGATGGTGAAAATTCTGAAAGTGGGAGGCTTTTCCTTGCTTTTATATATAACGGCACTA
Source organism: Latrodectus hesperus (assembly GCA_037975125.1). NCBI lineage: Eukaryota > Metazoa > Arthropoda > Arachnida > Araneae > Theridiidae > Latrodectus > Latrodectus hesperus. Next base: position 72,069,294 of record CM075851.1, on the reverse strand, counting down.
CCTCAGTGTGTATATTTATATTTCTTACTATTATTTTGTTCTCGCTGCTGCATGACCATCACTCCGTTTTGTGCCATCACCCGCCCGCCCTCGTATATTTTTATGAGGATCTTTTGTAGCATGAAAGCAATTACTAAAAGGACTGCTGGAGGAAAATGTCGGCATGATTTAATAATGATTTTTTTTTCCATCTTCTCATTTTCTTTTCTTTTTCATTTCGTTTAATTCATTTTTACTTTTATGGACTTTTCCTTGCTCATCCGTCGTACTTATGGTAATATAGCAACAGCCCACCGATTATCATTCTCGAGTTATTAATCTTTAAACACACCAACAGGAAAGTGGTTGCATGTTAAATTTGCTATCTTTTGGGTTGAAGTGTCTTTGGTTGTCCGTTTACAGGTAAAATTTCATCTATGGATAGGTTTATCTTAACACAGCTGTAAGTGAATAATTTTTATTCTGTAATTTCTCTGAAGATGTGAATATAATAAATACTTTCCAATCACACACATATAAGAATTTAATTTATGCTTTTACGAAATCAACTCTGTCTTAAATTAAATAATTCTCTTTAAATTACTTTAATGAACAGTAGAATATTATTTAAATTTAATTAACTATATTTGAAAAAAATGTGCGCCTAATATTTTAAATTTCTTTAAACATGAAATGTATAATGCCCCGTGTGGTGACCAAGGGTTAGGAATAATCCCAACTTAGCCTACGCGTGTCGTAAAAGGCGACTAAAATAAGTGCCCAGCGCCAGGGAGGGATAGCCGGGTACCCTGCTCCTGGGGATTATATCAGTGGACGGGTCCTCCAGGTTGGGGGTTAGGCGTGGGGTTAACTCCCCCATACTGTAAGAAATTAGCGGTTTCGAAGTCTGAGCAAGAAAATAACCGGTTCCTTACTCGTAGGCGAACTCGGAAAAGGAATAAGGCCTTGATTTTTGGTTCATGAAATGTGCGTTCCCTCTATGGTTCTAGAACTCCACTGGAGCTTATACAGCAAATTGATATTTACAAGGTAGATATTGCTGCGGTGCAGGAGATGAGGTGGACTGTGTAGTGTTCAGAGCACAAGAGATCTCATCTTTTGTTCTACAGCATCCACGACAAAAAGCACATAGAGGGAACTGGTTTCTTAGTTAATAAGAGGTTGAAACATCTATTTAATGAAAGACAATAAAATCCTTAAGGAAATTTTCTTAGAAAAATCCATCATCACAAGAAGAAGAGGAAGACCCAAGCTGAGATGGATGGATGAAGTCGAGGAAGAGTGTAAGATCCGTGGTACTAGAAATTGGAGGAGTTTGGGTACAGCAAAGGTGACTGGAGAAACTTGTTCAGAAGGCCTTGGCTCATCCTGGCCTGGCATGCCATTGATGACGAGGATGATGATGACATTTATAAAGAAATTAATCAAATACGGGTGCTTTTTTATTATCTTCATTTACAGATACTTAGTACTAACTGAGTTTAATGATAAATTCTTAGATTTCCTATCGAATAAGTTTAAATATAAGAAAGAACATAGGGATATTGATAGGATAACGTTTCGGAACTTTAGCTTCTTTTGATATTTTCAAGTTTCATTCCTAATAATTTCTATTAAGCTATTCAGCCCTTGTGATATAATCAAATTTGGCAAGAAAATTGCTTATTGAAGAGTTTTTGGTTGTACAAAACTGATGCCGTGGAATATAAATAATGAAGTATGCGTTCCGAGGAACCATTATAACAATAACATCTTTAAATCCACATCAAATTCAACTATTTCATAGTTCATCCTCCAAATATTGTAATTTTTCTAACAGATAACTCATGGTACTGTTTTGTTGTTGAACCAGAATAATTTGCTGTATTTAAACACAGTTGGGCTACCAGTTACTGGAAGCAGTCGGATAGTAGTGTTCGTAATTTAAAAAAGAGATCAAATAGAATGCCCCCTGATACTTGATTTGCTTCCCAAGGGGCATCCGTTTACTTGCAGAATATTGCGACCACGACCTATTTAACATGTTTGACTCGTCCTTAGAGAATATGACAGATCCTTGGTTAAGCAAGGTTTCGAACTCAATACCTTCTGATAATGAGAATGACGCATTACCAATCAGGCCACATTGCCTTTTATGCTATTTTGTGATGTTAACACTGCTACTAATTATATACTAATTATCACTAATTGCGAAAAGAATAATCCATAGTGTGATATCGTCAAAGCTAGGGACGAACAAATAATTTGCATTTAACATTTCTTCATTACCATAACATGTAAAATTTGAATCTTGACTCAAACAGAAATATTTATCCGTACTCCAGCATATTGCGAAAATGCTTTCTTTGCATAATTAATTCAATGCATTCATAATAGTGTAATATAATAAAATTTGAGAACATTTGTATCTTTACCTTTCTTTCTTTAAGAATAAAAAATATAGGGTAGGAATTTAAATTTTTGCTGACATACTTGCATCATTGATTAAAAAATTATCAATGTTAATTTGGAATACGAGTGTAAAAACTTTAGTTTAAGATTGAATTTTACACACTTTATCAAAAAAAAATTACTGATTGTCATTTACAATTTCTTCCTAGGATACCATTACATCGCTATGATCTTTGGCTAAAAGCATTAATCCATTACCGTTTATAATTTTAGCCAACCATTGTATAAGAATGTATTTTAAAACTGACAATATATAATTCAAATTACTACAATAAACTGTTTAAATTATAGAAATAAATATTTTTTTGAAGAATACAATACATAAATATGTTCAAAATACCCAGATGACATTCAACTATTTCACATCAACACTAATAGCAATTAAATATGATACATAATGAAAGTAGGGTGCAGCAAAGTTTGACTTTGCATAAAAAGAAGCATAAAACTGGGAGTTCAAGTACTTAGCATTCCAGGACACATTCATGAAAAAATATGAGTTACCATTTATATTGTTTATAAAAAGAGAAGTTGGACAATTACTAAAATGGAAATCACACCTGAATACTGAGACTAGCTTTGTAAATATTGCGTTACACCAAACCAATGAAAAATCCTACTAAGGTCAGCTTAAAAGTCATTCATGGCAGAATCTAGTATTCAAAGTTTATTATGATACATTATACGATACAGTTGCTCATGTCGGTTAAATCTTCTAATTTTAGGTGAATATTCTTATGTATTTAAAATCTAAATTGAAGTGAATACATAAACTCAATATACCTTTATTATCTGAAATCGCCCATCGATATGTGTCATTATTATCTGAAAGAACACACATTTTGTTTCCTTAGTCATGTGTTATCATGCCACACAACAAGCATCTGAATGAGAATCATGCTCAAAACAAATATCCACATCAGCAGTTGTCAATAGCTACAATCTAAAGATAATTAGCATTGTAACCTTGATGTAAATAATTTATTGGAGCTAAAGTAAAAGTAATTAAGTGTAGAATAGCTCAATGAACAAAAAAGGATATCACATTTTTGTGGGGGGTTAGTTCTGTTTATAATGACATGTAAGCATCCATAAGTGAAAACAATGATGAAACCGAACATTACCAATTTGTCCTTATCATGTTGATCAAAAATCTTGAATAGCAATTGACATTATAATGAGTTATTAAAATATTCTTAACAAAAGCGTTGATTTTCATGGCAGGATACTTCTTTCTACATTTCTAGCACGTTAAATTTTGAGTTTGCATTTGAGGCATGTAGAACACAAGTTTCTTAAGAAAAGATACAAAATCAAATGTCTATTTGTTCTGGTTATACTTTATAAAAGAAATGTTTAATTACTGAGCTGGTCAACATATTATCCAAATTCATCAGTTTTGGAAAATGTTTTATTATTGTTTGTTGTAAAATTAGTATGCAACAGTTTCCATTCACTACGCTTGATGAATCTCTAGAAGATGTATTAAATACTCAGCTAGCAATTATTCCTAGTTGGATTATAAATTCTATGCTTCCAGAGATTTAAGCTCTAATTTCATTGCTCTGTTGAGATGCTTCAAAACAATTGTAAATTTTATCATGCTTTCTTAATATTATTCTCGGTATGCCCAATAAATAAGTTTTCTATGTTTTCTTTCCATCTTTGTGTAGCAATTATTATGTATGTTCCCCATTGAAGTCACATTTATAAATACTTCTAATAATGAACATTATAGGGTGATCTTTTTTTGTCATTAACTCTTGATGAATTAAAATGTCATTTGCATTTAAAAAAGGACAAGTACATTCTTATTTCCTCAAGTACTTTTCTTACTGATCTCATAATTGCAAAAATGAATGCTTCCAAATTCTTATTTTTCTATGAATAAAACAGTAATTTATGAATGGAAATAAGTATAGTAATAATTTTTTAAATAATAATTGGTTTTGGCACAATTTGAGAAGCATGCTAATTATATTCTAATACTTTAAATAATGATTAAGGTCAAGGAATCTTAAGGTTTTTAGATAAAATACACGTGTTATCAGCTATAACATTTAGTTAAAACAATTACGGTATAATTATTTAAAAAAATGTTCATTCCATTCAATTCTTTTTATATTTTTTATCTGATAATTTAATTCATATATATATATATATATATATATATATATATATATATATATATATATATATATATATATATATATATATATATATATATATATATATATATATATATATATGTATATATAATATAATATATATATATATATATATATATATATATATATATATATATATATATATATATATATATATATATATATATATAATATATATATATATATATATATATATATATATATATATATATATATAATATATATATATATATATATGTAGCGTGTAGCATGTAGCTGGTTTAATGGGAACAAAGAAATAGGTTCCTTAAATAGCTCAAAATATTTTATTACAATTTAAGGTACAATTTGAGCACAACACAGATACACACAGATACTACAAATAATACTAAATAACAACTAAAACATTTAAATTTGAAGGGAAAATAATAAACATGAGAGTCATATGGACATGTCTCATACCGTCGGTTGTTGGAGAGGGACTGGCCTTCTCGTTGACGATGCCATGGGTGGCGCTGCAGATAGAGGGCGCTACATACATATATATATATATATATATATATATATATATATATATATATATATATATATATATATATATATATATATATATATATATATATATATATATATATATTATATTTATATATACATACATATATATATATATATATATATATATATATATATATACATACATATATATATATATATATATATACATACATACATACATATATATATATATATATATATATATATATATATATATATATATATATATATATATATATATATATATATATATAATTTTAGCTTTGGCAACATTTTTATTAATTTCCATAATGTTTCAATAATAGTTTGCACATTGAAAAATTATTAAAAAACGAGTTTTAGCATTTGAGGAGTAAATATTTGAGGAATTTATATTTTGTTTGAATGTTACATAAAAAAAACATATAACTAACATTGTTGGTATTCTGCGTAAAATAATTGTTCTTCATAAGTTTAAAAAATTCAGAGCTAAGCGAAAGGGAAAATGATTAGATTTTTTTAAACATAAAAAATCTCAGTATATTTGAGCAAAATAGCCTTCTAAGATACGATAATCTAAACTGTCAAATAGCAAAGACAAAATTTTCGCTTAGTCTATGTAGAATGAGTAATATAAAACTATAATCAAAACTGAGAAAGCGATGTCATTTTGGTTATCCCCAAGTTAAAATATCCTGAGCCTACTATTAAAATTTTAATCGAATATCATTCTTTATGACATTGTATTGAAAAACAAATTACATAATAATAAATTCACAAGCCGCATTTTCTATTCTAGAAATTTCCTTAAAAACAAGATTTTTTACAATTATTCATATATATCTCAACACTAATAAAATATCACCACTAATTGGTATTACAAAATATATTGTATAAAATTTATCTGGAGTAAATTAGGTTAATATTCAGATGATGAAAGTTGTAAGGGAAACTAGGACAAACTCACGTTTCCTTCGCAACTCTAAGAACTAAGAAATGAGTTTCTCAAACGCAGCGTCATCAACTCCTGTTTCGTTCTGTTATTTCAGCCAATTCAAGATGAAAGAATCTACAAACAAAATTAACCCATTCAAGAGACCTTCCACGGTGGAATATTGGATTACACAAATCAACTCGTTTAGGCAATTAAAGGGAGAAATCGCTTTCAACTTCTGTCAAAGTTAATAAATGAATTCACAGTTTTAACCGGAATCCAAAATTAATTACTTCAAATGAACGTCACTTCGAAATCGCGAAAGTAGCTATTGATGTCTCAATTTCAATGAAGTGATCTCAGTATCACTTTCAACCAATAATTATCACTCAGTAATGGGTAATTTTTATGCAACATTTAAGCCCTTGACTAAATGTGTTTCCAATCTAGATGAGATACACTAAAGGAAAATGCAATTAGAAATTCCATTAAAATTATAAAAACTATATTAAAAATAATAATTTTTAACCTTTTTGAATAAAATAAAATAGATCTATGATGTAGTTTTATCACTTTGCTTGTCATCCTTCAGTAAGTTTAAGTAAAAATCTGGAGAAGGAATTTTATTTGTATTAGGCTCTAAAATTGCTTTTTTTAATGTTCAAAAGGTATATTTAAATGTTACCAATAGCCAAATAATCTATCTCTGTTACATCATATAGAGAAAAACACTGTCCTGATTTCGGAAACGACCTTTTGATGAAACTGCCCATGGGTCATTTAGTGCAGCTTTAGTGCTATAAATTTGTGAGGCAATGTATAAATATGTTACACCATTAAAATCCTAGCTCTGTAAGAAGGAAAAGTTTCTATATCTGAAAAATAGAATCTGAAGATTTAGCGAGTTTAGAACCACAAACTAATGGTTTTAGCATACAAGATTTCTGGACAAGAATTAGTCGTACATTACATGACTCAATTACAATTTGATGTGGTTAATTCTAATCACTATAGATGTAATTAATTTTTATGTAAACAATATATATATACATATATATATATATATATATATATATATATATATATATATATATATATATATATATATATATATATATATATATATATATATATATATATATATATATAAATAATCTTTAGAAATTAACAAGTAATGGCTGGTAATGATATTTATTATCACCGTACGCAATAAAATTTAACATATAAGCCCATCTTGAATAAACATTCCTTATAGATTACGAAATACTACACAATTAATAGCCAAACATTGTGTAATGTCAGGCCATTCAAGAAGGTCTAACAGGTTTTTGTTAGGTTTTCTAATCATCCATCACAGTTGGTTTCGGCTTGTAACAACTAATTTTCACAGTGTTTCAATTTCTCCTCAAATAGCCAATTCTGTTCACTGGCGGTGTCTGTCTCTCTCTATATTTTTCCTCACAGCAGATTCCATCCAAGTGGTCAAACCCTCATTGAATTAGGTACAGGGATTCTTGCTGGTGTTCACTTTACAGTGTGGTTTCTGAGATGACTTTTCTTTGATAGTGCAGAACAGTGCAAAGAGACACCTGAGAAAATTCTCAAACATCTATCCCAACAAGCGTATACGAAAAGTGCTAAGATAATGCCCACAGTTAGTTATTCAGTTATGGTTTCTTGAGAATATAAAGGCAATAATATTGAAATGACTCAAACGATTCTCGTGAGAATATCTAGTAAAAGAAAAAACAAATCTTTACAAATTTTAATATTTTCATAGGCTAATTCCAAATTTACGCTAAAACATTAAAATAATATTGGAATTGTGCTATAAGCTCATATTTTGTCAATAGTAGTTTTCCTTTCTAGTTTATATATTAAAAATTTAAAATTACACTGACTGAAAAATCAAATAATATTCTTATTGTTACAATTTTCCTTTCAAAAATGAATTCATGTATACCCAGAACAGTTTTGAGTTTAAATGAAGGTTTTCTAAATTTAAATAAAATTTTAAATGTAAATGAATTCAGGAGTCATATTACATATAAATCTTTCATTGACAAAAAGGCATAATAATTTGAGTTAAGTAATAGTGAAACTTTTTTCTCAGCATTCACTTGATTCAAAGTTGGTTTGAGTTTTTGTTGATCAATTATCATTTTTTTCACTCTTCCGTTACTTTGACAGGAATCTATCTTTTAATGTAGGTTTTGAACACGCTTAACAAAAATCCAAATCCGAGAATGAAATCGAATAAGCGAAAGAATAAAGTGGTAACCATTTGACTGAGAGTCGAGAATTTACTATTAAAAGTGCGATTTCTTGTACGCACATATCATCATCATCATTCACGGCATTCCAGCCCAGGATGGGCCAAGGCCTTCTGAACAAGTTTCTTCCAGCCACCTTTGCTGGCAGCCAAAATCCTCCAATTTCATTTCCAAAGGACCCTACAGTCTTCCTCGACTGCATCCAACCATCTCAGCTTGGATCTTCATCTTCTTCTTGTGCTGATGGGTTTTGCTAAGAAAATTTTCTTAAGGATTTTATTGTCTTTCATTCTGATAACATGCCCAATCCTATTAAGATGACCTGTTTAAATGTGATGTACAACGTCTGGCTCTTTCCACAACCGGTAGATTTCTGTGTTGTATCTTCTGAGTCAGACACCGTTTTCTTTTGTACCTCCGAAGACACTTCTTCAGATCCTGCGCTCAAACAGGCCCAATAGCCTCTGCTCTTTTACTGTCAAAGTCTAGGTTTCTGAAGCATAGGTTAAAACCGGATGGATAAGCGTCTTATAGATCAGCTACTTTGGCCAAAAAATGCTTTGTTAGCTGCAGCAAAACGTCTTCTTAACCCTTGGAAAAAGTCATTATTTTTATTAAACATTGAACCGACATGCCACAAATTCAGCAACTGTTTCAAATTTATAACTCCCAATGAGAAAATTTGTTTGGGTATATTGGGTTCTAGTTACAGGGAAATATTTAGTTTTGACGTGGTTAATAATAAGCTCTGTTGGTCTGGCCTCCCTCTCAATAGCTTCAGAAGCTTCTATTAAGTTTTTATTATTTCTAGCCACCAGTGTACGTACAAGCAATCCTTGCGTATTTTTGTTATACAAGCACTTTTTTAGTGCATCAGTATTTTCTATATAATTTGTTTATAAATAATCTACCCGATGGATATAAAAAAATTTTGATTCTTTTTCCTGAAAAAATCAAAACTTTTTGTGTGCAATATCAATTAAGAAAAACGAATCATATAAGAAGATTAAAAATTAATTCATCAACATAAATAAAATAACTCAACATTTAATTTCAACGAAAAGAAGATCGTAATTTATTTTTCACTTTCACAAATCGGAAACACAATTTTACCCAATAGGAACAGAAACCAAAAGGTGAGGAAGAATTTCCCCTAAGGGATTTAATTGCCGAAACAAATAGTCAGGAAAAAATATCCCCAAAACCACGAAATTCTTTTAGAGAGGGAGTAAAAACAAAGCTTTTTACTCTAGAAATATTTTTACGCCACACAAAAACCCTTTTCATTACTTGAACAAAAAGAGTTGAGCTTTCTGCTTGCAATATCCAGAACAATGAGAAACATTACGGTGTCTACGCCTTTTTGGGATTCAAATGTGCATCTCATTATAGTTAGGTAAAAAGCGATAGCGTACGAGATGTTTAAATTAAAACATTTCCTTTACATATTTCAAATTGTTTCTGGTCTTTAGAAAAAGTAAACAGTTTTTACTGTGAAAATTTCATTTCCTCATTTTGCTGTACAAATGAATTTGATTGTTTAATTTTTTCATTCATAATGATTTCAAGTGATGAAAGAAAAGAGTGTTTATCATTCATTTAAGAAGAGATTTCGAATAATATTTATTTTATGTGTAAAATTGATGTACACAAATAAATTTTAAAAATAGTAGGTTCAATATTAAATAAATTGACTGAATTGTTTTACTTAAATAAGAATTTATTACTCTCAATTTATTATCGTCTTTCTAATGTTTTCAATGCTAAAAACAGAACTTGTCCTCATCTGTATTGTAAAGATGAATATTGTAAAAATACATTATTTTTATGAACTTATGATAAAATGCACCAGTTTCTCTAAAATTATTTTGGATGCAAGAAATATTTCTTTATTATGGGTTGCTATCACAAATTTATGGAAAATATTTCAATTAACATAAAGTTTGTTCAACTTGGTTGGAATCATTAACTTTGTAAGAAAATTTAGTTATATGTAAAGCATAAATTTAAGAATGTTTACAAAAGTTTTTTTACCGCAAAAATCTACAGCCATTTATATCAGTTTCATCTTCTATTTAGGTAATAAGAAACATTCACTTTTTTACGTTAAAAATGCAAATTCACTTTAATTTATATAATTTATTTCTGTTTTTCCTTTAGTGATGAAAAAATAATATCATTTCAACTGATAATTTGCTGTACATAACGTTTTAAATGGTAAAAAAGATTTGTTATACAAATAAAGATATTTCTTAATTTCATAAGATATTCTTAAATTTAGAGCAAATTAATATTTCTTAATTTGCTCTGTTATTAAATTGATTTTTTCAAAAGAAAAAAGCATCTGAGTGATTAACATTTAATAGTGTTTACCTTAACAAAGAATTACACTTAATGATATTTTCGCAATTGGTGAAATTTTCAATGAAATAAATGTACAATACATTTTTTTAGTGATCAAAAGATATCTCATACTTTTCTATAAAAAAGTAGGTGGAATTTATCTTGAAACATTTCATTATGACGGAATTGTTAACTATGATAAAATTTCTATTTATCTGTAAAGGAATAAGACTTTAGTTATAAAAATGATTCGCATATAATTTCTGATGCTCATATTCGTAAATTTTTAATCATCAAGCGTTGAGAACGAGATGTAAATTTACAAATGTGATCGATTGGGAAAATAAATATTTCTGAACTAGAGCACAATCTTTTAAAAATTTACTTTAAATACCTATATTTCTTCTCTCAATATTTTATCAGCAATTGGAAAAAAGAAAAGAAAAAAAATCTCTGTGAATGTCACTTGAGTAGATGTGCTTCAAGCATTTCCTTTTAAGATTCTCTAATAAATACATAAAAGCTTTCAGATTCACAAATATATATATATATACATATATATATATATATATATATATATATATATATATATATATATATATATATATATATATATATTTGTGAATCTAAAAGCTTTCAGATTCACAAATATATATGTTTTCTTATGTATGTAAAAACCGAAAGTCTAATAATAATGTAAAACACTTGAGAATAAGGTTTGAATATTTGAACATGTGTCCGGTGGTTGTGGGTATAATCAAAACAGCCTTTAGTGTAACAATAATTTAATCATTCAAAGTTTAGTTACACACAATACAAACAGAAACACAAAATGAAAAGGATGATTAAAGCACATGTTGCGAGTTCGAAAACAATAGCCTAACTGATTGTCTTTCCTTCTCCCCGCCAGGGGCGCTCTCGGGAAGGAAGAGAGAGGGAGGGTGAAGTGTCACAGGCTCCCCCTCTGGCTGCGAAGTCGTCTCGACGAGTAGCCAGGCGAAAAGTTTGACGGTTGCTTACTTCTTGGCAAGTTGTTTGTTTCAGGTGTCTTAGGAGGTCGACCCCTTCTTTTAATAGGATTTGTTGGCACATTTGAGGTTTTGTGGGCTTCTAGGCATGGACGTAGAGCAGATGTGTGATAGGCTCCAAGAGAAATATTGGGTTGGTCCAGGCTGGCAATTTCGTAACTTGTTGGGGAACGTTGTGCAAGTATAATATACGGTCCATCTCGACGAGGTGCAAATTTGGCTGTTATCTTTTTTGCTTTGTTGCTATGAGGGTGTAAGGTTACCCATACTTGATCTCCAGGTTTGAACTGGTGACCTTTTCTTCTATCCTGATCAGCATATTTCTTCCTTTGATCTTGTTTTTGTTCAACAATGTCTTTAATCTCTTTTGAAATATTTGCAAATTTTCTCAAATATGGAGTTATTTCCGCTACGAAGTTGTCATTGTGAATAACTGTGCGCAAATCATGTTGGATATCATCAGGGGTTCTAAGTTCTCTTCCGAATTGTAGAAACGCAGCCGTGTGTTCTGTCGAGTCACATACAGCTGTGTTCAATGCAAAACGTATTGTCGGAAGTTTTTGTACCCATTCAGTGTGCTTGTCTCCAACCAAAATTGCCAATCTCGGTTTGAGATCTCTATTCTTCCGCTCAACAGGATTAGCTTGTGGGCAATAAACTGGAGTAAGTATTTGTTTTATGTCAAGAAGATGACAAACCTGTTGAAGAACTGCACTGACAAACTGTGAACCATTGTCACTTATCAGTCTTCTTGGAATTCCGAAACGCAGGAATACTTCTTCCATCAACACAGTAGCACACTCTCTCGCGGTAGCGTTTTTCAGTGCGAAAAGTTCTACCCATTTTGTTGCAGTATCTTCCACAATGAAAATCCATTTTTTCCCTTCTGGGGACTCAGGCAAGGGACCAAACAAGTCGATTGCCAAAGTTTCAAAACGTTGTGAGTAGATTGGAGTTCTCAATAAGCCTGCAGGTTTTTGATTTGATGGTTTGAACCTATTACAATCAAGGCAATTTTTAACATAGTTTGTAATATATTTTCGCATTCCTGGGAAATAATATCTCTTAGAAACTCTTTGATATGTACCATCTGCACCATAATGGCCTGCTGTTGGAGCATCATGATGTTCTTTCAGTACTCTTTCACGCTCATGATTAGGAACTACTAATTGTGCTTCCTCCGAGTCAGATTCTTCGGAATAATGATATAATACACCTTGATTCATAATATAACCTCTTTGAGTCCAATTTGCAAAATTTTCGTCTTTTGAATTACTTTCAAAACTATCTATTATTTTCTTTACATCGCCATCCTTCATTTGTTCTGCACGCAGATCGCTTGCTGTTTTGGCGGGCAAATCAACGATAATTGTGCAGATTTCGCAGGTTGCTCTTTCATGTACACAATTTGGGCGGGAAAGCATATCAGCAATGACGTTCGCTTTACCCGGAATGTATTCTATTTTAAGGTTGTAAGATTGTAATTGCAATGCCCATCTTGCAAGACGACCTGTGGGAGATTTGAGGCTTAAGAGCCATTTTAAAGGTTGGTGGTCAGATGCCACAGTAACTTCTGAACCTTCGATATATCCTCTAAACTTCTCAAGGGCCCAGATCACTGCAAGCGCTTCTCTTTCCGTTGTGGAATAGTTACGTTCAGCCGACGTCAGTAAACGGCTTGCATATTCTATCGGGTGCTCTTCAGGACCTTGTCCTTGTAGTAAGACAGCTCCCAAAGCATAATTTGACGCATCTGATCTTATTACAAAAGGTTTTGATTCATCCATTTGTTTTAAAATTGGTGGTGAAATCAAACATTTCTTAAGAAATTCAAATGCACTTTGCTCTTTTTCACCCCACATCCAAGTAGTTCGCTTTTTAGTGAGATTGCTTAAGGGATAAGAAATCTCAGCAAATTGAGGAATGTAGCGTCTATACCAGCTGCATGTTTGCAAAAATGATTGCACCTGTTTTACATTCTTTGGGGAGGGAATACTAATAATTGCTTCCACTTTAGCTGGGTCTACCTCAATACCGGAGTTGGTTATATAATGCCCAAGGTATTTAACTTTGGCACAAGAAAAATTGCATTTCTCACGATTAGCTCGTAAATTAAACAGCTTGAGTCTTTCAAATACTAAACGTAAGTCTTGGATGTGACTCTCGAAAGTGGGAGACAATACTATGATATCATCTAAGTAAGCAAGCGTATTAACCTTTAGTCCATTTCGAAAAATGTCCATTAGACGCTGGAATGTAGCTGGTGCTGTTTTAAGTCCGAAAGGCATTCTGTTGAACCTAAAGACACCAAGTTGGCATACAAAAGCAGTTTTGTCTTTGTCCTGCGGACGTACATTAATTTGATAATAACCAGATCGCAAATCTATAGTGGTCATAAAAGAGGTTTGTTTAGCATTGTGCAGAAGATCATCCATTCGTGGTAACGGATATGGATCTGATTTGGTGACAGCATTGAGCTTACGGTAGTCGATGCAAAGTCTAAATTCACCATTTGGTTTAGGTATGAGCACTACTGGTGATGCATATGCTGAATCGCATTCTTCTATTATCCCTAAGGCAAGAAGCTTTTCAATTTCCTTTCTCAAGATATCTTTTCTGGCTGGAGAGAGTCGATAGGGAGGTGAAGCAATTGGAGCTGAATCCCCTGTATCGATTCGGTGTTCGATATAAGTTGTTGCTTCTCCCCCTTGTTGGAAGATATTTTCATACTCCTTCAACAAAGCATTAAGTTGTCTCCTCTGGTTGGAGTTGAGATTTTCCCCTTCATCTGATCGAAGGAACATTGAGTTTTCATCACTCTTACTCCCAATGAAATTAGAACATTGTTTTGCAAATTCTGTTTGAAGTATAAAAGAATTTTCTGGAAGAGTGGTATTTAAGTCTATGAAGGAATTGTCTTCAGATAGATCTTCCCACTGTTTCGTTGGATTAGTATTTGTTTCAATTTCAGAGGAATGATCTTGAGAATCTGGTTGGAGTAAACCACAATTCACTGGAACATCGAGTTTTGCAAATGAGAAAGTTTTATGCGGTCTATCACTAAAGTGCCACGAGTGTTCTTTAAGATTTAGAACGATCCCTGTTTTCTCTATAAAGTCGATTCCAAGTAGAGTATTATTTCTCTGTGCGTCTGGAATAGCAAAAATTGGTACTGAAAATCTTCTTCTCTGTATCCAGACCTTAACGAAGGCTTTGTGTACTTCCTTTTTGAATGGCTGCCATCTGCTAAAGTTATGTCGAGGACTGATTTTTGGAAATGTATTCCTTGTTCTCTAAGAAGGTGGTAGAGAGTTTCACCAGCTATAGTATGAGTTGCAGCCGTGTCCACATAAGCTGTACCCCACATTCCATTGATGTTTACATTTAATATTGCCATCTGGTTGGATGTTGAGAGACTGTTCAACTTTATACTGTGAAAACGAGCGGGATTCTTTTCAGATTTGGAACAATTCGGACAGTTTGATTTAATATAGCCAGGCGTACGACAATTATAGCAAAAAACGGGAGAAGGTTTGTCCTGCTTAAGCTGGTCGATATTTCCGCCTTTAACGTTTTTTCGGACAGAGTTGAATCTGGGATATTCTTCTCTGGTTTGGGGGAGTTGTTTCTTATTAATGACTGATGGTCCTTCTTTATTAGCTTTGTGACGAAGATTGTCGTATGCATCGAGTTTTTCTACCAAATCAGTTGGAGAAGTGATGTCACCCCATTCATCCAAAAAGTGTTCTTTAAATTCAGGAGGGCATTTTTTCTTGATCTGATCGGTTATCATAAGGTCTTTCAATTTTTCAAACGTGTCTACTTTTCCTTCTTTTATCCAATTTTCAAAATAGTTTTGAATTTCAAAATAAAAGTCATTCCATGTACTATCCGGATTCTTTTTATGTGTCACAAATAGGTGACGGAAACGTTCAGCGCTTAATTTGAATCTTTTTAGCAAGATCTCTTTTATATAGTTGTAATTTTCAGCTTTTTCTTCTGGCTCGCGGGCGATTATTTTTGTCACATCACTTGGAAGAACTCCAACTAGGTAAGCGATCCATTGATTTTCAGGAATCTTTAGAAACTTTAACTGTCTCTCAAAAAGATTGAGAAATAAAGAGATGTCGTCTTCTTTTGCATTAAAGTTAGGAATTAACTTTTTTAACTCAAGTTTTGGTAGATCATTTGATTGAATGGGTAATACCGGTGATAGCGAAGACAACTTTTGGACTTCAAGTTGTAGCTTGAGGACTTCAAGTTCATGGGCTCTTTCTTTTTCTATTCTGGCTTCCTCTATTTGTTTTTCTTGTGTTATACGTTCACTTGCTAATCTCTCCTGCTCTTCTTTTGATACTCTTTCTTCAATAATACTGGATAATAAGTTTTTCGTTAATTCCTCATCATACTTGTCAGATTTGACGATTAAATCCTTTAGCTGGATTACTTTCATGTTGTTCCCAATATCCAAGCCCAATTCCTCAGCCAACAATATCAAATCTTCTTTTCGACCTTTTGCGAGATATGCCATCTTAAGTCTATCGTAGAAAGTTTCTAATTTCGAAAGTCTTAAATGTCTATTAAAGTTTGAGGATAAATGAAAACATAATGGTTCTTGTAAATATCTTACAACTTCTAGCAAAATTTAAACTCACTGTACTTAAATTGGTTAAAATAATTTTACTTAGTTTATTTTCACTACAGAATAAAACTATAGTTCAAAGTAATTTTAACATATTAATCATTGACACATTTTTAAAATTGTAAAAGTCACTAGAAATGTTTAATGCAAAACACCCTTAAACCAACTTTTGTGATAACAATTGTAAATAGAATAATTAATAAGTGAAAACCAAATTCACAAAGTAAAAGTCTTACACATCAATTATGAAAATTTACCCAGAAATCAAATTTCAATCACTAAAATAAATAACTATGTAAAAATCTTATTTGATAATTGAAAAAGCAATAATTACTTATGACAAATATTACTTATGATAACATAATTTTATACATATACGTATATTCAGTAAACTTAGTGAACACTTTCGATTTCATTTTTAAATTGCAAAACAATTTACCATAGTTTAAAACTCTTGTACCATTTATTCTGATACAGTATATGGCAATCAATAAAATATAATTTAAACTCAATTTATATAAGTATTCAAACAACAAATAACACCTATGAGTATTGTTTTCTATAATCGAAAGTAACTTCAATTATTCTAAAATGAATCATGTAAAAATAACACTATATAGATTTATATATTGATCAATAACACGAAATCATTCTAAATAAAACACTTAAAATATATTCAATATTCACAAGTTCTAGCAATATTTA
Organism: Latrodectus hesperus; assembly: GCA_037975125.1. NCBI lineage: Eukaryota > Metazoa > Arthropoda > Arachnida > Araneae > Theridiidae > Latrodectus > Latrodectus hesperus. The sequence goes on along the minus strand of CM075851.1, from coordinate 72,052,237 downwards.
ATTTATCAATTAAAATTCAATAATTAGAATGTATGTGAATACATTGAAAACTACATTATTTTCATGAAACAATCAATCATACATACAATATATTTGTGTTTCGTAAAACCTTTTTAATATTCTTTCAGAAATAAAATAATATACATTTATATATTTCAAATCGTGATGACAAAAAATCTATCCTTTCAAATAAAAAGAAAAAAATCAAACAATTCTTAATTCCATGTGAAATAGGAAAAAAAATACACATCTTAAGCTAATGCTATTTTCAAAATTTTAATTTATTTATGTATTTTAGAGTGAACGAAAACACAAATGTAAACATTACCAAGGATTTGGCAAATACTGTTTGATATCAAATAGAATATTTGTTCTAATTTAGAACACACACCATAAATTAACAATTTCTGGTTTGCCGGGAAGGCTTCTAAAATACAATTTCAACACAATAATATTAAAATGATTTATTTCAAATGCTATTCGAAATGAAGAAAGAAAAATAACTTTTAAGAACAATATTTTATTTTCAAGGACACTGTTCATTCAGAAAACGATGAGTAAGCTATCTCTTTCTTTTGTTTATGTCTATCACTAACTTTAGAAAAGAAAGCGAGTATCAAACTAAACAATTAAATTTAGTTTTTTTTTTTTTATTAAACTGTGATCAGCAATTTCAATAGTAGTTATGATTCCTTTTAAAATTGATCACACACGTTAAATTATTTTATAATAACACTTTCAAATTTAGGAAAAAATATGAACATCACAGTACCTTTTAATGACTTTTGTTTTCGGGATGAAAACCAACTATACCTTGAAATCAGTTTTTCAGGATGAAAATACTGTTCAAGTAACACAGGAAATGCAGGACTTAATATTCGATCATATACTCAGAGTAGTTTTGATTCGATTCGCCTGAAATAAAACATGAGCGAAGCTTTTGTTTTCGATAACTTAGAATAGGTCTCTGTTTGTAATAAAGGCTAAAATTTTGAAAAGCGGTTGGGCGCCAATGTGTCCGGTGGTTGTGGGTATAATCAAAACAGCCTTTAGTGTAACAATAATTTAATCATTCAAAGTTTAGTTACACACAATACAAACAGAAACACAAAATGAAAAGGATGATTAAAACACATGTTGCGAGTTCGAAAACAATAGCCTAACTGATTGTCTTTCCTTCTCCCCGCCAGGGGCGCTCTCGGGAAGGAAGAGAGAGAGAGGGTGAAGTGTCACAAACATTGATTTCACATAAAGCTAATATTTCTTTCAACTTGGGATATTTTTGTGAGATATTTTACAAAACACACACATAAATTCAAATATGAAGTTTGTTTCCATAATCAATCTTTTAATTGAACTTTATCTCGTATCACTGTTGGTTGAAGTGATAATCTTGTTCTCAAAAGATAGTCAGACGCGTCTTCTAATTAGAGGAGACATTCGCGCCGTTCAACTTGCTAATAAGTCTCGACACAGTATCTATACATTAGTGTGGAGATAAAATTTTGAGAAGAGTGAGCCAACTCCGAAATATATTTACTTTTCATTGTCTAAGAGATGAGATATGCTATAATGTGCAATGATAAATTTATGGAACAAATTTAATGTTGTATTTACGGCTTTCTTTATACAGAATCGAAGACTATTTTTAAAAAAGTACGACAAAAGGAACTCTAATTTTCAAAATGTCTAAATCCAGTGGATTTAAATTCTAGATGGGGAAAAAACATTGCTCAGTTGCAAAATCAATGTGACAGTAATTAGACAGCATGAGACATCATATGTGCTATTTGTCGCATTCCATGTAGTTTGTGCCTAATGTATATCTTTGTTTGTGACACAACAATAAGTATCGCCATATATCTATAAATCGTATTATATATATTTCTAGTAAGCTATGAGATACTCACTGACATAATTTATATATTAGAGTTTTAAAATATAACACTCTTTGCCTAATATTATGATAAATTTGAATCATATAAATGCTGTAATTTTCAAATTAAATTCAATAGATTTTTTGTTTTAAATAAAGCAATTTCCAAATCTATGTATTTAAAAGCACAATTCAACTTAATTTTCAATTAATTATTTTGTGTAACTACTTCGCGAAAAGCGAATTTATTACATTTTATTTGTATCGCTAATGTATAATATCACCATATTTGCATTTAGCCTTGCAAAGCGCGTCAAGAATTAAGTAATATGATGTAATACCAATGAGTAGTTAATGGGTGTCGTTTAAAACATCTTTCAGGTTGTTAACTTATCAATCAAGAATTCGCCTTCAATAGGCTGTCACTATGCCAATCCACAATATAACATTGCGTATATGTGAATTTATCTTATGATCTTCTTATAAAATCAAGTAAGACAGAAGTATTGTCGTCTATTTATAAATATGAAAAAGGCAATACAATACTGCACAGTAAAACTAACTGATTAAAGAACATCTACTTCATTTTTTTTCCTTGCTAGCTGTATCACCTTCAAAATTGAGAGTGATGCGAGAAAATCCCTCATCCTAACTCAACTTCAGATTTCTCTCGCAATCCTGTGAAAGTAGAATCTGAAAAGAAAACAAGCGAAAGATGAAGAGAGCCTCTTTTTAGTCAATATCCATTGCGACCACAACGCTCGGGTTGTGGAAGAGTGGAAGATGCACCACAGAGTGCAGCATGGGACGAGGGGGGAGGTGGCCAATTACTACGAACGGGGTTGTGTATCTTCTTCCTTTCCCCACAACATTTCCCCACTGTAGTGGCAGGAGAGTGTGAGTGGGTAGTGGGGACGAATTGCGTAATTCCCTCTTTCCAATGTGTACAGGTCAGATAATCTCATTGCAGTGAGGACCGGGAGACCTTAAAAGGGTTTAAGCCCTTATGTAGGGCTTCCGCGATGTGGAAGCGGGGGTGGGGACTGGAGCTCTATAAGCATGATAAGGAAAGCTGGGAAAGAGACGGCCGGCTGATGCTGGAAATCAGTGTCGGGACTATGTCGGTCACTTTCTGGGAACAATAGCCCTGGTATGTATTGGTTTCGTAGCGCACTAAATGTATATTAGGGAAAAGGGGTTTTCTGAATTAGTTACTGATGAGCAAGTGAGGTTGATGGGGGTTATTCGTGTTTAGAAATTCGATTCAAGAACAGTCGTACTAACCAGAAGATTCTGCAGCTTTGCGATAGTATTCCAACTGAGTTTATATAGAGTCTGAGGCGAGAGTAATGCGAATTTGGTAATAGCTTGTATGTACTATCAAACAATCTCCTCTTATAATTAATGAACGCAAAATTACAAGATCGATTTCTACCATAATATATCCTCAATATTGTCACCTTATTTCTTACATGTGGCATAATCTTAGAATATGTGTCTCTTAAATAGTCAACAATTGATTTATAGATTAACTTTTAAGGCATTGCTATTGGACGTGACATTTTCCATAAATGATGCTCTCCAACATGCATCTTTAGCAGATGTAGTCTTCCTATATATACATAGTTGAACAGTTTTTATTCAGGAACCAATATAAGTTTTATTCTTACAAGAATAATGAAAGACATCTGGCTTTTACCGTACATGGGCTTATTATAAACGAAAAATATCAATAGATTTTCATTATATATGTCAGAGAGAATCCTATTTTGTATCATAATGTAACTATACATAAATATAATGACAGAATTATATTCATCCTAGAATATTGAACAACTGAAATAGATTACAAATTCGTGCTTTAAAAGTTATTGATTAATTTTAAACTAGTCATTGGTATCATCATAACTAAGGCTAAGCGAACCGTTAGGAGCAACAAATTGTTTTTATTGAGAGTTAGTTTGTTTCTTAATTAAATAATTAATTTTATAATCAATTTCTTCATTAAAAGTTTGTTTTGCTTTTTTTAATACTGCTTACTTGGGCAATATTCTTTTCCTATCGCTGAACTTTCGACATTCTTGAAGTATATAATGTGTACCCAAACGATTTAAATAATATGAACTTGTGTATTTTTGTTAATTACGTTGATATTTATCAAATAGGAAATATAAATATTTGATAAAATTTAATTTAAAAAATAAATTTGTTATTTATTTTGCAAATTTTGTTTCATAGTACATAATAATTTTTCTTCCACAAATTGTCACTTCAAATGTGAAATGTTGTTAAATATTCTTATAAAGTCATCGTGTAAAAGATAAGCAATCCCTTGTGGACACAGTAACCAGAGCAAGGATTGGTTAGGTGTTTTCAGTTTTGTATTTAATATAACCAATTCTTCGTGGGAATAGTGAACACAGCAAGGATTTTTTATACATTTTCATCTTCGTGTAAAATATAACCAATCCCTGCTATGGCCAAAAATATTAGAGTAGCACATTTAGATGGTAAAATATAGATAATATAACTGCTTCTTCATCACTTATATATTTTTCTTAGCTCAGTAAAATATGTTGTTGTCGTGTGACAAATGCAAAATGAAAAAAATGATAAAAAGAAACAAGTTATATGGGACCAAAGGCATGGAGCACTGCCCTGGCCACATCTTCAGCTTTTCCGTATAAAGGGTGTCATGGCACCAGTTGGGGTCGATGGTGAAGAGGGTCGAGGCAACAGAGATGCAGTTGAAGAGATGCCTCGGATCCAGTGGAACTCCTGTGCAGTGCTTGCATTCTGCGTAGGTTCTAGATCCATCGGGAATGATTTTCATACCCCTCATGTGCCCAGACCGCATTCTGCTGTTGGTAGAGGTGATACCACGGTCAGGATTAAGCTCCGATAGGCACCATTTTTTCCGTAGTCCCTCGCAGAGCTGATGACTTGCGACGGCGTTTGCATCGAAGCAAGAGGTAGTCGTGGGAGGAGGATTGAAATTCCTAGCCTCCTTGGCGAAGGCGTCCGTCTGTTCATTTCTCTCGATGTTAACATGTGAAGGGATCCATTGGATAGTACAGGTTTTCTCCCTTGCACCTAAGGTGGATAGAAGCGCGTTGATGTCTTGGGCAAGTCTCGTTTTACTTCCTTTAATGGCCTCCAGAGCAGATTTACAGTCAGAGAATATGTTGAATCCATTCGAGGGGACTGACTGTGTGAAGTAAAGGGTCAGAGCTGTCTTTATGGCAATCAGTTCACTGGTGAAGTTGGAGGCAATATTTCCAGCTGCAACCCGATGTTTGAGGGATGTTTGGTCTGGAAGGATAAGGAAAATATTTATGAAAAATACCTTCCGCGGACCAACAGGCAGAAGTCCAACCTCCCGAAGCAGTGGCAAACCCCTTTATGACAAATGCAATAGTATAATAATTCGATTGAAATAATTACCGCAATGCTAAGAGCACTGAAAGAACTTTATGATTTGTGTGATATCCAAATCAAATATAAAATCATATTAGTTAATTGCTCTATTTCCCCTTTTGTTTTTCACCTTAAAGTTAATTTGTCAATTACGAAGCATTGCAAATATCTATTTTCCTGTTGAGAATTGATGCCTTGAATTCTTAAACACAAGATTAGGGAGATGATCCTTTTAGCCAACATCTTCGTGAAATTTAGGAATAAGTTCGATGCTTAAAAATTTATTTAATATAACTAGTTGTTTTTTTTATCGATATGCGATTTTATCTTAAAAACAATATTAAATATTTCTATAGATTCTGTCTAAGACATTAACAATAGTAATTATAAAAGGGAACGATTCTAAAAATTTTATATTAAATTCATGTATCTTTAAAAGAATTAAAAAGTATTTTAATGTTTACATTTCATAATGGACATAAATAATAAAACTTGCAGTTTTTATGTCAAATGATGTTTTAAATAGGTTTATTATTATCTCTTTTTTGTGTAAACGTACAAATGAAAACATTGTTTTTTAAATCAAAACATTTTAAAGAGCAATGATAGAATTTTCAAGTCTTGTTAAAATTGCATTTAGATGGATACTCTAGCAAATTAAATCCGGAGAGAGTTCTTCAGAAAAAGTTTATTATTTCTGCTTGGCACTCTTTTGAAAAACTTCTTTTGCTATTGAAAAATTCTCACTCGACAGCAAATTTAAAAAGTTGTTAAACAATTGACTGTTGCATGTTTTCTCTTTGTTCTTGTACCTTTAATGGCTGCTGAAGAACTTAACAACCTAGACACTGTCTGGCACTTTTAGTTTGAAAATAAATTTGACGAAATTGAAGATTATTTTTTTAATCAAGAGTTTCAACATTTTTTTTTTGTGTCTCTACTAAAAAACATTACATTTCACATTTCTACTATGCATCTGTTGTATGTCTAAAGGGTAATGCTAAATAGTATTATCATAAGCAAAGAATGTATTATTAAAATATGTTTTGTTCTTATTGACGTCATATAAAAATTATATAATAATTTAACTCTAATGTCCATTAACACTATTTATTTATGATACCTGTGATATTTTGTGCTGTCATCTTTCATAAATATTAACTAAAATGTTGCCTTTAAAAAATATTAATTTGAATTTTTTTTAAAATAACCGAAAAAAAAGCTAAATAGATTAGGCCTTTAACATCGTCAGCACGATTACAAATTTGCCAAGTTTCCACATCCCTAGGTTGCCAAGTTTCCATCTACAGATATGCAAAATAAAATGTTTTTTATTTTACTATGAATACACAGTTTTATAAATAAAATACCCCCTGATCACTGATGGTCTGATGGCAATTTTTAGTGGTTATAATGAGTGTGAATTTCTTCTACAACCGTCAGGATTTTTGATCACACTTGGTGATTCTTCTTACTATTTCTTTTGCAAAGTTTTTTAACATATTATTAACATTACATAATATTAAGAATATTGACTTATTTCTCTTCTTTAAAATACATAAATGACTTTCCTCACATGTAACCTTTGTTTTGAAACTTTGTATCACAATGTATATAATACAATAACTGCAATGCATTATTGTATCAACAACATAATTATTTCATAACCCTTCTGCAAATGGACAATCAATAAAAATACAACAGAACAATGTCTTCATACTGACACCTAATTTATTTTTCTCAAATATTTTCTTCCTCGTTAACTGTTGTATTAATAATATTCCCTTCATCACAGCAATAGCATTGACTCGGTAAGCTATTCTAGTTTCTAGTGAATCTGTTAATTAGCTATTTTATTACATGCTGGCACGCCACTGACACAATTATGATATCGATTAATTGAAGAGATTTCTCTCTTAATAAATGGTGCCTACTTGGATTGACTCAGTTTACAATGCCAAATACTTGTTTTCCTTCTCATTTGCTGCTTATTATTGGTTTAGTATAATAATTAAGGATTTAGTATAATGCAGTAAATCAAACTTGTCAGCAAATCAGATTTAAATCATGGGAAAATATATTTTAGAGTACCTTTTGGTAAAAGTTGGTTTTTCTTTTACACCAAGCTTATTTTGTAGATTATTTACGAAATAATATGGCACTAAAATCACGATAGATCAACCAGAAATAAACCAACATCGCTAACAATATGACGCCAAATTGGCGATAAACTGAGAGGCACTCTAAAGTATAAATCACCCATAAATTTTACGCTTGAGATATAAAATAACATCATTAACATTATTTTTTAAAAATTAATGAGAAACAAAGAAAATAAGCAACTCTTATTCCTAATTCCAGATTTAGTAGAATATTAAAGGTTTGTAGTGGACAATTTTCATTGGACTTTAGTTAGCAAAATCACAAAACATATGCATATTTTTACAAAATAGTTAATTGAAATTCAAGCAATGAATGTATCTCTTTGACATCAAGAATAAATTGAAATTAAAAATGATATATTTCATTGGATTTTAATGTATTCCTATATTCAGTACATTAAATTAAATCTTTGAAAACTGTTACCGATAAAAAATTATATAATCAAGGGAACCATTGCTGAAAGGCTATCACTTTTATATTTTTGATATTTATTATTTATTCTTGATATTACATGTTTTGGATATTTTAGAATATCAATATTTGACACTAAACTTCTTCTGTTCAATATAGGGTCAAATATTAATTGTACTCCTTTTGATATCACTTAACACATATATTGGTTGTTATGTTAATATTACCCAGGACTCAAATATTATTTCCGAACAATCATGTCAATATTTATTTATTTGTATTGTCAGGAAGGACAAATTTTGGGAACTTAAATTTTTGACTTATAAACACCACCAGAAAAAGAAGTGCTAACCAACATCCATGCATTTTTAACAGGAATTTTATTTTTTAACTCAGAAAGTATGAAGAAGCAAAATATTAACATTCATAACAAACAAAATAAATCATAATTTTTTAACTATCACAACATATTCAATATTATAATTAACTTTTAAGACACAAGCCTTTCCAATCCAAATCAATAAAGATAGTAAATTTACTATTACTTGATAGAATTATACACATTAAACAAATCATAAAACCTAGCAAATAAATTTAAGAAATTACTTTTAATTTTATAATTTGTACTTTATTAAAAAGTCTTTATTTAGTTCATCAAATATTTATTAAATATTTTAATAAGAACATCATGACTATAGTAATAATTTCAAATTAAATTATTAAATGAGTAAAATAAAACAGATCCTTTTTAAATCATCTCAAAAAAATTTAGTGATTAGTTTTAGGACATATAACAATACTTTTACAATTCTTTTATCTTGATTTTCATTATTAGAAAATTATTCCTTAGTTATATATATGAATAATAATTTACTAAAATTTTAATCTCAGTATTTGTAAATAATCGTAAGCATCAGCGTTACATATATTTTTATAAAATGAAATATTTTTATGTCTGTATTTTAGAAAATTAAATTTAAGACATTTTAGGAAAAATTTTCAAGGAAATTAAATTCTAGGATTTTAAGGCACAAGGAAGTTAAAATTAATATCACGTCATGGCTTGAAGTACTTATTATTAATCAACAGGAATTCGATAAAGAAATTTCTTAGCAGATTCGGCGTATTTGTCATGATACACCAATAATAAGCTTGTTGCTTACAAGAAATTGCTTCAAGGCCTGCTTGTTTTTGGTTGATGAGTTTCTCTTTCCAACAGAAAAGAAAGCTCCTTGATTTACGCTACCACGATCTTCGATTTTCTAAACGCCTAAGCAAATTAATCGATTAATCACTTGGTCTATGTAATCGATTCATTCCCAGTCACATGGACTGAAACAAACAATATAAAAGAATGAACAAGAACTGCTACGAAAAAGAGAGCAAGAGAAGGTAAAAGAGGAAAAGAATGAGAGAAAGTAGAACATAATAAAATAAATAAAGGTAAGGTTCTCTCACTTTGCCAAAGAACAAGTCTCAAATAAATAAATAAATAAATAAAAATGTGGGAGAAAGAAAGATTCCTTGGAAAAAAGTGGCAACACTAAGAAAAGAAACTCAATGACATGAAACCTGGGTGCAGGAAGGGCCACGGTTAAAGACCATAGGCCTAGTGTCGAGGTGTAGAGTGAGAAAAAAAACTTTTCTTTCAATGAAGCGAGGAAAAATTTCCAGTTTTCTTCAACTTCTTTTACTGCACTCTTTTTCCTACTTTTTCCTGAAACGGTTCATCCTATTGTCTCTAACTACAGTATCTCTAGCAGAGATAGAAAAAAATATAATCTTCTGTACCTTTTAGACGATGTATACATTTTGGTATTCTTTTCCTTTTTAATGTTTGATGCCACAGATTTGACAGTAAATCGGTGGAATTTTTAAATCGGATTTAATATATCTGGATTTTCACCATTGGTGTAAGACATTACATATTTCACTGTTGTTAAAATGCTATGTATTTAGGATGAATTAATCTTTCATTTATTGAACAATCAAGTTCACTATATTTTAGTGGTAGAAGTACATCCTTCTGAATTGACAATCATGGATTTTATCTTAAGTTCTGCAGAGGGGAGATTTGTGTTACGTTACTTTCTGCTTGCTTAACTGCAAGAGTGGTTATTTGGGAATATCCAGGTTTTTCCTCCTGCAACATTGATGGCAGCCCATTATCTAATAAATATTATTTTTAATTTATCCAATAATCATTACAATTATTCTGAAATAACTATATGAAAAATTATCTTGGAAGGCAAATCATGTTGAATTATTAAGGAATTTTCAAAAAGACTTCGTTACACAAATCTTAAGAAAAGTTGTCGGATCTTATGAAGTGCACATACTGTCAAATTTTAATATTGTTTATATATTGTAATAATATTATTTTTGAAAAGTAAAATGTATTTTTAAAAAAATTGAAACAAGATAAATTTTTCAATTCATGTAATTTAACCCAATAATCAATTGCCTTAGTTTTTTGAGTATCATTGGTGTTATCTGAAGATAAAAAATCTTGTTCAAATTAAATCATTGATAAAAGGAAGAGAACTTATTTCAAAAATTAGTTTTACACAATGTAATATTTTAAAAAATAAGGTTTAAATTTTTTAACAAAATTTTAATTTATATTTTATTAATTATTTAAATATTTTTAATTTACAATTACAAGCATTAAGAATTAGTTCAGCAAATTCACTAAAAATGGTCTTAGATGAGAATATTGGTAAAAGATAAATGTAGATCAAAGAAATAGAATTAATTTTACAATAACTAAGCTTTTTTAGAGTTTACCGTGCATTAAAAAATTGACTAAATAATGTAGGAATAACAATTCCGAGTATTTTTGGTAGTTCTTATTTTGATGAAATGCTTATGTTTTTAAAATACAATGTATGATGCTATCAAGATATTATTATTTTTTTTTTTTGCTTAGAAATAACCACATGACGCATACTATAAGGTAAACAAGAAAGTTCTTGCCGTTTTCGCTTTGCTGTTGAATGAACTGAGTATGCATATTAATGCAAAACGTGGTTGAGATGCCGGTCAATCAATAATAAAAGTAATAGTCGTTATAAAAGTAGGTCCACCCCGCACATTCATCTATCGTAACTCTTACAGTAGCGAAGAGTAATGAAGGTGTCGGAGGAGCTCGTTCGGTGTTGTTTGCTTTACGACTACAAAATGAACTTATCAGCTGCGGCATCTTGTTGCCAAGTATGTCAAGCGTTTGAGGATAGTGCTGTGAATGAACGTGGCAGCAAGACATTGGCTTCTAAAATTCAAGTCCGGAGATTTGTCCCTCTGTGATGACGCTGATGTCTGGTTGATTAGTCGATAAGTGGTTTACTATGAACTGCTGTCAACGGGCCAAATGGTCATTGCGGTTTTGAAATCGCAGCAACTGGAACGTGAGCAACTGGCATTGTAGTAGAAAAAGCCAGGACTGGTTAATCGCAAAGGTATGCTGATCTTGGCCGAGAACGCGATGGTTGGCCACGAATACCATACACGACTTTTTTTGTGATTTAGTGCAAACATCCTTTTCCATCTGATATTGCCCCATCAGAATACAACCTCTTCCATTTCACAAACAATCTTTTAGATGAAAATCCATCACCAATGAAGTAAGCTTGCCTCAAGCACACATGGACCTCTTTGCATCCAAAACTCTAAAGTTTGTGCAAGAGGATTGTACAGTTAAAAATACGTTGGCAGAAGGTGCTGGATTCCAATGGTGATTACTTTGAGAACAAACAATAAGCTGCACTTTTTGTAGGTCATGCTATTTTGGATCATTAAAAACGGGAAGAGCTCTTTTGTTTTTTTTTTTTTTTTTTTTTTTTTTTTGTAAAATTAACATTACCTATATACATTATGTAGTTAGTTTTAAACAAAAACACAAAAGCACACTTATGCGCATGTTCAGTTTGCATTAACGAATAATGCGCATAAATTTATCCTTAATGTAAGTCGTGTAACTACATATAAACCATGTTTAATCCATTATTCCCTCTCATTCAGCTTGTCTGAAAAACTCTGCTGTTAATTACAATCTTACCCTGACTTCCTGTACATCAAATTCATGAACATTTAGAGTTTTTATTATAATTTTATTTTTATCATTTAAAAATTTGCAAATGATGCGATGCACATGTAATACAAATCAAGCATTCTATTTTAAAAATTAGTTATAAATTATACAGTATGTCCACTAAAGTCCCTTGCCACCTTCTTAACTTCTGAACGGCTGCTACTATATTCCTAAAAGTGATGTCTAGGTACAGTAAAGTAGCCATGAGCTACTGAATGAAACAGACTACCACGCCACCTAGTGGAAAACTGCGGAGTTAGCATTCCTATCTCGAAAACGGAACGAGATAGAGAGAAAAAGTGATTTACAAAGTTGTAGAGCATCCTCGATTTAGTACGAAAAGATACCTTGTACGCATTAATGTGAAGAATACAACGGTTAAAACGCGCATTTGTTGTTTCGTGCTGTGACGTGGCACATCGTACGTGTGCATATTTGAAAAAATAAAAAATCGTTTTCTTTCACCGCTAGCCGTGAAAGAAAACGATTTACATTTTCGTGATTACATTTTTCACTTTTATTTCGAAATGCGAAGAACCGAAGTATTAAAAATAATTTCAACAATTTGTATTTAGTATGCAAATACGTAAGAAATGTCATGCTTGTTCACCTGAAACAGTTATAAAAGAGACATCTTCTTGGTAATACCCGATTTTGTGGAGAGCCTGCCGTTGTTTAATCTTAAGAAACTATGGTTTCAACATGACGGCGCACCTGCTCACTAGACATCTCCAGTGAAGCAGTACCTCGCCAAGGAATTTGGCAACCAAATACTAGGTTAGGGCGGTTTCGAAGAGTGGCCTCCACGTTCTCCTGATCTGACTCCACTGGACTTTTTCCTGTGGGGATACTTGAAACAGCAGGTGTATGCGACTCCTCCACAAAATTCGCATGACCTTAAACGACATATTACGGTCACGTGTTCCAACGTGTGCAACGTAATCTTCAAGCGAGGATCCAAATGTGCATTGCAGCTGACGGTGAGAAGTTTGAACATCTTAAATAAAGTATATTGTTATAACTATTTTTTTTCCTTTTTTATATCGTTTTCTCACGTTACAGCACGAAACAACAAATGCGCGTTTTAACCGTTGTATTCTTCACATTAATGCATACAAGGTATCTTTTCGTACTAAAATGAGGATGCTCTACAACTTTGTGAATCACTTTTTAACTCTATCTCGTTCCGTTTTCGAGATAAGAATGCTAACTCCGCAATTTTCTACCAGGTGGCGCAGTAGTCTGTTTCATTCAGTAGCGCATGGCTACTTTACTATACCTAGACACCACTTTTATAAATATAGTAGCACCACTTCCGAAGTTAAGAGGGTAGCAAGGGACTTTAGTGGACATACTGTATATTCCGTAAGGAAATTAATTGTAAATCCTTATTTTTTATAACAGTAGAGAATAAAATGTTTTTAATCTCATAAAACAAATTACGCATTACATTTTAAAAAATTTAAAATTTACTTACAAAATATCATTAATTATTAACTAAGCATAAACTAACAGTATCAAACAGTATCAAAGCAAAAAAAATAAATAAATAAATAAAATTAAAAAAAAACACACTCTAACTTACTATTTTAAGAATTAAATACAGTGAATTGAATGTTTGAAAACTCAAGTTTGATAAACCTGATTTCTTTAAACAAGCACAAAATTTCACTTTATATCATTTTAGTAAACTATTATTAATGTCAAATTTATCAGTTTTATAAAACAATGTTTCCCGTATCAGCTTTTCAAAATTTATCCAAGAAAGTGTTATTGAAACCAAAATACAATTTTAAGGGAACTTAAATGCATAAAATACGAACTAAAAAATGCAATTATTATACCACTAAATATTTATACAATCAAATCTTACTTTATTTAAGAATACTTTCTGGTAATAGTATAATTAAATGCAATAATATTGTAAGAAATTATATATTTTTTACATTTGATGTTGAAATCCTAAATTAAATTCTTGTATTTATACATTAGAACTCCAGCTATCCGAATCGATTATTATTGGGCCACATTCGGTTAACTGATTTTTTCGAAAACTGGTCTATTTTAATTAATAATTTTAAGTTGAAAAGGAGAGAAAAAATTATATGTTTTTAAAGAAAAAGAACTTTTAATCAATTGAAAGAAAAGGAAGGACTTTTAAATTTTAAGGTATTTAAAAGTGATGTACATGAATGCGATATATATGTACAGCGCTGTAAACGAAAGTCATATTGCTTATTGAACATTTCGGTTCTAGTAAGCTGTCTCACAGCTTTCATCCGTTTTCGGGTAGCCTACATCCGCTTGACAGGGAGAATTTGCATGTAGTCCCACTCGGGCTAATGCTCTATCCACTTCAAAGCAATTTCAAAGGAGGTAAATGTTTCGCTAGCTTATGGTCTCGTGTCTGCTTCAACTTGGACATTAATGTCATCTTCTTAATCAACGCTTTAAATAAGTTAACCATCATTTGCAATTTGAAATCTAGTGTCTCACTCCTGATATATTATCTGTATCCATGGATTTCCAAAAGAATGCTTTGAATCCCTCAAGTGACACACCATTCTCATCTCATCTCCCTTCTATTACCTTTCCTTTTCTTGAGATATTTCTTTTTTCTTCTTATTTTCCTTCTCTTCTTCAGTTTAATTAATTTTTCTGAAATTCTGAAAGCGATTCGGATAAATAGACTTCAATTGTACTTTTCTTTAATTTCAGTGCAATTTTCCATTACCTTTCGTTTTATAATCGTGAATTTAATTTTAGCTGTTCACCCTACTGCCACTCAATTAATGTGATCTAAAAGTTTGATCAGATAATCAAATACGGAAGTTTGAAAAATAGTACCTCCAGCTCTGGTGTCCATTACATCTTATCTCCTTCTGTGAAAACTCCCAAAAAATAGTCTGCAGGTGCATCTTCAAGTACATCCTTCATGGTCACATGCAATTGAGAGCCAAACTTATAGCATGAAAGGATCTCGAATCCCATTAAAAAGCATATATCGATTACTATAGCAGTTCTTTTAATATTGATCATAGATTTTCTCAACTTACCGGTGAGATTTCAAACCAGTTTTTCATAATAGGCCATACAGTTGGGCAAGATTATTGCCGAAACAATACAGATCGAACCAGTAAAAACCATACCAGTCTCTATGATACATTATGTTGTTTCAGTGCAAACTGATTACATAAAAACAAATATGAGCCTACATCTGGAATCTCATACAACATTAAAAAATATCAATAAAACTATTTATCCAGTTTTCTTTTAGAATAACTATGTACTTTTCATGTGCCTTTCTATGCATTTTAAAGTATAATTCTGCAACAGAAGCGTGGATTTAAAATTATTTTTTTGTTGTGTTTTCCTTTAAAAATAAGCTTTGTGCTATTCAAACAAATGTAAAAAAGTGTCAATTTACTATTTCTCGAGACACTGAGTAAACTAGGAAAAAATTCATATAACCGAGAAAAGAGAGGGAGGTAAGAGAAAAAAAATGTTTCGTTTGTAAGGTAGGTAAGGTTAAGAGGAATTTTTCGACGTCATCAGTCTTGGCTGTCGTTGCCTGGAAAACGAGCCAAGAAGAAGGGAAACAAAAGGAAAGGTGCAGTTTTCTTGTTGATGAGTGGCACATAGTCTACGTCGCTGTCTGGAGAGAAATATAGTTCAGCAAGCTACTCGACTGGGCGGAAGGGATGCAAGGACAAAGAAATTTTTTGTTCCACAACTCAGGAAGGAAGAAAAATTGCTTTGAGAAATGACACAGAAAGAAAAATACCTCGTATTTAAGCTGGAATATCCTTATGGAAGCTTTATCTTAGGCTTAAAAGCCTTAAATCAACCTATCGCTTTTCTAGTTAGCCTGTTTGTTATGATGAGGAAATTAGGTTGAAAGAATTTATTCCCATGTTTAACGGAATAAATTGGCTGTTTGTCGAATAAAATACTAAACTTAGGAATTGGGCAAAGTCATATATAAATATATTTCATCTAGAAACACCAATACAGCAAGGTATATTGAAACTGTTTCATTATCTGAAAAAGTGAGTTTACTCAGCTGATGAAAACTCTCTATCCACATAAAAATAATTTTTTTGATAAAGTAGATGTGAATGAGAAGCCATTCTAATTCTCCAATATTTTTGTAGTTTTGATGCTGGAACCTGAAGCTAGTAGCTTAAACATAAAACTGCTTCTAAGTCCTCATTAAACATGGAATCATCGTTTCATTTTCTTTCGAGTGTGTTTCGTAGCATATTTCCAAGTATCTTTGTAAGGTAATGAAACAAAAACGATGAATACGAAAAATAACTAAAGCTATGATACATTTTGCATTTGTTTCCCCATTGCGTTTAAGAAATAAAATAATTACAAAATCAAAAAATACAGATTGAAAGCAATGTGATATCAATTATAGGATATGAGGACCCAGATCGCTACAAAGAAAAGAATTCTAAGCTTTGCGTCAAGTCGGTTGCTATTAATTAATTTGAATATTGAATGACAACATAATGATCAAAATACAAATATTTGTAAAAACTTTCTTTTATATAATTTCAAATTGCAGTTATCGAAATAACACTAACAGGAAAAGGCAGTGTAATGCCTCATATATTTATATATTTTTCAAAAATCTCTGAAATATATTTCAGAACATCATTAAAATTTCAAATAAAAGTATTGTTCAAACATTACAAAGTAGTTGTAACAAACAAATCACCCATACGCAATTTTGGCATTTATTTTAATCAGTTCTCAAAAGTTCAGTTGTAAATTAATTACTTTGTTTATCATTACTCACGCCGACCAACTTGTCTAGTGGTCAGCGTGCCTGACTGCGGATAAGGAGGTCCTGTGTTCGAATCCCGGTTTCGCCATGGATGTACTTTCTCTCTCTATCTATCCTGTCTTTGTCCTTTCCTTGTATGAATGAGGTGTGAATGGTAGCCTATCCTATAAACGGGTCCCTATAGCATGTGTGTATTGAGGAAGTCGGACTCCACACCAAAATATGGTTCAGTTGAAAAAGTGGAGCAGCGCACCCCATATTGCCAGCCTGGCTGGCACACGACAATGAATGAATGAATCATTACTCACAACTCATTTAAATGTTCAATAATTAAAATATTAATCAAGATATTTAAGTCATATTGGATAATTCCTATATATATATATATATATATATATATATATATATATATATATATATATATATATATATATATATATATATATATATAGTGCTTTTCATTTAAAAATTAAAGGCAGAACCACTACATGAGAAATAATTGCAGTTTATCATTTATTAATAAGAATCATTTTTCTCACATAAAAAAATTTAAGATATCTAATGTGAAAACAATCAAATTTCTACATCGTAAGCTCTCTTTAATTTTAGCTGGTAAAAACTATTCAAACAATTACCGTATACTTTTAAAGAATTATATGCTACTTTCCTTTTCTTTCACTGTAACTACACTGTTGGCCACCAAAATGCAACACTCTGAAGGAAACGTGCTAATCGAGTGATATTTATACCATGCCTTTGCGGCGATGAGATGTGCAACTATTAGTATTGAAACACATACGCACAGAACATGCAAATGAAATGCCACCTTCAAACGCTATATGAAGAGAGAAGCGATGGACAATTTAGAATATGGAAACTGTTTATCAGTGCGATTTTTTTGTGTAAGCCTCATAATTTGCCTTATAGTGTCTTTCGATCAAGTTTCTGAGTTTAACCAAGGAAGATCAATTACTTATATGGATTGTGAATTATCTTTTAGAAAAATAGGTAATCGCGTTGGATAAATTCATGCAATTGTGACGAGGATTTGTAATCGCTAGAAGCAGAAGAGTATTGCATACCCACCTATTTGCGCAATTGGCCAAAATGACTGGCATATTGTGCGCATGTTAAGGATATATCGTTCAGAAACACATGAACTGCAGTACAACAGATTCATTCTGTTATTCATCATTCGGTATCCACTCATACCATTGGACCTCATTTGTTGCTATAAGAAATGTCCGCAAGGTACTCGTTACTTTGTTTATACGTGACTCAAATCCACAGGCATTTGCTTCACTAATGATGTAATGCACGAGTGACATCGTCAATAAGAGGGTACAAAATTATCATTTCTGATGAATGCTGTTTCTGCCAGCAACATAACGACGAGTTGACTATAGTCTAGAGACACCGAGTGAAAAACTTGAAAACTGTTGCGTTATGCATCACCACACTGTACATACATCGGTATTGTGGTTTGAAGTGGTATTGGATTTCACTCCTACCTCCCTCTAGTATCCATTGAAGAAACACTGAATAGTCGGCACTACATCTTGAGATGTTTGAGAGCTCGTGGCTCTCTAATACCTTCAGGGCTTACTATCAGTTATATTTATATAAGATAATACATAAAACCACAAAGCATGAAATTTTCAAGAATTTTACTTTACCCATCAGATTGAATTTCTTTCTTAGCTTATTTGTTCTCCCACTCTTTCTTCCATCAAAATCTTATGGTCCATAACAAATGACCGCGATACACCACTCGCTGATGTACCAGCTCCAATCTTGGTAACGTGTGGAAGTTGCATGGATTACGATACTCGAGAATACATCCAAAGATTCTTCGATTCCATACCATGTTATGTGGTAGCGGTTACAGCCAACAATAGAGACTACATTAACATCATTTTGTCATAATTCATTTCTGTATATACCATAATATAGTATTTGTATAATATTATTTGTCAAATGGTTCTGTAATATCTCTGGTCTTTAATGTTCACCTAAAATGTAGCACAATGTATAAATTGCCCAATAGAAGTTTATTTTCAATTTGAAATAATTGGATGTATGCATTTGTCTTCGCAGCATTTAACACAATACAATATTAGATGCAACAGAATAAATCTTAGTATTGGAATATATATTTATTGCAACCCTTATTATGTAATAAAATGCTCTTTCAGTCTACTCCAAATTTTATTGAATTTAATATTGACCTTGTAAGTGACTAGAGTATGTTTTTAATCCTATTAATATGTTATTCAATATAACACATAATATCAGTAGTTAATTGTTATATTTTAAAGTAAAATAAATTTAATAATTATAATTTTAATTTAATAAATGTTTAATTTTTCCATTGTGGATATTATTACATTAAAATATTATGAAACAATATTAAAAAACTATGTTAAGATACATAATTTTTTTATGCAAATAACATAACTTTTTACATGATATATGATATCTAAAATACGGAAGTTCTCTCCTTCAACTTATCATGATAAGCATTTGGTTTGAATATTTGCCAATAATGTATTTAAAACCCCACACCAATGACAAATGTTTTCGTTTTTGAGACACGTGTAATAGCCTTAATATGCTTGTACATACATCTAACATGAATTTTCTTTCAGTGAAACATCATAGCTTCTGAAATGAAAATTATTAAAGGAAAACAATATTTGTAAATTTATTGAGACAATTTCCTGTTGTGGTTTTTAACGTTGTTAAAAATTCATATTTGTTTGACTCAGTTCAATTAAGCTTTTCATCAGAATCTGTTGTTTATCATTCTTATTAATAGCAATTTAGAAAAACTCTTCTTTGCTAACAACTTTTTTGCATCGCGTTTGTGGTGATGAGTCATGCAAATCATTAGTATTTCAGCGCTTGCGCACATCTGGGAAACAGTATTGACACCTGCAAGTTCTGCATAAAAGAAGAAGAGATTGCCAATCTGAAGAACATTGTCTTTATAGACGAATCTTACCTCTGCCTACAGCACCACGATCGACAGACGGGTTAGAAATACCGTGTGAAAGAATGACGAACTTTTCTGTTATGCATCGATACATTGGTCCTGAACATGGTATCATGGTTTGGAGTTTTACTGGATTTTGTTGTTGCATCCCGTCCTGTATGCAATGCCAGTATTAAACAGCTAGCTCTACATCTCTGAGGTGCTGGAGTCCATGGCTTTTTTACACTATCAGCACTTGTCATCAGCCATTTTCTAACAAAATAACGCACGATCGTAAGTGTATCAAGCAGTGTTCAAGAGTCATTCTTTCATTCATATCAGATTGAATTCCTCCTTTTGCCTGCTTTTTTTTCCTGATCTATCATGAATGGAAAACATATCCTATATTTGGACAACAATTAGACCGGAATACACCCCTGTTGCAATGTCAAGTCATTTTTGGCAATATGTAGAAGCCGAGTGAACTACTATACCCCAAATATTCATCCTAAGCTTTTGATTCTATGCTGGGACGTGTGAAATTGCAATTTCAATTATTTAATCTTTGTATAATTTATTATTTGTCAAATAAATTTTGTTGTGATAATGTTGGGGGTTTGAATCAGAATACTTACATCATTATATTTTTATATGTATTTGCATTTTTATATTGATATTGTTCAGTTGATATTTTGCTCTTCTGGTTTTCTCATGTCCATTCAATGTAGGTTAAAGTAGAGATTCCGAATTATTACAATCTTCTCATGCAGAATTTTGTGTCAAAACTACAAATTGCTAAATTGAAAGTCCGAACGCTGAAACGGGAACTGAACTTTCGCTATATGTTCGCTTTTTCGATTGAGAAATTGCTTTTGATTAAAGTGAGCATATTGTTTTCCTAATTTCTTTTATTTAAAGATAGGTTATATAGAAAAGTTTTAAAATTATGAAAATTACTTGTGAATCTCTATTGTTATTTGTATTCATGGAATAAATTGAAAAACAAAATTTCTATTGCTGTAATTTTATTAAATTTCGCTGTGTTTTTTATCTTCATGTTGCAATCTAATATTTATTTAATGCATCCCTAAATTTATTTTTATGATAATATTCTCTAAATTTTATATGAAAATGTAACTTTTTGTTTTCATACGAATCTAATCTATGTTCTCGACTTAATAAGAATAATTTATCTGGTAGTATATAAGAGGTGCTAAAATATTGGAACTGTGTAATGAAATTTTGTTTAGCCTTGTTTACTTAAAAAAATTTATGAATTTAAAAGGATTTACTAGGAAAAAATTAATTAAGCCATTCCTTTTTCAATATGCTTCTCTAGAATATTTATAACACGCTATCTTAAA
The DNA here is from genome assembly GCA_037975125.1 of Latrodectus hesperus. Classification (NCBI taxonomy): domain Eukaryota; kingdom Metazoa; phylum Arthropoda; class Arachnida; order Araneae; family Theridiidae; genus Latrodectus; species Latrodectus hesperus. Next base: position 72,031,147 of record CM075851.1, on the reverse strand, counting down.
TTTTTATAATAATCTCTAAAAATTAAATCATGCACAAGTACGTTATGTCAAAATTATTCTCACATAATTTCCCAAAATCTACAAGTTCAGACTGCTTTTGTGCCCGAAATTTAAAACTACCATGAAAGATAAGTTAATGTTTTCCAATATCACTTTTGATACGTTATTTGGAAAAACATTAGCTTTATTTATATTTTCCTATGCCTTTGAACATACGAAAGCATAAACCAATATGCGTATCAACAAATGCATTGTATGTTTATCAGCATGATTGCTATTAATAGTTACATAAACAAACAAGTTCTCCGTTGGGTTGCTTAAAAAAATTTTCAAGACATTTCATTTTTTTTATTAAAAATATAACTTTTTGCATAATTCATTATTTTAAAATTTTCAATGTGAATTTCGCATTAAATTTCACATGATTTTTATTCGTTGCTTATTTCTAATAAACACAGATTAGAACAAACCTAAGATTATGGAATTTAAAGTATTGTATTAACTTCTTAATGGAAACTCAAAGTTGACTTATATTAACGTTTATAGTATCATATTAATGTATACATATATCAAATAAATGATTTCAAAGGAATGTCAAAACATGTACTATATGCCTCATCAATATGAGTGACATGTATGAACATATAAGCAAATAGTTATTTTTTTTAATTTTATTTTTTTTATTTTTATTATTATTTTTTTTATCTGACAACAGTGTATCTTTGCTGCATTTGCAAAATATTCGACAATCTTTTTACTTTAATTTTTATTTTCAAATTCTCAGAGAATGATTAACATTATTCAACAATTTACGCAGAAAATTACTTATGATATTTATTCATTAATTTTCATAATAAATGCAATAAATTATTTAAATGTTTTTATGTAATAAATATTGATTATTTTCCACAAACATTGGTTGACACTGTCTAAGAAATGGCTGTAATAATGGTGAATAAGTTATAAATTTGATATTAGAGATAGGTATTTACACGATATCCATGGTATCAGTGAGGAAATATTAAACTACAATTAATTAGTAATGGTCTCGAGTTCGACAGAAACCGAGGTTTTATTTTCATGTCATATCAAAGCTTTTCTCAGCAATAATTGTTGTTCTTTTGTGTGCTGTCCTTATATATTATTTCTTACAGTAATCCGCAAAGGAGATTAATTATCCTGGTGAACGAGTGTAAGTGTGTGATAATCATTTATTTATTTGTCTTTTTGTACTGTTTATTATTTTTTTCTTGAGGCAAATAATTCCGTCTTGAATTCAAATATTTTAATACTGATTTATGTATGAAAAATAAATTTCAACAAAAGTTTCAAACTAAAGTTATTTTTAAACGAAAGCGCAACATTACATTTCGATTAGGTGAATAAATTATTACCTATTACGCTAGAATAATCACCACGGTTATCAGTGTTAAATTAATTTTATTATAAATATAAATTCATTTGTTATAACAGTGCTTGATAGGTTTGAAAAATATTTGAAAAAAGCAAATAATAAGGTTAATGTTTCTCTCTTTCATTATGATGAATTAATTCTCTTTTAATCTCTTGAGTAAGTAATCTGCACATCACCAGGCAAAAAAGTATTCTGCCTCGTTAATTATCGCCCAGAGAGGAATAATTGCCGATAATATATATCCTATTTCTCCAAAGAATAGAAATCTATCTTTCCATCGCTCCAGTGGAGGAAAGTAATATTCCCTTCTCAAAATATATAAATAATAAATCTTACATCACTTTTCCGTTGAATAAAAAGGCTCCGATGCGGAATAAAAATGTCCCGTCGCTGAATTCGTCGCCCGAAAATGTTTCCATCTGCTGGAGTGACGATTAAATGACAGTTTTCTGGTACTGGAGACGAAGAATTGGCTTTCTTTTTTCTCAATCTCCGACCACTCCGTCCCTCCCCAGTAAAGAGCTTTTTCGCTTTCTTTTCTCGCCAAACCTTTTGTTACTGTAAGAAGATACAAGAAGCTAGGTAGGGATTTTTAATGCTTACCTTTCTTCCTTCAAACATTTTCACGCAACATTTTTAATCCGAGAAAGTCGTAAATAATATATATTCCTACAAATACTGCCGGCATATACCTCTAAGTAATCCTGTTTTCTTCCACTAAGTGCATTGTCCGAAAAACTAAAATGAAGCAGTTGCTTTTAGGGTACTCAAAATACATTAAGGTACCCTTACTCGGAAGAATAAGCTTTGAGCTGTATTTTGGTTTTACCCTGTTCGTATAAATTTTACGAAATTCATCTACTGGTTTTAAGACACTGTAACGTTTACGTAACGGTTTACGACACTGTAACACGTCTCACTTTTTAAAAAGATGTTTCAGAAGAATTGAAATAAGAAGATTAAAAAGTTATTGACATTTAAATAAAATACATAAATATTAAAAAGGTATCAATTATTATTTTTTTTAATTTCCAGAAATTTTTGATCAGCAGTTATGAAGAATTGCTTAGCGGTACTCAGTTATATACACACCTCTTTCATTTCCAATAAAGTAATAAGTTTCCAACCTAAAAAAATATAAGTACAACAAATACTTAATTTTAAATTGTATCAGTTTTAATATTACAGTAATGCTCACACACATTTTGCGTAATATTTTCATTATTTGAATCTGAAACAAAATATATACAGCAAGTCCAATATTTACTAAGCATGCAATGAATGGATTTATTAGAAATATATTATCTATCCAATAATACTTTAATTAGCAATACATATACAAAACTTTTATAAAAAAAATTCAGTTTAACAATTCCATAAAAATAATTACCTAGAGTGATTGAAACAGATTCATTTAAATTTATCGTATTTATTGATTTCATAGAAAGTTAATTTTATAACAAAAATAAGATAAATTTCATAAAAAGTAAAAGTCTGAAATTAATTCAAAGATAAATTTATTTAATGGCAACGCGTTGCAACAAGATCCAATTTGTCAAAATTTTTATTTATAAGAAAAAAAAAACGGATTTGATGTGTGAGATTGTTAAATTCTTCATATTCCAAAATTATGCAAGTTTACAAATTTCACTTTTTGAACAAGATGTATGAAAGAGATTCCAAATTCGTCATTCTGTCTTGCTTTTACCATTTTTTTGGGTACACAACAATGTCTACTAAACTGTTAATTGAATCGCTTTCTTAATTGTATATGCTAATTTATCTTGTAAAAATAGTTGTTAAGGCAGAATTATGTACACCAAAAGAACTTTTTTATCTTTAAGATGAATCAACATTTACTCTTCACACATTTTTGCTCAATGATTTCATCAACTCGGTTACTACTTTCGTGATGAAAGCGTTTTAAAACAATTGCATGGTAACAATACATCACATTTTAGTGGCAATGAATTCTCCTTATGACCGGTTATTTTCGTCATGAAATGGATGAAGAGAACATTAACAGAAACATAAATGTTCTTACGTTAGATGTGGATTTTTTGCTAACACAAATATAAGGAACAATTTCAGGAAAAATGAGCATGAATTTAAACTTAAAAACAAAATAATACGAAATATAGATACACTGAAATTTAAAACTAAGTGATTTGAATACGTCTGAAAAGAATTTATTCAGTAATAAAATTTTTCTAAAAATGTATTGTGCTGCTTGTATGACACTTTTTAGAAATAACTACGATATAAACAAAAGCATTTGTGTTGAATCAGAGAATAGCAACAATCAATCGCTTGTTAAGGAGTAAAATTGACTAAATTCTAGTGTAAATACATATTATATTATAAGTATATGAAATTTTCCTATAATTTTTAGAAAGAATTTAATCTTAGAATCAATTTGCAAATCGTTGCTTAAATTTTAAAATTTTAGCAACAAAAATACTTCATATAAAAATAAGAAACTATGATAAAAGTCATATGATGCCTTACTTTTATTAATGATTAGTGAAGTAAATTATTTTTGATAGTGATAACTGTTAATTTAATTTTAGTAATTTTGCTAGCTTTTTTTTTATCAAATATTTATTATATATGTTGAATTTCTTAATGATTAATACAACAATGCAGTATACAGATTTCTTTTTTAAAATGCATGATAAAATAATAAAAATTCAAAAAAAATATTTGTCCATAAGTATATACGATAAACATTATGCATTTAGTAATTTGAATATAACACTAAGTCGAATTTTGTATTTGTATATGAAAGCCAACATATGTAAGACATTATACATTTTATCTAGAACGAGTTTAAATACAGCCCGGAAGCCATTTGTGTTTGTGGCCTTCAGCACATATATTCAGCATTAGAATAATCGATTTATCGAATAGTTTATGTTACAGAATTGAAAAGCATATGTATACAGGTTAACAATTGTATCTGCATATATACATATACATATATACTTTTTAAAAAGATGCTTAAGAGAAATTAATTAATTTAGTTTATCCTTTTTCAAATTTGGAAAGATTTTTTAGTATTAGTGACATAACTAATGAAAAATCATAGTGACAGTTAAAATAATTACTAAAGTTTACTTTTTTCACATTTAAACTTGAATATAGAAACTTGTATACATTAATGGATAGATCGTAAAATACGCAGATGTGTTACGATTAAAAACTTATATTTATTAACAATTAGTTGAAATCGTTGATGGAATTGTTTTTTTTTTGTATCAGTACCATAAATAGATAAAAGCTTTAAGATAAAAATTTGTTAAAAATTGTAAAAAGAGGGTAAATAAAAAAATTGTTTTAAAAAACTATTTAGCTTTTATTTGATGATTTTGATTTAGTAAAATGTATAATATTAAAGTGGATTAAATGTGATGCGCAAGTCAAGACAAATATACAGTCTAATCCGCGCATAATTAAATCTCAGCTAATAGTATTTGTATTTTTGTTTCAAAATTAAGTTACTCAATGATCATTAGAGAATTTCTCGACCTTTATTAAGATGTAAATCTATTGTTGATTCAAAACATGAACTTTGTGCATACCAACAAAGTACATAAACAAACATAAAACTGTACTAACAGACACAATTTTATATCTGGAGGACGTATGAATATGTTAAGCCTATACCTTTTTTTATTTGTATGTAAGAAAATATATAATAAAATGGAAAAATTATGCATTTATTAATTTAGAAAACTAAATTTGAATTTAGCTGTACTTCAAATCAAATAGTACTTATTATAGTCGCGCATAAAATCTTTGATATAGACAGCATATTTATTAAAATTGCTTTAAAATATTTTTCTCTGCAACTTTATTTTGTGTAAATTTATTATAGTTAACTTTCTAAGATTCTGATCAATTTCAGACATTACTTTTTGTTATTCAAGTGAACATTCAAAAATACTTTACTGAATCAATCATTGCCTAGGTAATGGATTTTAAGCTGATAGAATCATCTCTTTCCTTCATTATAATCTACAAAGAATACATTTTATAGTTAATGATGATAAAACTTCATATCTACAGCTTCAATAGTGTGTGTATATATACTTGACGACTTACCCACCCACAAATTTACATCAAAATATTTTAGCATTTACAATGACAGATACACTTCCACTGATTTCATATTCGTAGAGTGTTTCTATTTTACATTTAAATATATCGTTACTATCATAATTTTTAAACGTTTAATTTTCCTAGAAAAAAATACATCCAATAGTTGCGCGTATAAGTTTGTTTTTCATAAATTACGACGAAATCATTTTTTCTCACCTTTCTCAAGATTCAAACGTAAAAATAAGAATATCAAAATATAAATTTTTTTTCAGAGATTTTCTCCGTCATTCTAGACAAATGACTACAGATTTCTGGAGAAAGAAAAAAAAAGATCTTAAACGTTCTTTCGTTTTCAGGTATTTAGAATTCTCTTATATTTATTTATTTCTTTGATTTTTTTTTTGTCTTTATCTTCCCGTTTTCCAATCATCCCACTTATCCGCCCCATCAGTCTGTACAGAAGACGCTGCGAGAAGTCACGAAGGGCTGGGGTGGGGGTGGAAATAAAATAAAACTTTCTATAAATCTACGAAGAAATAAAACTGGAAGTAAAAGAAAAACAGTACTTGGGAGGGGGGGGCAGAGGTAGCTGCGAATGAGGTCCTAAAAATATCTATAACTGGAAAAGAACGAAAAGGAGTATGAGCTAAAAAAAAAAAGGAACGAAAAGCATTGAGGAAACGGCCGTGAGGACTCTATGGTAAATGATGGGTGAAGATGAGTTGGGTGAAAACGGCTCAAACCTAACGATCACTATCACGATCTATTTCCTGAATGTGATAATTTTTTTACTATTTTTTATTCGTGTGTGTATATATATATATCTATATATATAGATATATATCCTGTGCTCTTTTATATCTCAACCTACTGCCTCAGGTCGCCTCTTTGCTTTTTTTTTTTCTCTCCGACTGGTGCTGCTGTTTCATGGATAAGTACCGCGAAAATGACAGCCTTAATGTTCGATTAAAAAGAAACGATCCGTGGAACTGAAGAGGGATGTCCCTTTATTGACGATGCCTGCTTTGTTACAGCCGTCTCAGGAAACTGTTGGAAAGTCTTACCTGTGAAGGGATTTCTATTCTTCCTTTTTCCCTCCCTCGCCCTTTTACTTGTTTGCAGTCTTGAAAACAATAAAATGAAAATCCGGATCATTTCGAGAACATTATTCTTCGAACATGTTATCAGCCTCACAACATTCAATTTTCAGTCCGATGTGGAAGGCCATAAAAGTCAATTCCAAGCTTTCACCAATAAAAAAATTAACTACGTGTTAGTAAATAATGGTCTAAGTGTAGTTCATCAACACAAGTTTCTAAAAGTTTGATTGATATCTTAGTTATGAATTAAGCTCTGTTAAAGTTGTGCAATAGACAATCCATAAAACTGTTATTAATATTAAACATGACACGTTGTATATGCATCACTTGCTAATAAGATTGCTCTCTTTGGATGTTAAGGTTCTATTCTCACTGGAACAATAGGAGATGTTGTTTTAAGTACGGTATGCATTGGTTAACTAACCCTTCGTTACAACAAGGCCGGGAACTGCTATTCATTTGTCGTTACCCACTGGGCACCTAAGTCACGAAGGCGAGTAGCATTGCCCACGCCATACTACCATAAGCCCATTTATAGAGTGCGACACATTCATACATCATCTCAGAAGAAAGGACAGAGAAACACAGAGAGAAAGTAACATCCATGGCCGAACTGGAATTCGAACCCGGGACAGCTCAAGATACAAAAACGCTAACCACTCAGCCATCTGTTGGCAAGTGGGAGTTATTGAATTTTGCGTTGGTGCACATTGTCAAGTTGGTGCAGGGTAATTTTTCAAGTTCCCTCTTTCCTCATTCAGGAATTTAGCTCTTTACTAAAAGTACTTCTGGTAGGTGATACACTGTGAATGCCTGATAAAGTTTCTAAAAACCATGGACTGTTAGGTTATCCACAACTGTGAGATAAAACTGTGCGAGACTTAGTCTGCAGATAAAGGTCTACGGATCTAGCAAGGATCTACGGATCTATACATTTGTTACTCGCATTATATAACTTCAGATATTCAGTAATTAAAATAATTGAAGGCATAAAATAATATTAGATAATTATATTATTCGTAAATAATAGGAAAATAAGTTAATAAAATAAATGATTACACGAAGCTTATTTCTTTCTTATTTAATATCTGAAGAAACTTCCCATGCCACACCAACTAACATAGTAGGCTTAAATTCCTCTTGCCAATTATCAATCCTACTTTGCGAAATGATGGTTAAAATGTCACAATATTCTCCATATTGATTATTTTTTGCTATATTGGTTAAAAAAATTTTCATAAAATTTATTTTTAAATGCTTGTACACGCCGATTTTAAATGCATCGTATTAAATGATTAGTTATATTAATCATTTTATTTATTGTAGCTAAGAGAAAGGAAAGGAAATGAACAACAGATGCTCAGTTAGTTACGTTAGAATGTTACAGTTCATTCACTTATATCAAAAAACTGTGTCGCCATTTGTGAAACATAAAAGGCGAGGAAAATTTTCTGACGCATAAAATCCATTCTGAGAAATTTATTAAAACGATGGAGAGAGAGAGAGAGAGACAAACTCACTTAGCGAAACATACGCTTATAATATGACAAATATTCTCTGTCACTCTGACAGTCATAAACCGTTATTAAAGGATATTCACTTGCCTCACCTTTGTTCTCCTGTTTTCCCACTCCAGTCAGCATCGTCTGCTTTTGTGCGCCGTCACCCCCAACCCCGCCACCTTGCCGCGCAGTCATAGCTCCTTGACAAATGAATTGGGGGCTTTCGCACGTGTGTTTGAAAGCGCGTAATTAAAGCTAGGTCACGTGACCGCTAAGTCTCGCACTGCGTCCCCACCCTCCTCAACCCCTTAGCACTTTTCTGGTCCGTCGAAATGGAAATAGTGCCCCCGAAATTCGAGATCTACAAGTGGCAACCGAACGCGAAAAGCAGGCATTGCCACTCTGGTTAGAGAAATGTAACACCCGATACTCTTTCTCTCTCTCTTGCATGCTGGATGTAATTTCATTTTTATTCGAATATTTTATTCCTTTGAGTCTACTCTAATTTTACTCGATCTTTCATGAAAGTAATTAGTAATCGCGAACTAGTCTATTGTTCTAATTGAAACAGCCAAGATAGATGAATCAGTGTTTCCTAGTTGGAAACTGCTACAAAACTCGTTAAAATAAACAGTGCTATTTCGAATCGTTAGAATTTAATGAACGTCAGGCTCTCTAGAGTGAAATAAAATAATCAGAAAATTAATTACTATTGACAATTATCATTCGTAATTTTAAGAAAATTATCAATTTTAAAGGGATGAGGAGTTTTACCGCAAATAATTTCTTTGACATGCCTTGGCTCAAATAGACAGGAAATAACTAGAGCCTTATTTATTTAAATAATAGTTGTTTAATTAACAACTCCAAATTGAATAACACAAATGCATGTAAATTTTTTTTGTATCTTTGCAAGTTAATTTAATAAATTTATTGAATTTTACTTTATAATATTCATAATAAAATATGTGTTTTCTAAAGTCAGATTGAATTAATTATTTATCTTAACTAATCATTTGTATTTGTCATATATATATATATATATATATATATATATATATATATATATATATATATATATATATATATATATATAGCATACGCTATATAATATTTTCGGTGAATCTGAGAAGAACCAAATAATAAAGGAATAATCACGGTGAGACAGTTGTTTTGAAAGGAACAAAAATCAAAATGTGCAAAGAAATGGGGATAGAACCTAATAAGCTGTGTGTGTGTGTGTGTGTGTGTGTGTGTGTGTGTGTGTGTGTGTGTGTGTGTGTGTGTGTGTGTGTGTGTGTGTGTGTGTGTGTGTGTGTGTGTGTGTGATGAGAATTGTGCAGTGTTGTGATTTAATAAGCTGTGATGAGAATCACAGTTTATAGATGAAACATCACCTAAAGCTGTGATGAGAATCACAGATTATAGATGAAACATCAACTAAAGCTGTGAAGAGAATCACAGTTTTTAGGTAAAACATCAACTAAAAAATTAATATCACGTACATATGAAACTCACAAAATGCTGAAAAATATTATGCGATGTCAATTATATTCGATCGATTTATATTGTTTAATACGTCAATTGTAACGCAAATCTAATCAGATGGTATCTGAAGCATATGAAATCCCTTTTCAATGAATACATTCTGTGCCCTACAAAAGATACTTTTGGTGAAGCATACTTCCAACAACCAATAGGATTTAATATTTCAAGGCATTTAAATAATTTAGATGACTTTTAACACATAGATTAATTTTATATAAATATAAATCGTAAACGTAAATCTTAATTAGAGGATTGCTTTCCCATTAATACTTTTTTTTGCCATTAATGCATTTCAAATTCAAAATGAATAGTTTCAACTCATTTCTTACTAACTTAATGCGTCTTTAAGCAGAAAACCTTAAACAATTTATCCAATTTAATTTACAAATTAACTGCGATTGTGTAAACTCTCACATTAGAGTAAATTTTCACGAATGGGATTTAGGTCTTGATGAATTGACGCCAATCGGATTAAAAGAAATCCATTTTAAAGTAACTGGAACAAACTTTAAATGGATAGAGCTATTACAGTTGACGCTTTTACCATAAAATATTAGTTTGGCTATCTTAATAATGTAATGCGTCACACTACTTTCAACACATTATTTGTTGCAATTCAAAATTTTTCTTAATGTGTGTTTTGCTCAGGTGAATAAACTGTCTAATGAAAAAAACTAGCCAAAGGAACTTTCTGCATTTCTGATATTTATAAAGATACTTTTCATCCACTCTATAGTGATACAGAAAAACGGAAATATAATTGTTTTCTTATAGATTTAAATATAAGCCGAATTATACATCTTACAAACATATAGAATTTCTTTTCCTAAATCAGTCACTAAAATAGTAAAATAAAAGTATTTCCCCGATTTTTGGATACACACAGGCACACAATGTTTCCTTTTCCCATAATACTTTTTCCACCGCAGTATTTCTTTTCCCTTGACATTGTCATAAAAGTAAAACGCTGTTTGTATGATTTACTGGCGTCTTCCAAGTCATTAACCAATTTAAAGTGTCACTGTGTCTAACCCTAGGGATAACAATAGTTATAAACAGAGGTGCGTCCCAAATACATAAACATTAAAAACGTATAAAAATTTCAGCTGAAAAAAATGTTTACAAGTACTATTTATTCAGAATAAAAGTATTATGTTGTTTACTAAATATAATTATTGCATTGTTTTGATAAATGGATGTTTATAAATTGCAAGTAGTTATGTAAATACATATATTATGTTAGATTTTATGTCGGAAATATGTAATAATTTTTCATATATGCCTTAAAAGCTCTTTATATTTATGTTATGTTGGAAAAATAGAATTGAGATATGTATATGAATAGGTTGCATAAATAAAAATATAAAATGAAATTTTTTTCTTTAATTAGAAACTTAGTCCGTAGCATTAATTTAGAATGATGATTGAAAAAATTAAAATAATATTCAAAATCCTTCGTTTTATTAGCGCTAAATTACCAATATTCATAAAATCATAATCCTACATTAATTTAATTATTATTAAAAATTAGTAATCATTGAAGGATCGAGAAAGAATAAACTAAATATGTAAACAACGAAATTCATATGTTAAACTTTAGCAAAAAATTTATATTTTACTTACATAGATTTCCTTGAAATTTGGAAAACGATGAGAATTCTGTAAAGAAAGAATTTTATTTCCCCCCCCTCAATTTATATAGTTCTACGTCAGAAATATATACTGAACCCATGAAGAGAGAGATACGTATTTTTATAAGTTGGTTAAAGACATTGAATACAGAATAGAATGCAGATTCTCATAAATCTGTTAGTAATTTTCTGTTCAACAGTCTGTCTGGTTTGGACTCTCATCATGGGTACGCATGTTGTAAAGGCTTGAAATCCCCTTTAGATCTTTTCAAGTGTATGTCCACTTTAGATCTTAGGCCCTGGTCCAATTATTCCTCGTATGTATAAAAAGTGACCGTAGAGCCACAAGCAAACTTATATTCCATGAATTAAAAAACTGATGAAAGTCAAAAGTAGCCATATATAATCTATATATTGGTGAATATTGAATATACATTCTGTCATTGGTAGATAACAATGCAGACTATTGTTAGTAATGACTGGAAAACTACAATGACATGGTGTAAATCTGTTATTGTTTCAAACAATTACAAAACTTAAAAATGAGGAAAAAACCAATAAGATTTAAAAGTTTAATACGATTTAACTTTATATATATA